>CABFPE010000356.1:619815-637589 GCA_900660155.1 Hofstenia miamia
CATTTATTAAGGGATTAGAAACATCAGTCCACCACCCTTGGATTTTCTATGCTTACAAAAACAATAAAATTTCTTTTTTTGAAATTGTACAATGCTTCTGGTGTTTCATTGCTTAACCAAGTTTCAGTGAAGGTGAAAATGGCGTTATTGCCTAAATTATTATATATCTCTTCTAGCTCAACCTTATGTGAAAGTAAGCTTTGTATATTGAGATAAACAATATTGAAATTGTTGCTAATTCTTTTAGATACAATTTTTATGTCAATACTATTGAGTACATTTGGACCTGGATTAGTATGTTTATTATCAAAATTATGGATAGAATATTTTTAGTGAAGTTTTTTGCATCTATTAATGGTTCGACTTCTAAATCATCAAAATAATAGAGTTAGCTAATCAACTAGAAAGGATTTTCAACCACTTTATTATAGTAAAAAAGTTTTCAGTTCTTAATTCTGAATTTGTATTTATCACCTCCTTTTGAATCATACTCCATTTTTTTGCAGAATCAATTTTTCTATTTTAAGTTCTTCAGAATTCAGAGCCAAGGAAATAAAAACTTTATTTTCATAGTTTTTTAATTTTCTACAATTAGACAAAATTAGTCATTTATCCCATTCAGAATAGAATTTAACCAAAGCATTACGAGGATGTGAATTTTTAACTTTAAATTTTCCAATTCGGATAAGATCTTAAATTACAATTCTATTATTAAATCCTAAATGAGCAAACACATGATTTACTGCTTTAATTTTTTATTTTGACATTCTGAGTGTATTTAATTATGGTCTTGGATGCGGAATGATGTAGAAACATCTTCACAGCGATTAGAAATTTTCGTGAAAATTGTAACAAATTAGTTGCAAATTTCTTTAATTTATTTTCTATGTTAATAAAATTATCATGAACAGCCTTTTTACATAAACTGGAAGTGTCTTCCAACAATGAATATTTGCTAATATTTGACCCAATAGTTTCCTTGCGACCAAGCTCAACGCATTGATTACAGAATAGTTTTAAATTACTTCTTACAGAATCTAATGCATTTAGTTGAACATCATCAAAACCAGTACGATTCATTTACCAATTCATGGATTTAGAACACGAAAAACATGTAAATTTCTTAAAGCTTCCTACTTTACACAACTATATTTGCCCAGGATTAGGTTCAATATCGCCTGACAATGCAAAGAGTGAAGTTAATCAAAAGGAAAACCTGAGCAACTCCTTTATTAAAAGGCTTACACGTGCATTAACAAAATATTTGCATCTAGTTATAATAACTGGTGGCTTTTTGTGTATGCATCAGTAATGACATTATTTTCTATATTAAAACTCCAGCTAGTTGTAATAATTAATAAAAACACTACTATGCTGTACTTTAATTATGCAGTTTTCCTCTTAATAGATAAATTTGTCGTTTCCATCTTCATTTTAGCACAGTAATTAGTTTTTTCAGGAGAATAGATATTTCTTCATCCTTTGGAATAATTTTTTGAACATTCACTATCTCTATGCGATATTCCTTGCAGTACTGTTGCAGAATATACCAGTAAGGGATGTTCACAGGTTTTTCATGTCCTTTTTGCTGGTTGAGTCTCTTCAGACTAAAACTGTAGTGGTTGAAATAATTTGTCTAATTATCATTGGCAAACCAGGTTGTGAACAATGAATACCATCTTTAGCTAATAATCCACTGTTTACTTCATTTCTATAAACCCCTAGAATGAATAGGCCATGTACCTTAATAATCTCAACTGATGATTTTCTTGGAGCAATTTCATTTAACATTTGATTAAAATAGTAAATGCAGTTATTGCTTTTCATTTTTTCTTCCTTTGAGATAGGGGTAATTTCCATGAACACAATTTTTCTAGGTGTAAATTTTCAGCCAGCCTCTTCCATCAAATTTAAGATATGACATCTGAAAATTTAATACATGTGGATGGAATTTTCAAATTTGATTGCTATATTTCTTTACAAAGCTGCATCAATAGATTATTCAAATTTTGAAAAAAACTTTGAATTGCACTATAATTGCATTTGCAGAAATACTCATTGGATGCAATATGCAATAATGAATTTCTACAAATTTTTCAACAAGTATATACTGTATATATACAGTCGCGGCAAATAAGACCACCATGAAGTTTACAAATATTTTTGAATATTTTGATTGTTTGACATTAAGACTGAGAATCTATAGTGTAAACTTGTTTGTCGCGTCAAAAACATCACAAATGCAAGTGGATTATTCATTCGTCTATCTTCCTATTAAGTCAAATCTAAAAATAGACCTGGGAATCCCATGCGTCTAAAATTATAACAATTGTATCATATTGGAAGAAAGAGTGACAACAAATTCATTTCACTATCATTTTTCATGATGGGACGTTGAAAAGAGCTGACACCAGTGGAACATGCACAGATTGTAACTTATCATAAATGTGGATTTAGTGAAAGAGTAATTGCAAGGAAAGTGAAACGTTCAAAGACCGCAGTTCATCAAGCCGTCCAAGCCTTTCTCATGAAAGGTCATTTCCAATCTTCTCATACTGGACGACAGCGCATTACTCAACCCCGTGACGATCGATTGATTCGAAAATTGTGTTTATCTGATCCTTTAATGCCTGTGACAGAAATTCAACGTCAGGTAAAACTTCATGGTGTTTCTGTGTCAATCAGGACCGTTCAAAATCGTCTAAAATCACTTGACGTGAAATCGTACAGAGTCGCTCGTAAACCTTGTTTACCATCGTTGATGAAGAAACTTCGCCTAGATTTCGCATGAGATCATGTTTTGTGGACCATAGAAGATTGGAAGAAGGTCATGTGGTCAGATGAGAGTAATTTTGAACAATTTGGTATAAAAGCAACTTGAGTTCGTCAGCCTTCTGGTGCACGCTACAAAGAGAAATTCGTGATTCCAACAGTAAACATTGTCTGGGCTTCTTTTTCAGCCTATGGTCGTGGACCTCTTTTCTTTTTGGAACCAAATGAATGATTAAATGCAGTGAAGTATTTAAAGGTATTGAATGAAAAATTACATTGCTTTATGACGATTCATCAAACTAATATTTTCCAACAAGACTCGGCACCATGCCATGTGGCTAAAAAGTGTCAGCAGTGGTTTCGTGATCAACAAATTTCGGTTCTTCCCTGGCCGGGAAATTCTGCAAATTTAAATCCTATAGAAAATTTATGGACTATAATGAAGAAAAAAGTTTCTGAGAAATCCCCACGTTCACTTAGTGAGTTGAAGGAGGCGATTTTATTTGTTTGGACCGATGAAATTACTCCTAAACTGTGCTTAAAACTTGTGTCTTTGATGCCTTCCAGGTTATCTTCTGTCATCACTAATTGTGGGGGTACTACGAAATATTGAATACATATTCCTTTCATTTTGTATATTCTAGTATAAATTCATGAATGAAATATAAGTCAAATTCATAATAGAAATATATAATTTCGATAGTGGTCTTATTTCATTTGCTGCGATTGTATATATATATTTGAAATTAATTGGTATTTTAATTATTTTCAAATGTTGTTACTTTAACATACTTTCTAAGCTGAATGCATGAAACTATGTCACTTATTTTAAAGCAATGTAAAGCAAACTTCCGGCATATACTTACTAAAGGAATATTAATCTAAGAATATTAGCTAAATATCTATTAGCAATTTCTAGACTCATTGGTAAGCTGAAGCTATTTAGGATTTTCAATACACTTAAAAACGCTATACTATAAGCAAATATTTGCTTGAAAACTGTACTCAATTTCTAAAAGCAATGTATAAATTATATAAATTTATATTAATATAACTCTTAAGCATGTAATTATGTCACTTACTTTAAAAAGTTTGAAGCAATGTTCCCGCATATATTAACTAAGTGAATATTAATCTAATAAAAATTTGCTCAATTATCTAAGCATTTTTCTAGCAGCATCACAAAAAATGTTGAAATTTCCTGGCTCACTAGTAAGATGAATCTCTTTAGAATTTGCAAATTAGTCACTATGCCACTCAGTTTATTGTGTGCTAATATTTAGTATATATTGCTAAAGATTTTCAACAAGAAATGTTCACACAATATTCAGTATTGCGTCTTTTAAACAATTTCATAATTTCATTATTATTCATTTAAAAAATAGTGAATATAAAGAACCACTGTATATTT
This sequence comes from Hofstenia miamia, assembly GCA_900660155.1. NCBI lineage: Eukaryota > Metazoa > Xenacoelomorpha > Acoela > Hofsteniidae > Hofstenia > Hofstenia miamia. Next base: position 623,999 of record CABFPE010000356.1, read on the forward strand.
CGGAAGAAGTGCTACTTATAGTAAAGATTTGTTAGTTGTGTTTTATTACATAGTATAGGATTTGATCACAGACAACGCAATTTCTAACTGAGTATATTTTGAACATGAATAAGAGACTATATACCAAGCATGAAAATTTATTCGGGAGTAAAATTGAATATTTCACAACTTGGTCCTTGGGGCTTTTTTGAATATCCTTGACAGTATTTATTTCAATAATTATAATCGTCAGCATTTCATTTTAAATTTGAAATTTTAAAGGCAATGTATCTAGAAATACAGAAACAGCCCAATTTTTCGTCTTCTGTGATTTGCAAAACGTGATCTTCAATATTATCAAACAAATTCAACTCACATTCACTGACAGCTAAGTAACATAAATTGCGAGAATGCGCACCTTTATAAAAATCTGTATCAATATCAAAGTCTTTTTGTAATAAATAGTTTGCCTTTTCAACATTATATGCCTGTATTATTTGTTCGTGGTTGATAAAATAACAGCCACCACTGCACTGTCTGAAGAAACCAAATTTTTCTTCAAGGTCATTTTGTTGGAAAAATTCAAGCATCACGTATTCATGATGTCCAGGCCCTTCCAAACTTAATAAATGACTAGTGAGATCACATAAAGCAATACAAGTGAAATACATTGAATTTCCAGTTTCCTGTGTAAGTGATCGGATTTTTGAATGACCACTAACACAAGTTATGTACTTTGCTAAATTTTCAATTTTTCAAGGAAATCATATTTCCAATCATCTGCACTGTAAATCGCTTACATGATGATAAATTCTTGAAATTAACAACTTTCCAACACATGATAATTAATTCAATAAATCATTGCATTGCATAGATGAAGTCCTTAGAGTTACAAAATTTTGATCTCAGAAAACTGGCAGTGCTAGATGAACTTTCTGTTTCTCCAATGATGTTGGAGTAATTGCACTGTTGGTAAGATGTGAGAGCTTTAATAAATGATATGACTCATTTTCGAACAAACTCTTTAAGACAGTCAATGAAGCAGTAAGTATATTCCCATCGCCATCTGGTATATAAAAATAAAGCTTCTGATTTTTTTCATTTAGCCAACAATTCCGTACAGATTTTAATAAATGAGTAGAATCATAAAGTAAAAATATGGTTCCATTATTCTATGAAGAACAAACCCGCCAAGAAGTATTAGAATTGCAGACAGGGAACACCTTTAAAAAAAACAAGAATTCACTTTATTACAATCATTGATAATTGTTAAGACAATTACTCCAGAATCTTGAATGCATTGCAAAGAATTGTTAGATTGTTCATATTGAAAAGCAGCTGTAATTGAGTAAGAAGATATAAGAGAAATAAGAAACGAGCCTCCACTAAAACAGCATTTTACCATTATTACAAGTAATGTATGAGCAACTTTTGTTTGATCATCTGCAGCTTTACCAAATATGGAACCACCACAATAAGAAAGAGATGGCTTAATATATAATTTCATCGAGAATTAGTGTAAAATATTTACTTCTCGCACTAAAATTTGAAAAAAAGTCTTATAAAATTGATCATCCTTTAATTTAGAACATGCACTAGTAAGGTACTGTAAATATTGCTCAGAAGTAATTGTAGAATATGTCATAATTGTAAATATAAAGAATGACTCAACCATACCAACTAAATGCGGAAGTTATATGCCTACGGCATATGCCCTTATTCTTTGTGATTGCACTTGCTTCTATTTTATTTGGTAAATTATCTACCCAAGATTGATGTTCAACTTCATCACAAAGAAAACTATAGACAGGAATGCTGTCCTTAACTTTCCATTCTTTAATTTCATCTTTTGTTAAATCATATCCTTTGTGACAGTATCCACAAGAACACTTTTACCAATTATATGATATGAATGAATGTAATGCAATAATTTAATGAGAGAAGGAACCATTTAGTGACTATCACAAACAAGTTGTTATTGTAATGCAGAACCCATGCAATTAAGTATGACTCGGTTTGTAAAGGTACCAAAAAACACTGAGGCAATTATGACCAAACAGATCAAACAATTGTTTTAATATTTAAACATCTAGAGCAATTGCAACATTACATAACATTTTGCTAAAATACAGTATCATTCAGCCCTCAAGTTTGTAATAATAATTTCAGGTGCATGACCTGGTTTGGTATCACTCACAACCGGTCAGCACAGTGCATGTGCGAACAAATTGATTAACCACAGTGCAAAACTCAGCATGACATCGTGGTGATTAAAACATCACAAACTGCAATGAACTGCATGTATTTAAGATATCATATCCTTTGTGAGATTATCTACAAGAACATTTTTAACAATTATATAATATGAATGAATGGTATGCAATAATATAATGAGAGAAGGAACCATTTAGTGACTATCACAAACAAGTCGTTATTGTAATGCAGAACCCATGCAATTAAGTATGAGTCGGTTTGTAAAGGTATCAAAAAACACTTAGGCACTTATTACCAATTTGTCACCAAAATTCAACCAAATTTAATTAGTATGCAAGAACCGCTCAAGAAGGATAATATTACATGACATTTTGCTAAAATACAGTATCATTCAGCCCTCAAGTTTGTAATAATAATTTCAGGTGCATGACCTGGTTTGGTATCACTCACAACCGGTCAGCACAGTGCATGTGCGAACAAATTGATTAACCACAGTGCAAAACTCAGCATGACATCGTGGTGATTAAAACATCACAAAATGCAATGAACTGCATGTATTTAAGATATCGAATCATTAGATTTTCTAGCTTTAATAACATTTTATAACAACAAAGATTAGGTTTGACATTCCATAGCCAAATTAGTAATTTTGAATAATCATACGGGAATCCATACCAATAATCAAATCTATTTTTAATAAAGCTTTTGGGAGAAAATTTAAAGATTTCATAACATTTAAACTTAATCCGTATTTGTCACCAAAATTCAACCAAATTTAATTAGTATGCAAGAACCGCTCAAGAAGGATAATATGCATGTATTTATACTTATATTTGGTGCTAAATACAAGAAAACAAAAAATATATTTGTTTATTCCAAGTTGTTGGAAAAGGAAAAATTTAAAATTACAAATAAATTTAATTACCCCTACTCAAAGCAATGTAAGAATAATTTGTGCAAAGTGTCAGCACTAATTTAGAATTGTTTGAAAATGTACCAAAGTATCTCTTACTTTATAGTCTTTTATATATATTCAAAAAAAGTTATTTCAAAATTTCTTCGAAATCGAAACATTTTATTTAAATTAATATTGGCCAAAATTATTACCAAATTACTAATGAATATATAGTACAGTTCTAAGGCAAATGAATATGGTAAATATTTGAATAATTACATCTTTGGTAATTTAATGGAATATCAATTATTAGAGTTCTCACTTAGTAATTGATATTTCTTGTTCACATACAGGCACATTTTATTGTGTGTATTGTGTGAATTGTGACATGCGTCTGTTGAAAGCAGATAGTCTCTGGAATATAAAGTATTCTATTATAATTTCAATGTTCTTGCAACATTGCTGTGACGGTAATGAACACGTCCAAGCAACCAGTTTGTTCCAAATTCAACGTTTCTGCAATGTCCGGAAATACCTTTATGTCACAAAATCATCTTTTATGAAACGTTACGTCACCCAAAAATGTTTATTGGGATACGAGGTGTCTATGAGCCCCACTTTATATTACTTGCATATAGTACAGTGTAAAATTTTGGCCTGTGACTGACTCAGAGACATATTATTATTTAAATTTGGATACTTATATTGGCCATAGAAGAAGTGATTTACCTGAATGAGGACGAGGGCAATGTGTGGTTCTCGAATTGGCTCAACATCTCACAGGAAGTTATAGACATATAACAGCTGACTATTTCTTTACACTTGTTCTCTTGACACAAACAATTTTTTGATGACGGCCTACTTACACAGGAACAATTCGAAAAAATAAAAAAGATGTACCATCTGAATTTCTTCCTAATCGATGGGGTGTTCCCATGTCATCATTATTTGGGTTTCAGAAGGATCTCACTTTAGTTTCACATGTTCCCAAAAAGAACAGTTGTCTTTTTAGCTTCACTGCATAAACAAGAAATCAATATTCTTCCTCATAGAAAACCAGCAATAATCCTGGATTACAATAGATTCAATTGTGGCGTTAATGTGCTTGATAATCCCACTCGGAACTACACAAGCAAATAATGTAAGACAAATCTCTGGCCATTTGCTGTCTTGTCAATTGCTGGATGTTTATGCTTACAGCCCTTTTGTTTTGTTTGCATCTCAGCACCCAGTTTTTAAATCTGGAAGTGCTCCCAGATGGTGAATATATATATTTGTGAATTGGTTAAGGAAATGCTTCCAATTCCAATACAGCCAATTCTTGAATGTCAATTGTCCACTTTTTCATAAGGAATGTCTTCTGGTTTTTGAGTTTCTAGACTGCCGAGTAGAAAGAGGAAATATTCTCATTGTTATTCTTGTTCTCGTACAAAAGATAGGAAAGTATCAGTTTTGTGTAATCAAAGTAGTCGCTTTATTTGTTGAGAACCTCAAGTAATCATTTGCAATCAATTTTCCTAAAGTTACCAATAGTTATTTCATTCTTCAAACTAGTTTTATAATTATTTTTTTTTGTTTTTATGCAAAAAAATAGATTTGGGGTAGAATCTACCTCGCCTGACTGTTTTAAGTTGTTTTTTGGTACATCTAGGGGTAAAGTTAGGGAAATTTGTAGAAGAGCGACATGCGGAAAAATTAGACATTGGAGTAAAAAACGATGGGAAATACAATAAAATACACAAAAAGTTTAAAATAAAATCAATATAGACTGATAACTTCTCATAATTCACCATATTTGTAGAAGGCGGTATTTATTTAAGCAACATAGTTTATATAAAAATAATTAATTTTAACCAAAACATTACAAAATATAACAGTATATTAAAGCAAATCTATAAACGTTTAATTTAAATCAATTCTATATCTTAAGTGAAGTTTCTTTATTAATTGGAAGTAACAATGTTTTTGGTTATTTACCACAAGTGAACATCATTTTATAATATTTGAAATTCTAATATGAAGTATTTTACCTTATTGAAATCACTAACCTGCTGCAGATTAGGTTGATCTTTGAGATCGTCAATTAGATAGAGGTTAGGTCCTGATTTTTACAAAATTGCAAAAAACTGTTTCCAGGTTTTTCTGAGTTCATCAAATTACATCTCAAATATTTATCTTTAAATAATAATTTTGACATGAATATGTTTGCATTAGCATAGAGAACTGTCCCAGTAAACATTTACTGTTGCCCCGGCCAACGTTGTTAAATATTGGCATTCAGTTGGCACATTGTTGGCAATACAATGATGGTTGGATAGCCACCAGTAATACAAAATTTTGCCAACAATGAAAATTCTTCAACTGTTGGCATTACATTGGCAATGAGTTGTAAATGTGACCATTGGCATAATGTTGTTAAGCCAACGGTGTACCAACCAAAGAATTTGAATTACATTTAAGTTAGTCATTTTTAATTCCTAACTCAAATAAACACAACCACATTATTCATCAAAGTTCCACGGAAATAATTTTAGTCAGTGTGTGCGCTATGTTAAAGATCTCTATAGAAACTTGTTAATATCCCAGGAAACATTCCATTATTGTTCCATTAATGGGCCATTGTTGGTGCCATTATTGGCCATTGGTGGTAAATGACCACTGCCCCATTTTTGGCCCAACAATGTTTGCCAACCATCATATATTACTGGGCCAATAATGGGCCATTGATGGCAAACAGTAGGTTTTTGATACTATAGCATTATCTTTTATATGTAGAACAACAATTTTATATTATTTAGCAGCTCAAACTTTGCTGTTTAAAAAAACACAAGCCCAACAAAGTTTAATATTGGTCCATTAATGGGCCATTGTTGTTGCCATTATTGGCAATTGGTGGTAAATGGTCGCTGTCCCAACAATGTTTACCAAACGTCCTCCATTACTGCGCCATTGATGGCAGCATTGATGGTTTTTGATACTATAGAATTAAATTTTATAGGTAGAACAAAAATTTAATTTGTTAAGCAGTTCAAACAAACACAAGCCTAACATAGGACAGAAGGATACTTTGAGATTTTATCATGCATATTTAATGCTAAAATTTGTTAGAAATTTAAAAGAATGTTTTGTTCATAAGTGATAAAAATAAGCATAAAAATCTGTCAAATTAAACAAATATTTTTAACATTAAAATTAAGTACAATTTTGAAATACTACTATCTTAAGTCGTGAAAAATCTCTTCTACTCAAGAGTAGCTTTTTTATATAACTCTTAATTTCAAAATGTCGAAATATTTGTGGAAAAATTATTTTTAAAACACGTTTAACAGGTATATCCTAATTTTCTACAAATTTGAAATGTCAAAATATATTTTTGCATTTCCTTTTGTTATATTAAAATGACATAGGAATCAAAATAATAAGAAGACTTTTATTTGCAAGCATCTGCTCATTGATTATTAATTACTAAGGTTGTGACTGATGCCTCTAATGGCTCACCATTGGGCCACTGATGGCATCAGTGCATGTTTCCCACCAGCAGTTTACTGATTATGGCCAATTGCAACTCATTCTCATACGATCTGATCAATATATTGATGAACAGTCTTTTTGTTTGACATAAATTGCAAAAAAGTAGTATTTCATGTATTATTAACTCTGTCTGTCTTTTTGGTTACTTATCATTTATACACGGCCAAACGCAGCATTATGCGCAAGAAGGTGAATAAACTACCGAGGCATATATATGAATCTGATAAGAATTGAGCCTCCCCTTTTAGGAATACCTCAATACGCGTCTGGTTAAGGATACAGTTGAAACTGTGTATAGCATATTATACTAAAAGGTGGAACACCTTGCTACAAACAAATGAATTCAGTACAAAGTGTTTATAAAAAAAGAGCTTACATACTAAATTGTGGTATCAAATACGAAAGGTTGAGTAAATTCATTTGTTATGAAAATTTTATTTGATCAGGCATAATTGTAAATGATTAAATTCATATTTGTTCTCCAGATGGCAGATTGATATAGCAATGCAATTAATGGGCCATTGTCGGGCCATTAATGGCTATGAGAAACTGATAAATAATACTTTTTGAAAATTGAAATCAAACTTTAATGTAATGCTTATGTAGTATACAATAATATAATAATTTCTCTCTGAAAATTGTAGAATTTTAAGATTTTTAAAACTTTTTGTTTTGTTGGTTATGGTTGGCAAATGAATGGCAAATGAGTGGCCATTATTGGCCAGGGGTGCCAGCAGTGAGCCATTGTTGGACCAATAATGGTTGTTTCCTGGGATATTGGTGTGATATTTTAGACTTACTGCATCTTTGAAAACAGGATTGCAAGTAATTTTATTTTTCTTCACTCAATGGTATGCCTTAATTTAATATAACTAATTTATTATTTATATCAGGCCCATAGCCAATATTATAACCTAAGGGAGTCATCTATTATAGTGATCAACGTGTGTGATCAAAAGTGGGGTGAAGCCCTTCGAATTTTTTTTGAAAATATAGATAAATAGACCTCAGCAATTCACCTAACGACTTTGTTAAGAGTAAGATTCAAAAGCAATTTATTGCTATAAGAAAAGGGTACAAAAACTATAAACTGCAAAACTACAAAAAGGTATTTACAAATATAATAAATATATATAATATTAAAATGCGTGTGTGTGTGTGTGTGTGCATTTTATACAAAATTTTCAAATGAATGTAGTGTATTATTGTCATTAAGTAGGCATTGTCTATTAAAGAGGAATGTTCGCAATTTCTTTCTGAATTTCTTGTAATTTTTTTCAAATTTAATTTCTCTATTTAAGTTATTCCATAATTTAGTTGCTGTGTGGTGAAAACTATTAAAACATTTATCCACGCATAAAAATGTTTGAGACCGTTCATTTAATTTAATATACTGTTTTAAAAACGAAATTGCGGCTTCGCCAAATTTGAATTTAAATAATATTNNNNTATTTATATATTTATTTATTTATATACTATAGATGCATTTTATTTAACATAGATTTTATATATTTATTACTATTATTATTCATCCTAGCCTACACCGTCGCCTCTTCCAATGAACAAGGTAAACTTTTGGAGCGTATTGTTTATATTTCTATTGCTACTTAAAAATGTAAAACTATGTTATATACACATGAAACAACCACGCGCACTCGCAAATAAACTGTATTATCAACACTACTATGAAATATCACTAAAATTTTGTAAATAGCTTCTTACTTTCATTTATGACTACTTTTTTAATAATTTAATTATCCTAGCAGGAGATGTAGAACTAAATCCTGGCCCAATTTTAGATGAATTTGAAGAATCGTTATAAATATAATTTTAAATATATTTATATAAACGTCAGAAGTCTGAATTCAAATAGAATTCATTTTCTTAAAATTGCATTTCAATTTGGCTTAAATTCAATTTTTCTACAGAAACTTGGTTAAACAATGATATCAATCCAAATTTGTTCAATCCAGACCTCGAAAATTTTAATGTTTTTCAAAAAATAGGGATAGCAGTAGCAGAGGTGGTGGCCTTATTCTAATTTTACCAAAAGTTTTAAATCCAATACGTAAAAAAGAATTTGAATCAGATCATTCTGTTTTTAAATCATTATAGATCAAAATTAAATGAAATAAAAATTCTTCAGAAAATGAATTAATTAATGTTACCCAAGCAAAAAAAATGACCAAATTTTACCCAAGAAAAAACTGTTATTTTATAACCAAAGTCGTTAAAAAAAACGTCTTTCAACATTAATTTTTGGTTAAATGTCCAGTCAAAAACCGGTTTTTAACCAATAAATATCGGTTTTTAGACCAATTTTAAACCAACTTAGTCAAAGAATACAATTTTATAACCAAAAAATAAAATTTAGAATCCGCTTAAATCGGGTTGTTTTATATTAAATTTTTGTCATTTTAACCAATATATAACCAAATTAAAACCAATCGTGAATAAAAAACCATTTTATAACCAAAAATAATGTTTATAATCCGCTTAATTCAGGATTTTTTAATTATAATTTTGGTCATTTTAAAGCAATATATAACCACTTTAAAAACAATTTTTAAGGCTTAAACATCGTCTATATCTAAACTAATTCCAAATAAAAAAGAATCTGATTCACAGCAAATAAACATTGATGAATATTGCTCATTTGAAATGTTTTACTAATCCAAATATAAACATTCTTGTAGAGTATATAAAGTTTAAATGAAATGAAATTTCAAATATTCCAAGCAATAACTTATCACTAAACATATTAGGTGATTTAACATTAACTACTTCAATTTTTTTGAAAAATAATCATGAAAGAATAATATGCGCTATTTATAATTTAAAAATAATCAACACTCAAACTCCCACTCAAAAAAACGACATTAATTGATTATTTTTTATCCAATTCGGCAACTATATATAAGACTTATATTCATGAATCCTTCAGTGATCATGCACTCTGTATTTACATTAGTAAGATTCAAGTTATTAAGCTTCCTAAATTTAAAACGATTTTTTATAGGGCTTCAAAAATTATTCAGATGATATCATGGAAACCTTACTTAAAAATGTTCCATTCGACTATAATTTTACTCTAAACTCTGATTCCCACATGCTAAATTACATCGCGCACCGATCAATTAAGCCCTAAATAAAGTAGCACCGCTAAAAACCTGCTGAGTAATCAACAAATCACGACCATTGAAGTTAAGCGCCACTAATGATCAACTAATTATGAATACCGTGAACACAAAGCAAAAAGTCTTTGAACTAGCTAAAGCTAGTCTGACCGAAATAAATTGGACTAATTACAAAAGATCAAAGAAATTAATTAAGGACTTAAATGCTAGATATTCAGCCTTAAAACAACGTCAATTTCTTGAAATCTTAAATTCTTCTAAACAAAAGTGGAAATATCTAAACCGTTTATTGGAAAATCGAATGGCTCAATAGTTACATTTCAGAAATTTATATTGATAATAAAATATTTACAAATAAAAAAGGATACTAAATCATTTAAATCAGACATTTAAGGAATTACATAACTTCAATTTTTCTAAAACGCCTCAATCAGAACATAGGCAATCAAATTGTAAGTCAATGTTTCAATTTAGGCTGTCTACCTTAAGAGAATTAGAAACAATTGTACAAAATTTAGGCGTTAATAAATTTTCAGGTTACACTCATTTACCGTACTTTATTATTAAGAAATTCTTTCATATATTTGGCAAACATCTATCATTTAAATTTAAAAATGTATCGTTGAAAACGAATTTCCGGAGATAATGAAAAAGTAAAAAATTCCGATATAACACCTTTGTATAAAAATGGAGATCCACTCATTGCTAAAAATTATAGGCCAATCTCAATAAAGCACCCTTTTAGCAAATTGTTCGAAAAATTATTACACATTCAAATCAACATTTCAGACTTGAATTAGGTATACAGTATAATTTCATATTTTACAGTAACATGAAATGTACTACAAACTTATATAATTTTAATGAATTTTAGTGTTACTTTTTAAAGAACTTATAATCGCTTGTCGTTCAACAAAGTACAGGCGTATTCAGCGTGAAGTTTCAAGATTATGGGCTCTAGTGAACCTCATACTTTTGAATCCATAGTAGAATTTGCTGCGATGGTAATATTGTTTTTCTATGTGTATCTCAATATATTCAGGTAGCTACCAGAAATAAATTATTTTGCTATGTCGCGAAATTGCCTTATTAGTGTAATTACGGATGATTTGCAAATTGGGCAGGAAAAGAAGAAAAGCGTGGGATTTAACATTGCATATTAGTGAAAATTATAAAAAATTCTCGCGATATTTGAAATTATCTGTATCCAAATTGTTTTTGGAAAATGTGTAATTTAGGTGATGTGTTATAAAGATTTCCTCATTCGGATATCAATGTCATCCAGGAAACTATTAAAGACTGGCTTTGATATGCTGGACCACAGGTGTGGTGGTCGAAAGAATATGCAAATTACGTATTTTCAAATATAAATTTGAATTTGATTTTTGTTAGTCTATTGTTTAGGCACTAATATACAAAATGATGGAACTCTAAAATTGATAATAGCTACATTTTATTTAGAAAACAATATTGCACATGATTGGACAGTGGAAATTTTTTTAATATTTATATGTATTGCATCATAAAGTTAATTAATGAAAATAATGGGATTTTCAATATTTGTACAGTCTATTTAGAATGTAGAATGCAACAAATATCATCATTCAAAAAGTTGAAGTACAAAATGTATCAGAAGAATATGATTCAAGAAAAAAATGCATATTAAAATTTAAGAGTTTTTCTTGCACTATCTCTTATTTTATACAATTTTATTTTAAGAAGAAATATTGAGCATAAAAGCAAACAATTTTATTGAAAATATTGAATAAATCTCTATGATGTTGCTATCACCAACAGTAATAGGTAAGCCTTTTTTTACTTAAAAGTATTTCTTCCCTTATGAAAAAATTTAAATGTGTCCATTGTCAAATCGAAGTGTGATATCGGTAAGATTTTCCATTAATCTACAGTACTAAATTTTATATCTTATATGAAAATTTTTTGATTAACATCTGAAATTAAGTAGTGTCATGCATTCATCATCCTTAATAATATGAAAATATTAGTATTTACAGCATAATAATTTGTCTGACCTAGTGTACATATATATACACTTTACATACATGTAAATTTATATATATATATATATATAAATTTTATATATACCGGTATATTAATTTTCTTTCCCACGTCTTATTGTTTGTGTGGTCCACCTACATTTACTAAAATTAATGCGGAATGAATCGTACTCTGATTTTTGTCAAACAATTTGGCGGCAAGCATTTGTTTGTACAAAATTAAATCAATATAAAAATCGTTGTTAGTTAATCTTTCTTTTCATTCTTTTTTCTTTTATATTTATTTCGTAATTTCCAATAATAAGTAGAATAAGAAGGATTATGCTACACTTGGATATGAGCGCATCTGTGGATAGTTGTGTTCTCCTGTTATGCCAAGTATTTGTGCCTGAAACATTCGATATATTAAAAACATTCAAACTCTAAGCATGTCAAGTGTTCAGAAAATTTTTCGTACTAAAGCCCATTAGAATAGCAACTGAATTAAAGAATTTTGATTTCTTTAGATATACTATCAAAGCTCTGAGCAGGCGTGCCAATGTTAAATTAAGAGGTAGTTGTTTCTTAGGTATGGTGACATCCTACTCTTCCTGAGGTGCTTATTAAAGATGAAGATGGATGAAGATGAATAAACACGCAATTTCCATAGATTTAGGATATTTTCGTGAATAAAAAGTATCTAACAATTTTCAAAGAAACTACAAAAGAGTGTAAAAATTTTCAAAAATGTGATAACAGATAATCCGTTTTCAAGTGCTATTAGTATATAAGTGTGATTCATTGGTAAAAGATTTGTGTAAGCAAGAAGCATGTGAATCTGCTACCATTTCTAGAGGTGTAAACAACTATTTTTCTAGAGAAATTCCCACCAAAAAGCAAGAAATATTTCATCTATATAAAACAGGAAAAACAAGAGTAACTTGACAAAATTCATGCAATACCTTTGTAATCCATTCTCCAAAAATGTTTGCAAACTTTGCCTTCAATAAAATAAAAATATCTTCCGTTTTTGTGATTTAAATTATATATACACAGTTTTGGTAAATTACCCAGTTTGCACAATGATGATATAAAAATTTTATTCTGAGCTCAAATTATGTGCATTCTACTATATATTTCACACAATGGTTAGCATAAAAAAATTGCAACACCAAAAAACATAATTTGCATCAGTAAGTGCACAAATAAAAATGTTAACTAATCGATTAATAGGCATGGCTTTCCTAAGCTCCTAGGTTTAATCCCTGAATTGTTTTTTTTTCAAAAGATAAATATCTTTTAGAAATTTAGAAATTTCAAAAAAAACATTGATTGTATTTTCAAGCAGCTATTACTGTGGTTAGGAACAGGTTACCATTTTTGACCTCCACCCAATAAAAAAAAGATTGCTAATATAACACTCACAAAATTGTTTAACAAAAAATTCTCAAAAAAACAATACTAAATCAAAAAAATACACATGAATAACTATACAATCTCAAATATACAAATATGTTACCGCATTACACAGCAACTCGAATCATTGGAATCAGGGCAGTCTGCTCAACGTAACCATTCGACTCTCAACCTTCTACTTCAACTACCCCAGTCTCAATTTCTACTCTTTTGGAGGATGCACCGTTTGACAATAACCAACTGCCTGTCGTTGCTGACCAGATTGCTAAGGCTCTCTCCTCCACTAGGACACCAAACAGGGATAAATACTAATTGGAATGTCTTCGATCAATTCTCTCAGAGTATGATGTCCTCTCCAGTAAACTCCAATCAGTCGTCGCACAGCGTATCCAGGTCTTGTTGGCAGCAGCAAACTATGGCTG
>CABFPE010000356.1:708739-721685 GCA_900660155.1 Hofstenia miamia
ATATATATATATATATATATATATATATATTTGATTTTACTTCTCCTTTTATTAAAAACAAATTATCAAAATTTCAGAATGGATCTTCTATAATTACCAATTTATTATGTTATTTAGATAAGGTTTATAAATGTATTGATGTTGGTGCTTCATGTTGTGGCATTTACTTTGACATTAGTAAAGCATTTGACACTGTTCCGCACCATCTTTTACTGGATAAACTATCTAAATTTGGATTTGATAATAAGTTTATGCAATTGTTCAAATCTTATTTAACAGGTCGCTACCAACACACAAATATTTGTGGAAGTATTTCGCAACCTTTAAAAATACCGAGTGGAGTACCTCAAGAAGTGTTCTTGGACCACTTTTATTTGTTCTTTTCATCAATGATTTCTGTTCTAGTACAAATTCAAATATTTGGCTTTTCGCTGATGACAGCAAACTTTTAATAGAATCCTCTACTGAATTTTTTATTAAAAGTACAATTGATTCGGTTATGAAATGGGGACGGAGAAATGAAATGCAATTCAATACATCTAAATCTAAGATTATATGTTGTGGAAAAACTAAATGCAGGGATATGCTTTCTTCAAAACATATGGCATATAATCTTCAATTAGTTGAATCAGTCAATGATTTGGGAGTAAATATCTCATCAGATTTAAAATGAAACCAACATTATACCAAAGTTCTAAACAAAGCAATTAACGTATTATTTGATCTAAGAAGAAAAATACCATATATAACACCTAAATTTATAAAAACTAAATTATTCAAGAGTTGCATATTATCTGTTATAACTTATGGATCACAATGTTGGTGGCCAAATAGACATCAATTTGAAAAACTTGAAACAAATAAGGAAATATCTTATGAAAATTTGTTGCAACTTAATATAAGTCCAATTGCTCTTCAATTTCAATTGTATGATTTGATATTTTTCAATAAAGTATTAAATAGATTATACAAAATAGATCATACTGAATTTGTTAGTGTAAAGAGAAAAACGGAATATTTTCAAAAATCCTAAATGCAAATTGATTACATTTCATAGCAACTATTGGGATTGTATTACTTACTTGACTAATTACGTATCAGTCAATTCTATTATCAACATTTATGATCGTCCTAGCATTGTAAAGAAACAACTTCCTATATTTTTTGAAGATTATGTTATTAATCATTTTGAATTGAACAAAAACACAATAAAACACAACAAAAAAACAACATTTACAAATAAAATTTGTATTAAGATACATTTCGAAAAGAATTTAGTTTTCCTTTTGCTCCAAATTTAAATTAATTAGGCAAATTTGATTGTGAAAGAAGATTGCCAAGCATTACTTATAATTCTGATTATATTTTGCAAGCATTTGACCATTTTTTAGTTTTAATAAATCGTTGCAGCACTTTTGTACGACGTGGATTGATATTTATTTGATTGTACAAATTGTCTAGCTAGCGTATTAAATGTGATATAGGGGTGCTTGTGTTTTTTTTACTTGTTTCAGCTGAATGCTATTCTATCGTTTGTCAATTCTAAACATTGTTGATTTCGACCAACTAAAAACTGTATTTAGCCTTCCGCCTTCCTTGCTGCAGCACTGACAATCCGTTTAGCAGAACACGGGCATTTGAAACCTGGCTCATCACAAAGACATTTACGAGATCTTCACATGGCTTTATACTGGCTAGTTCTCTTAAATAGATCTTTATTACATTGCCACTTACAAGCTATATTTTCTGATGACCCTAATCCATTATTACTCTAAAATATTTTAACTTATTCTGCTGCTGTATGGGTTCATGATTCATTATGTGTATTAGGATTCCTGAACTTCCATATGATTTATTGCAGCTCATTTGAGAGGTAGCCTTCCTGCGATCATATTTGGTGGCATTATGAAAACTGAAAGTAAAATTACATATTTCAATGTTATCACTATAAACTACAGTCCTTTCTTAAAGTGACCCAGTTCCATAAATTGTAGATTAATTTAATCTGCCACTTCTGTTGTACTACTTGTTAAGGTATTATGCACTTTAAGTTCTACAGTGTCACTAGTCCCCATTTATCTTTCAATATGTCAATTTTTGATAGAATTGCTTAGAAAGTTCCTTTGTCCGTAGTTATTTTCTTTTTCTAAGTGTTTGACATATTTCTTTATAATTTCTCATCAGTACTTCTCAACAGTCACCTTTTAGGTTTCACCAACAATTATTTTTCTCTTTTTAAAGAGCAAAAATTTAAAGACCTTTGATGCTTGTCAATTCCTTAATGTATCTCAATTTCCTTATAACATGTTTGTATAAGGACTATAACCAATTTTTTCAAATGTGTAACTGATCAGCTCATTTAATAATTTGTAGTAAAAATCCTATCCCATGAGAAATTTTGCAGGATTGTTTGAAATTCAAATTCATTAAGCTCTCTAAGACTTCAACAGCACACTTTTTGCGACGATTTTAAATTACTTTTGCATGAGGAACATACAAGGACAGGTTATGGTATGAAAATGAGTCAAACACAAAATTCTGAAATTTCCTTTCAGTGTTAGTAATGAATTAATCTAAAACTGCATAATTTCTAGTACATATTTCTATATTTATTGTCCTTTGGTGAAAATGGTCACAAAAGTAAACAATAATGAAAGCTTCATTTCTAGAGTGATAGTTAATATTAAAGTCTCCAAATAAATATATGTCTTTTCCCTTTGCTAGTACCTAATCAAAATTCTAGCTATATGCAATAAATTCTTTGGCGACTTAATTTTTAGGAATTTAATATGATTCGATGAAACCTCTAATGCAGCTTTTTTCAATCCCTAATAATTCAAATTTTTGGTGTAGAAGTTCTTTATCAGGATTAATAATATATCTTTTCAAGAATCCCTCTCCATGGTGAAAATCTTAAATTTATGCTTCTTAAAATTGCATAAATCTGCTGAAGTTCCGTTTGGCCAATCACTGTTACAATGAAAAATGCTTTTTGTTGAATTGCCTTAGGATGACTTTGAAATCAGTGATGTGAGCAACTGAGCCCCAAGCATTTAAATGCATGATCTTTGACTCAAAGCACTTCAGTATAGAGTCTAGTTCAAAATTCCGTTTCCTACTAGCATGTTGTGAGATATATATTTTATAGGGCCTACTTGAATTCAATGAGTAAACCATTTTGAAGAAGCATTTATTTCATTTTATCAGTTTTTGATGATCGTAGTTTACGTCATTTATTTCCATGTTTACAAATATATCAGGCTATTTCGTATTCAGAAAAATTTCCTAAATTGTTTTAAGGCCTAATGTACAGAATGTAGTTTAAATCGTTTGACGATTGCTGTTGGGTTTTTATAATCTAATAAACAATTACATATATATATTAATTAGATTAATTCTTTTGAGAACTATACGTATGCTTAAATTATTTTTATATAGCCTTGATATTCATTTTTAATTTGAAAACTTTGTTTCTTTTCACTTAAAGCTATATATGGTGAAGAATTTCTTTAATAATCATTTTTCAATTTCATGATCGTTTAATGCTATTTTGAAAACTGTGTACGATTATTTTTTTGTAAAATCAAAAAACTTAATCTTTTTTGCGTTAATGTATTCGTTATGAAAATGTGTTAGTCTTTTTGTAATTACCAATGTTTCAAAAGTTTCATGGCAAAATTTATTCGTTTTGGAATGGCGTTATTTACTGATTTGTGATTTTCAAAAATTACACATTTACTTATTACTGAAGAAAATGCGATTGTTAATACTTTGATCATTGCATAGCTGGCATTGCATTGAAAGAGGTTTGTTTTTAGTTTGGAGTTTCACTCCTCCATTTTGTAGATCAATACATAAACGTAAATAATAGGAAGAATGTTAGCTGCGATTTTTATATTCCATTTTTTAAGGTTTATCAATGCGTGAGTTATCTAATTTTCTCAGAATTTCGCATCTCATGAGTGTTTGGAAATGCATAACATTTGTTATACAGTTTTGATATTTTAGATGCATAATATTTTAGACTACAATGATGTAGCCACCTGTCAAGTGTCAACATTATAAGAGTGGTAGCATCCCGTTATTAGATCAAATACCCTTATTTGTCTTTAAACTTTGCTGCAAGAACCATATTGATTGTATTAATTTCTTTATCAGAAACTATCAATATGTTTTATTCTATATATCAAATTTTAGTAAATATTTTCTTTTAAGGACATTAGAGAAATACATAAAAGTATACTTGTATATGTATTAATTATACATAATCATAATTTTGTTAAAAATTAATTATGACTTCATGGATTTGTGTATTCTCTGTATTGCTAAAACTGGCTAAAAACATTTAAAAAGGAGATTTAAGTAAAATTGTGCTGGGTCATGAGAAGGTTCACAAATCTTTTTATGAATTTCTGGAGTTACTACATGGTAGTAAACTCGATGTATAATGTTGAACTCTAAAATTTAATAATTTAATATTTTTGCATATGCAGATGAATTTGGAAGAATAGAGGAAATATTATATATTTATTACAATATATTGATGCTTCATCATGCTCTTGTGCAAAGATTAGAGTTTTTATACACCAATTAAATGTCGTTGATGAAAACATACAATTCAATGTTTAGAATTTAGTTTAGTTAAAAGAAACAAAAAAATATGGAAAATGAGACTAGCAGAATGCATGCATCAGTTGTTTATGATAATTGCTTGATATTACATTGTGTAAGTGATAAAGATATCTAATGCCTGCATTCATTTTTTGAATCATATTCAGTAGGAATTTATCAAATTTTAATTAATTATCTATCTCATCTCTAAAATAGCTGGCTGATTCACTATGCATTATTGGCTAATTATTTATTTTTAGTTCTATATCATTTATTTGATCGCTTTTTGACTTTTGTAAAAATATTAAAATTGTGTTCTTTCAATATTTAGTTTCAGTTGATTATTTGTAAAATAATTGTTCAATTTTTCTACATCTGTTTTATAGCATCAAAAGCCTATTTTTTTGAGGTACTTATTAGGCATGTGCCATTGCCATATTGGTAAATGTTGTTGTGTTTAACATGTTTTATTATATCATTTACATAAATTGCAAAAAAATCGAGCCAAGTACAGTATCATGGTACAAAAGTCAGTCATAATGTAACTTGATTTTTACTGTTTAAAATTATATGCTGCTGTCAATTTTTTAAAAATTTTATGATTAAATTAATTGAGTTAGTCCCAAAATTACAAATAAGTTTGTATTGCAAAATATCAAAATTCATTGAATTGAGTGCCTTACTTAAATCTAATGATGCTACACAACTGCAGTTATTATGAGATATATTAGGCTTTATTTGTTGAGTAATAGATAGAATTGCATCTTTGATGCTATTGCCATTGCGAAATCCAAATTGTTAATGTGATGGGATGTTTTTAGATTTGAGAAATGTGTTTAATATATAACAGTTTTTCAAAGAGTTTATTGAAAGGATGTGTAATACAAATGCATATATATAGGAGTTATATCTGAGATATTTACTATGTCTGGAAATTCACAGTCAATAATATATTGATTAAATGTGATTAATATTTGTTCTCTAAAAATATGAAAAAATAATAAAGGGAGGTTATAAGAAGAGGTTGATTTGTTGGCTTCAAGTTTCTTGCAATGTTTTCTAATTCATTGATTGTACAAGTCTAAAGGAAGATTGTTTTGCTTGTTTGAGATAATCAGAATTTTTTATTTTTTCAACATAAGGTGAGAAATTGTAATTTCCATGTTCTTTGAATACTAAATTTAAATGACTTAGTATTTGCATTTTGTCTGTTATTGGTAGTATTATTGATGTTTAATTTATTTATTTCATATAAAAGAACTTTAGATTTACCAAAAAATTAATCAATGTATTGCCATTTCTCTTGAGTAGAATTTAATTGATAAAAGAATTTTTTCAAAGCTTTAGTTAAATTTGTTATCCTTAATTGCTTAATTACTTCCTTTGATCTTTCATAATTGGTCCAATTAGACTTTGCTGACTCAGATTTTGCAAGATCAAATATTCTTGCTCAATTGATACTAGTTCATGTTCTTGATTATCATCAGGGTTTGAAAAGGGAAATTTTATTGATTTAATCTTAACCCTTTACTTCTTAATTTGTGTAACACTGATTAATGCATTGCAGATCCCTTTTGCAATGTAATGAATCATTTCAGGAACAGAATTTAATGTATAAATATAGTGAAATGGAGTGTTTCTGGGGCCCTTTTCATTTTTTCATCTGAGTAAGATAAATAAGCTCTTGCATATATGAATTTAAATTGCTTGTTTTTAATAGGTTTGTTACTAATATGTGTAGACAGATCATGATCAATAAATGATTCACACATTAAGGATTTGAAAAACACATCAGAATTAGTAAAAACAAGTAATAAATTAAGTTCTTAATTAGAGTTTGACAAACTGTATTTACACAATACAGATTACAATTAGCTGACATTTCATTAATATGAATTAAAGTAATTAACATTAAAGTTGCTGAATAATTTAGAGAGTTATCATTATTACATATTTCAAATATTTTGATGACTTCATAATTTAGATATTCAACTACATAATTTCATAATATATATTTCTCAATTCTTTTTGGAAATAGTTCTCTATTGATTATATTTCTATCTACAGCATTTGAAATATTTCATGATTAATTTCATATTCAGATTTTCAAACTGGTTTTAAAGATTTAGCACAATTATCATAAGTCCAGCACCTATACTGCTTCAATCCTTAGCAATAACCTCAAAAAATTTTCTCTCTGAATTCAACACATTAGAGACTTAATCAGGCTTAAGTCAAGTTTCTGTAGTTAAGAAAATTGCATTTTTTCCATTTTTTTTATCAGCATCAAAAAATTACTTCTGTGTGAATTAGGGTTTCTAGCATTAATGTAGAATCTCTATCCAGGCCTAATTATGCTTGAACTAAATCTTTAATTTAATTTCTGATAAACTCAGTTGGAAGAGATCTAACTAATCACTTCTAGTAACTTGAAATTGTTGTAATATCATTAACTTTAATTAATGACCAAACCACAATTCACTATTTAGGTGAAGATTCCCTGCAGTGCTTCAACATTCTAATGACCATCTACCTGATGGTGTTCTTGTAATCACCAATTGATCCCCTGTGACATCTACTTTGGTTTATTGCCAACACTTAGCTCATTCATCTTCTCTGAAAATATTTGATAGAATTTTCTGCATAGGTGCCATCCTTTTAAGCCTATCATGAGCATTATTAGTGCATCTGCTCGACTTGTGTGTGCCATTTCTTCTGGTATCCTTATGATCAGATAGAAAAATTGAATTACTTTTAATAAACTTCTTGTGTTCACCATATCCTTTTAGAAAAAACTTATATTTTCTCTTGTCTCCTCTTCTGTTATTTCATTCAGGTAATTCTTATTCATGTGTATCATTGTTATTATCTCCACTCATTTTGATAGATCATAGTGCCTGTGTTGCCTGTTCCAGATGTTGAGCCACACTATATCATTAACTCTTGAGAATATTATCACTGATTTTATTGTTCTTTTATCAATTTGCTCTTTTAGTTTTTTCAATTTATATTGGTGGGTTCACCTTGAGTATGCAAATCATATGGAGTTATTTTTACCTTGGTGTATATATGTTCACTGTTGTCATTTCTTATCATTATTTCTTTAGATTTCTTGAATTTTTTTTTGTTTACTATTTGTCTTGGTTTTGTTTCATATTTGCATACAAATTGTACTCACAAAAATGATTTCACTATGTTTTTGTCCTTATGTATTCTCCATCTTGGCATTATCATAGGTATCAAGATCATTTTGAGTGGTGTGCACATCAATATTTTTGTTTCTATTTTTTCTTCAATTATTTCATATGCATCTTTTGTTGTAGATGCAGTGCTAGACCCAACTTTGCTGGGTAGTTCATTTTACTGTCTCACATTTTTCCCAGAATTTCTTCATTAGTCCTTTCTTTTTCAGATTCATTGCAATTTTGTTTGTTAATTTGAATCAACTTGTGATGTATTCTGCATTGACTGCCAGTTGATTATATAGTTTTAACAATTCTTCTAATTTTGTTCTTGTGAAAGCTTTGGTGAACATTAATTTCATCATTGCCACTGTTTGATTCTCTCTTACCTGTTATGAATTTCTTTCCTTGATTTCTATTTGTTTTTCTTTCATTATTTTTATTTCTACAAAAAATATTTCATCATCCATGTTGACCTATTTGATCATACTTGCTGAATTGGTATTTCCCTATTTATCTATATTGATTTTTTCAATTCTTTCTTAAACTTTTGGAGTTTGCTAATGTAACATAATCCAATCAAAATAGTAAATTTAACCAAGAAACTAAGATTGATTCAAAAAAAATACAAAAAGGAAAAAGCTGCTTTACTATTTTTATTTGATTTGCTAACAAAAAACTGATTTAACAAATTGTATAGACAAATATCTGCTGCTAGCTGTTTTTGACATAAATCAGTGGACAAATTGCTCCATGTTTACTTTAGTCTTCAGACATAAGACACACAGAACTTTCTATATGTTATAACAGAAATCAAATGGCAACTAAGCAAAATAGTTGGAGATGAAATAAATAACATTTATCTTTATTCATTACCCTAACCTTAAACCCAAACCTATGCTAAGCATTTCATGCATAGTAATGATCAGGATACCATGGTGATTATGACTATTGAGGTCTAAGTCCCTGATTGTGAAATGCATTTAAGTTACAGATAAGTATAGGGTTTTTCTAAGTGTGATTAGCTTGCCATATTCAAACTCATAAAAAATTTGAGAAAAGTGAAGTAGCCAATACTAGGATTACTTATATCTTTTTTTAGATCCAAATTCTATTGACTATAAATGACTGATAAGTGACTGAATTGATTAGATGATAAGTTATGATATTTTATTCTTATATGTAGGTTTGGAAGCTACTTTTTATTGAATAGTTGTATTTAAGTTTTTTAATCATTTGTATAGCAGCTACTGCCAATTTGTATTCTTAATTCATGTTATGTCATTACACAATGAGAATGCAAGTAAGTTGAATTGTGTCATGCATGTTTATTTATTCATCAATAAATAAGGTACACATAATAATATTTCCTTGATGAGTTTGAGCTGAGTCATCATTGTCTGAAAACCTCACAAGGATGGAATGTTGGTGAATGGATCTGGTGTTGGGTTGATGCACAGTAGCAAACTGGAGTCAATGATTGCCTAAACAGTAATTATTTAGTAATTAGCAATTGATGGAAGTTAATATTACTTATTTCTAAAGTTATTCTTAAGACTATGCAGTTTAGAAGATAGACAATGCCCCACAATAGGAATCTGTAAAGCAATGGAGTGATACATCATTTTTAAATGCAAAATGTCCTGACCTGGGTGATGATTCTATGCTAATGTAAAATCTTCAGTGAATGTAATGTGTATCATACTCCTCATATATGGCCTTTCTAGCATTTTGTTCATCTTCCAAGGGTAGCTTAGTATCACATTCAACATGGGTCTATTGTCTTTATTGAGTACCATTGGTAGGTTCATGCCTTCTTCTCTCATGATTTTTCTTATGAGAATCTTTGTTTCTGGCAATAATTTTTCAAAAGATCTCTATCTCATTTTTGTTGTGCCCATGAAGTACAGATGTAATGTTTCCCCATCAATCTTAGACATGAATTTTTGTTTTTCCTTAGATCTGATAGTATGTTCTGATGTAGTTTCTGAGGGGGCATGTAGCATTTCCACTTGAGTGTGCTGTAGCTGCATCCTTGTACTGGTGCTCAGTTCATAATCCATAGGTTCTGAACCTGTACTAATGGCTTCTACTTAGTTGCCCTTGAATTGGCTTCTGTTTATTTGCTCTGTTAGTACTTGACCAGCTGTGGGTTCCATAGTACCATTAGCCTTGAATTGTTTTTGTATTACTACAGTTCTTCCCCCACTTACACTTTCCCCTGGAACTCCATTGTTCCAGTTTCCCTTAAATCAGTATTGTGAACTTCTGGAAGGAAAGTTGTGCTGCTGTTCTGTGCTAGTTGTCTTCTGACCCTTGAATCAGCTAGCACATTAGTAACAGGAGAGGCTTTTTGTCTGTTTGTCTCTCTGCTCTTGAATTGACCATGAGGACTGCTAAGATGCCTTCTCACTCTGTGCAGCTTTTTCATCAGTTCTTTAATTCTAATTGATTCTGCCCTTGAATCAGCATCTGGTTCAAAATGGTCTTCTCACTCTTTTTCTCATATTCATTGGTTGCTCTTCTACTCTCCTTTCTCTGCATATTCTCTTCTTCAATGGTTGATGCATTGCTTTCTTCTAATTTCCTAAATTTGATTAATAAATTTTAATCCCATATTTCAGGGTCATATCTATTTTTGTTTTTAGCTGCTCTTTGAGGCATTATCCTTTTTTTTAATTGTTTGTCTTTGACATTACATTGAAATTCTTCATCATAATTCTTCTCTGGAAGCTATCCAGTCACCCATTTCATATATAGTCTCATTACTATCATTACATATTAACTTGAACTCTGCTTCTCCATCTAGCTTCACATCTTTGATATTGGTGATTGCTCTCTTAAGGTTTTGAAAATCCAGTACTCTGTCATTAATTAGTATGTATTCATTATTAGGTAATGTTTTAGCAATTGTGTATGGTCCAGACCAACTGGTTATTAATTTCCTTACTTGATTTACATCAGTCACTTTAACATTGTAATGCATATATGTAATCCGTACTTTATGCACATGTCCATATATTTTTTTATTATAATTTAATTGTTATCTCACTGCTGACTTCTTTATATTGTGCCACATCATTTCATGGACCCCTGTGATTTGTGATTTCAGCTGCTTTACATATTCATTATCCATTTTCTTGCTATATTTAAAGTATTCCATCAATAAAGGTGTTGCCACCTCTCTGCCATAAATGGGTTTAAAGGGTGTTACTCCCATTCTGGAGTTTACTGATGTACTATTACTTGTCTCCATTTGCTTCCTCCTATTCTCATTGTTGTGACTCTTATAAGTTCTATTAATGTTTGATTCAGTCTCTCTATGGCACCATTAGCCTGTAGGTGGTATGCAATTGTCTGTTCCACTAACTATTTCCTGTAGCTTTGCCATCTCTTGGAACAATCTGCTTTTGACTTACAGTCCTTTATCAGTTATTACTGTTTCCTTGGTCTAAATTTTAATATCCATTCCTTCATTACTATCTTCATCATCTGTTCTGCTGTTGTCCTGGCCATCAGCATCACCCTTGCATACTTTGTGAAGTTATCTACCATCACCAATAGGTATTGATATCCTTCAGATAACAATTCTAAATCCATATGCACTATTTCATTTGGTTGTGACACTATTATCTTTTCTAAGGAAACTCTTTATGTCAGAATGTATTGCTTGTTATTTAAAAATAACATTGTACATTTGTAAATCACATCTTCAATAACTTTCTTGACTTCCACTGTAATGAATCTAGTGTTGAATGTTTTTCCATTTGTATAATTGCTATTCTGTTGCTTTACATTTATTAGGTCAAATAAAATGAAAATTGCCCAAAATCTAGCAAACATTTGTGTTAAAGAAAATCAGCACTACAATGTAAATTGCTTTGTGATTCAGAAAGATTTCATGATGATATAAAGATGCAGGCCAATTTAAAGCAATTGCTAACAATATTTTTTATGTTATGTATTAAGATAGCATGCAAAATTAATTTTCATGTGCCATCATGCAACAGAAATATTTCATAGCAAGAAATATTTTGTGTAATATCATAATAGTTGTAATATCATTAACTTTAATTATTGACTAAACCACATTTCACTATTTAGGTGAAGGATTCCCTGCAGTGCTTCAACATTCTAATGGGCGTCTGCCCAATGCTGTTCTCCTAATCACAAATTGATCTGCTGTGACATCTACTTTGGTTTTTTGCTGACACATAGCTCATTGGAAAATCATTATATGTAACTTAACCTAGAGTGCAAATAATATGATGCAACTCAACTTATTTCCCTCATCAGACTGTGTGATTTTTTTGGAGTAAATGATTTTACAAACCCTCATTGTGTTACACAACTGGGAATTATACTAGCTGCTTAATAAGAAATAATTACTGGTAAAGATAATGAAGATTGTTATTACTGATCACCATTACCTAAAAGCTTATGGCAAATAATTAATTAATTAACAAAACCTTCACAGCTTCCTATCCTAAATATAACAAATAAGAAATAATAGTTAACAATAACAATGGTCACATTATCAACCAAATTATAGTCAACAATTTAGATTTAAAAAGGTTAATACAATTCCTACATTGGGCTGTCTAGCCATTTCCAAATTTGTTACTACATGTATTAACAAAACCAATGATAGCTAGCTAAGCAAGATGGGGAAAAGCCTTATTCATGCACCTAACTGAAATGTATTTTGTGGTCAGGGGAGTAGAACATAGAATCGTTCCCATCATGGAATCCTGACCACTACTTTACATGAACTGCTTAGCTATCCATTGTAATTAGTAGTTCAAACTGTCAAAGATATCCTAAATAACAAAATTCCAAAAAAATTCACTTCATAAATTCTACACTGAGGTACTTTTATTTATACTATTTATTAAACAAGTACCTGCTGCCATACAATTTTGAATTCACATAGACTTGTCTGCATGTTCCAGCTAAAATTAATAAAAAGATTTTATTCAAATATTTTCCCAACAAGCAATTGCTCATACATTTGATTATTAAGTCTTAGTTAATCAATCACAATAAATGCAATTTTAATTTTCCCTTTATATTTTCTTCTTATGTTAGTTCTTTAATCAATTAGCATATTATTTAAGGGATTAGGGTATATATATATATATATATATATATAT
>CABFPE010000356.1:733305-750956 GCA_900660155.1 Hofstenia miamia
ATAGTCAGACTAGGCAAGAATCGAAAAACTCCTAACCGTAACTTAAGTGCGGTTTCGTGACTGGCACAAGGACCCTGAGAATCGATCCCGTGATGGACTCCAGCCACTACTAGACACAACTTGCCTAG
The DNA here is from genome assembly GCA_900660155.1 of Hofstenia miamia. NCBI lineage: Eukaryota > Metazoa > Xenacoelomorpha > Acoela > Hofsteniidae > Hofstenia > Hofstenia miamia. Next base: position 733,434 of record CABFPE010000356.1, read on the forward strand.
CTGTACATTTTATTAAATAATCAAACCAGATAAAGTAGAAATGAAAATTAAATAAACTCCGAAGAATTTATTGTTCATCAAAATTATGGTTGAATCAAAGCTATTTATAAAATTTCTACAAAAGTACCTGCCGATTTTAAATTTCAAATGATTCGTCTGCCAATATGGCTGTTCATACGTAAGCGTTAGTTCACTCAATTTAATTTGTCAATTGTTCCTTGATCGGCTAACAAGTTTTCTCATTTTGAACAATATTAAATCTTAGTTGCATTGTACAAAAATAACTAAAGATCATTAACTAAATTTTTCAATTAATTTCAATTAATAATAATCATTCGACGTTGTTCAGCTTAGTTGCTTTTTGGATGATGCTACACCAACTCAAATAGCTTAGATTGCAACACTGCTGATAATATGTCATTGAATGTTCCAAAGAATAGATGTATATTTCATGTCTATTCAAAACTTGTTTTACTATTAATTTGATAGTGAAATATAATAGAAATTGCCTGATTAAATATTATGGTAAGGAAAGACCATATTTAATTTTGATATTTATCACAAAAATGAAAATTCTTACTTTTGGCAGAGATAATTACTTTTGAATTCAATTTTCTTAACTAAAAAGTAATTTTATATAGACTCATTTCCATATAAGATAAAGTCTTTATAATAATACAATAGCATGCATTTTATATTGTATGATGCCTTAAAATCTTTGTGTTTTTAAATTCTTATATCTCTGTATATATTTGGCTGACTTTAATAATTTCACACCATCTGATAAGTAATTTCTTTAAAATTTTATTTCATTTAGTTTACAGTGTTCACAGGTAACATGCAAAAGTGGGTAAAGGCTCAATTTCAAGAATTTTAATGGGATATTCAAACTTTTATATGTGAACAAAATAGTTAGTATTGAAATCTAATTTTGAAATTTACACTGTTTCTCCTAGGAGAAACCAATTCAATATGTCAATATTTTTGGTAGCAACATTTTCATGTATTAAATAAAATTCATTAATTAATCTTAGGAAAAATGTAATAACTCATAGTATAATGTTTTCTGCAGACACTCCCATATGAGATGAAACAGTTACAAAATAATGAATATTTTTGGCTAGATAACAGCACATAGACATTCTTATTCATTTGAAGCATAACAAAGACCCTATTTGTAATGTATATTTCATTTAATTTTTTTACATTTAGGAATATGCAAAAATTATATTTTGAGCAATGTAATAGTAAAAATACATGCACATTCAGAAAATACTTATACTGCAATTTTTGCAATTGTATATTTCTAACATTGCTGAATAATATTTTTAAAAGGCTGCCAATAACTAATTCCACTTTTTAAAAGGCTGCCAATAACTAATTCCACTGATTTTACACTGTGAAATCCTCTGCTATCATTATTAAACACCTAATTCATCCTTGACAGTATTTGTTTCAACAGTTCATATGTATTAGCGATACAGTTCCCTTCACTGTTAGTTCACTATCATATATAACTGAATATATCTGTAATATACAATTGAGTCCTAGAAATGACTAACTAGAATTTGTTTAGGACATTATGTCTTCCTCAGAAAGACGTTGCAGTGAAGGTGATAACAGATTAATTGACTATTAATGTTTCTCAGTGTAATACTTTGCTGTTTTAAATGAAGCATGGTGCATTGATCTTTTCTCCTAATTCATGAAGTACTGATAATGCATTAACATAATAACTACAGTGAGGTGGAGAGCTGAGTAATATGCAATGGAATATTAAAATTAACATTAACTAAACATGTAACTGATAATCTGTGTTCAACATCATCACACTTCTCCTCTTTGATCATCTGTGATAGAAACATAGTTAATCATTAGTTAATTTACTAACATTTATGTTTAGAAAATTTGACTTCAGTTTTTGTGTAGCCAAATGAGAGCAAGTTTGTAATTATAACAAAACCACATATCAAAACTCGAATAATTGTTTTAGAACAATTAGTGTTAAATAATTAATCATAATAAAGTTACTGATATTGTATAATCAATTTTAGTTTGCACCCTTCAATTTAACCAGTGAAGTCACCACCACTGTGGCCAATTTAGAATTTAGCTGATTACAAGCATTTAACTAATTTCTGCAATTTAAGGTAATTAAGAAAAGTAAACAGATCTCTACTAAAAGTTTATTGATACTAAATTATATGGCAACATAATTTGTTTCAATAATTGTATACAGGTATACTACAAACACTAGAATCATTTACAGGTCTTAGTTATTCCTTTTTTAATTGGTCAGATGACACCAAAATTTCAAATTTATCTTTTGGCTCATTTTGTTCAAAAGTCAAGCAAATAACTTTCAGCTTTTGCGTTATTTTTTATAAATTTATAATGGCTGAAAATATGACCAAATTTCTAAAGAATATGTATGAAATTTTTAATGCAATTGAACATGTTTAATAATTTGAAAATATCATGTCTTGAAATATAATTGAATATCAATTTTAGCAATTTGAGAATGTGATTGATATTGGATTACCATGCATATTGTTTTGCAAATATTTATTTGCTGTATGTATTGTTATATGCATCTGTGTAAAGCAGTTAAGTCTACAGAACTTAAAATATAATAATGCTATAGGTTTTTGTAGTTTATCCATTGTTATAATAGATTTGCTAATGAAAAACTCTTATACACAATTAAACATGCTGACAAATTGTATTTTGCAGCATAAATGATGTCAAAAATTTACTGTTCCTGAAACATTGCTTACCTGGTGTGTTGACGTGTGTTGCCACGTCACTCTGTCACTGCAATTTCATACTTTTCTTCTCGCGTTTATCGTTTTTGCTATTTCTCACAACTACTTTTAGGTTACTTATCCTCTACAGTTTCTAATTTCCTGTCAACACTCCATCTCGTTACGTTTTGTTTTTTCTCTCCCAGCACCCGCCCTTCTCCATCCTGAAGATTTTATCCCACCCCGTGTCCCCCCATACTCCACCCTTCTTTTCTTTTCTATTTATCTAAACTTTTAACTTTAACATGACTATCTGCGCTCAAGTCTTAGACTCTAATAATCTTATTACTGCTCCTGATAATGTTAATGAATTCAATTTTAACCCAAATATCTTTACTAACCTTATGGCTACTTTCATGATGCCTGCCCCACCACTAGACTGCAACAGTATTGAATCAAAAGCTCAGTTTTTCCGAAACACCTACAATAACCTCGCTAGCAAAATTATTGCCATTTTAAAAGCCAAAAATCCTGAAATTGAGAAACACATAGAGATCTCAAAGAGTTCAGTTATGCTAAGAAACTCGTCAAAGCTGCTGAAAGCCTTACAGGTGATCATTATTCTTGAAGCTGAGGAAGATCTTGCTGAACTAATGTCATCACCCACTTAATTCAAACCGAGGCTGAAAAAAAATGGTGCCACTAGTGGCACAAAATGAGTTTTTAAAAACATAAGAATTAACTTTCCGTCAAAATGGGCAGACAGGGACCAATTTGCTGTACTTGTCAGTAACTCTGGGCTCAAAAATATAGGTACTTTTAAATCTATTAAACATAGAACAAATTTATATTCGACTCTATCTACATTAAACTTCAAAATAAATAGCTGTCAACTGCAAAAAAATTTAAGTGAGTAGTCACAAAAGCACAGGTATTTTAATGCTGTTGGAGAACATTGTGTGAAATACCAACTTTCACTATATGCAAAAATTTTTGTTATACTGTTCATAGTCAGTGTAGTGTGAATCTTGCTGAACCTGCTTGGCTTGCAGAGGTAAGGAAACACTATGCCAAAGAAGTTGCTGAAAGTTACATAATTAAAAATGACGTAAATGAAACCATAATTCATGAAGAAGCAATTCCAGAATTAACCAAAGCTGAAGAAAAAGATGATGAAAAAGAAGGTAACGAATCAAAAATATCAGAGACTCCAACTTGCAGAACTGAAGGACAGCAGTAGCGTAAGGAGCTCTATCCAAATTTGGTCAATTTGGAGAATACAAAATAAAACCTTAAAACTAAAAGACCCATTCCGTCTCCCGGTGAACCCGGAAAATGTAAATTCCTTAGGCCAGAATCTCCTTTCAATCAGGAACCATTTGGTATAGATAGTGATTCTTTCAGTTCCGCTTAAAATAATGATGACTTTGAATACAATTAATTATAATGTAAACGGGATATCAAACGCAAATAAATTTATTCAAACCTTTGAAGCAATTAAACCATTTAATGCGGGGTAAATCTTTCTTCAAGAATCAAAATTGACAAATTTTTGACACATATACTAAGTATCTATCTTTGAATGGCTATGAAGCCTACATAACTAGCAAAGGGCGAAGGTATAGAATAGGGTGCACGCGGATAAAATAATCATTAATACAAGGTAAAAAAACGATTAGAAATGCAATAACATACGTAAAAAGCTTAAAAAATAATATAAATAGATCAATAACTTTGCATACTAACCAAATTCGTAGCACGCTGTAACACAAGTTAGCACGCGGTACATATTTAAGGAGAATAGCACAAAAAACTGGGAATTCATTAAATTTTTTTATCTATTATTAGCTCAAATACAAGATATAGATGTACATTTTTAGTGTAAATCTAGTCTTTCATGATTTTTAAATAAATTGGAACTTTCAGTTTATTTTAGCAATTAATTTGCTTGACTCTTTTATTTACCGATTAGTACCGGATTTATAGCTAGTGTGACCGCGTTGCATATATTTTTAATGCATAAATATACATTTCGCTAATATTGTTATAAATATATTTTGAATAGTGATGATGTACAGTATCGGTGGGTGCAATAACCATGGGCCTGTCGATATGCAATTGTTACTGAAAATTTAAATATATTTACTCAAAATGTTATATGCATTGCATATAAACTTATATATTTTCATACTTATTTAACATGTATATGGGACTCAACATAGGACCTTTTATAATTGAAGCATGTAGTGCAAGAACCCATTTTGTGCACATTGATTCAAAACGAGAAATCGCCTTTTTTAGTTTCCATTTCAATCTTTGCTTATGTAGTGTCGTTTAACGGATTCTCCATAAAGCAATGATCAAAAGCAGGATCATTTCACTTGTTTTGCTCCTAACACCATGTAGTTGATCTTCACACAATTCTAAAGCAATCGATTTGACAATTTTGTCAATTAACGCTTTCTTCAATTATGTTTTACTCAACACATAATTGCTTAGTAGATTTAATGAAGTATCTCATTTTGAAATTTAAATCTATTGGTTGTTCGGTTGTAATTAACATTTTGATCACAAAGGTGCAATAGCCTAAAGAGATTGATTCAATTCAGAGTTAGCCTTTGCGTTAAATAATGTGGGCAATCAAGGGCGCCGCAAGAAACTTCTTAAAGGGGGATTTTTGCACGTGTGATATTTTAGAAACCTGTTTTTTTTGAAAAAAATATTTTATTTCAAAGCAATTTCTTTTTGAGTAAACTTAATCATTTAATTTAAAGCGAACAATGAGATGAAATTTTATTTTCAAAGTATTTTGATTATCCGAAGTAATGTGCTAGAATCTGCTTCAATCTCTCATCCCATATGTAAAAATATAAGAATGTAGGCCTTTGGTTTGCTATTTTCTGCCACTCAACTATTTCGAAAGTAATAGTTACCACATCAGTAAGTAAGCACTTTATATCTGATATACTACATGTTAAATGGAAGTAAATTTCAAAATAACACTATTATATTCCAGAGAGTAATCAAAGTTTTTACCTGGTTTAAGGAATTAAAGATTTTTAAAACGATCTAGAAGAATGAAGCCGTCTCGAATATTAAAAACCATATGCGACCAACATCCTTGTTATACTGTAATAATAAGCAAAGAGGTATACATTCAAACATTTAAAATCAATATAATTAATATAATTTTAAACTCAGAATGGCATCCATTACATCACGTATGCTAGGCCATTACTAGAGATTGTACACCTAGAGAGAATTTATTAGATATTATTTTAAGCATCAGTATTCCTAATGCCTTCAAAACACAATGTCCCACATTGGCAAGCATTTTAATGTTAATGCAAAGACTAAAATTCCAAATAAATCCTTGTAATTGTAGCAGCAAGTTGCCTAATTTAATTAAAAATAGAAAATTTTTCACTGCTGGTGTCATTTTTAAGGAGGATTTGGAACCAACTTGCCTTCTAAACTTTATAATTAAAAACACAATAACATCCTGTGTTTTAAAACAAAAAGCAAAGCCAAGATACTATCTAATTTCTGCTACAGTGAGGATCTAAACACTAAAAGAACTATTCAAAATGCGGAGAGCTATAGGATCACACGAGACAATACAATTATAAATATCCTAAGCAAGTTCAGGCTAAGTAAATAAAAACTATAAAACATTAATGTATAAAGTGTTGTTTTATCGCATTATAAACAGGGATAAGTTTTACATCTCACACCTCATTTAAACATCTTTATGCAGGCTATGTAATCTAACCAATGAAAAATCTAAACATATTATTTTTCATTGTTAAGAGAATTTATGAAAAGCCGACAGATTTGGAAACATTGCTGACATCATCAATGAAGACAACTTAACATGTATTGTTAAGTATATAGTTAAATCAATTTTTTTGGCTAAGGAAAATTTTTTAGTGATTTTAATACATTGTATTAACCTGAACCCTTTTTACATTTTGACTTTTCCATATTGTTTTCTAACCGCCACTTTTGTTGTAAGTGCTGTGTGTATTTCTCTGTTTAAACTACCTTTGTGTGGTTCTGTTCTGTTCTTTGTTCCCCCTTTTAGATCTCCTAAGGTAAGATTCTTATTTGTTTTTGTGCACTGCTAATCTACTTTCTGTAAATAATTGTAAATGTTGTAAATAATAGTTTTCATTTGTCAGGTTGAGGTGTATGGTGTAATTTAGCACTATGATGACAAGAACTTCTTGGCCAGTAAATATGTAAATAATTAGGTAAATAACTGAAGCAAAGAAATTATCAGTTCTTACTCTGAGTACAGTAATTAACACATCATATAGCAAATTGTTTAAAATTCAATGTTCTTGCTAGGCCCACACCATACATTTATGTAACTACCAAAATTGTTTATTAATGTAATTCTTGACTTGTCCATGCTATAATTGTTTAAATTCTAATATGAAGTAATGTTGTTACATTCCAGATATCTTACTGTCTAAAATTAAGACTGACAACCTTTGGACTGAACTGCACTTCCTCACACAACTTAAGTTTTTCAAATCATCCAGAGAGTTCTCCACTGTAGCAAAAATATCTTCTGATAAATTTGACAACGATATATATACAATGGTGGTCAAATTTCAAGCAAAGCTATATTGTAATTGCTTCATACTGTTGTAGTTGTCATGAACTGGCTTCTGCCGCCTTTAGAACCTTATGTGCTCAAGGTGATCTGTTCTATTCACAGGACAGTAAATGAAGGAGCATTGCTTAACTGATATGTATACAATAAAATTGTTAACATTAAGATTGCCATCTCTCAGTTCTAGACTTACTTCGCCTATTCTACTTGAAATGATTTATTTAGATTTCATCCCTTTAATTTGGGGTAAAGTATTGTTTATGAAGATGGCCACTGTGAGAGAGGAAGAGGCAGATTAAGAACCACATCACAGATGTATGGTTGTTGATGTATTTTTAGCTTAACTTCATCATCAGTTGATTCTGTACTGCTCTACGAATGTACTTTATGACTACAGTTTATTGTGTTTACTTAACTTTGTTCATACTAATTATTCTGTAAATAGCTTTTTGATTATGTGTACTTAAAGATAGACATGATTCATAAATTTGACAGCACCTTTGTAATGTACTTTAGGATGATTACTGTTGCTCTAATTTTTAAATAATAATAATAAAAATGGCTTCTTGACCAGGATCAATAACAGTTTAAGATCAATGTTTTCTTCTCAATAAATAAGCATTTACTAATTTAACTGAAATACCTTAGTAGCTTAAGTAATTCTTGAATTTACTTGTTTAGCAAAAAGAGCAAAACATGAACAAAATATTGCAATGTTCATTAACAGCTTTGATAACTTAATACCAGTATAAAAGAATATTTAAAGCATAATTCAAGAAAATAAATAATAATAATTTATTTATTCATTGAGTATTTCACTTATTGCAAATGAGAATTCACTGAGAATGATTACAGTTACATATAAGTATTCAGATTTTCTTGCTAAAATCATCACATGTAAAGGATGTGGGTTGTGCAAGCAAAAAGGACTCTTACAATATAACCTAATGTGCATGACTGCTTAGTCAGAAAAATCAATGAGGCACTGGGAATTTGGTGGAAAAATATTCCTAATCCCAATCATCTAATTTACTCAAGCTTGCATCTATCATAGTTAATATAAAAAGATAGAACAAGATAGTGTAAATGAAACTTGATTCTAGTTGCATTGCTAAGCAAAACAAAATGGAGTAATATAATACTCATACAAAATTAACTAAACAAAAGTATAAATGTATACAAAAGGATCGTGTAACTTGTAGTAAGCAGAATATCAAATAATTTTAGTGAATAGTTAAATTAAGCTATTCAATTTTCAATCAGAAAAGATAATGGGTTAAAGTAGCTAATTTAATCATTATTAAATACAAACATCTTAATTTGCAAATCTTTCTAATTATCTGATTGACTTATTTATTTTCTTTTTTTATCTTAATCTCTTCTTAGCTGCAATCACCATTATTTGAAGCATTATGCTAAAATTGGGTTTGATATTGGCCTGACTAACTGTCTATGCATCTATCATGAATCATGAAAATAAATGTTATTGATTCTCAATTTTGCTTGATTATTAATTTTTACATATAAATTACAGTTTTATTAAATATTTGCAATTATGGATATGAAAAAACACTAAAATTAACATATTCATAAACTATCATATTTGCTTTCAAAATTGTCTCTAAATTTCCATAGAATATTTTTCATTTTTTTATTTCCACGAATGGTTTTTAGGAAAAAATTTTTCTACTATGCTAAGATTAATTATTGAGCATCCCTATCTACAAAATAATCTTAATAAATACATGGTAAGAGATACATTAAAGTATTAACTAGATTCCTATGAAAATTTGCTGGCACAACTGAAAATTTTTTGAGGAACAATAGCAAAGAAGAATATGGGAAGTTATTCAACAAGAAATTTTTCAAAGGCCAATTTGATTTTTTGCAAATTTCTAGAAAATTCTAGAAAAGCACAATTTTCTAGTGATGCTTACTTTTATATTGTTGGTTATACATAAAGTTTGTTGCTTCCTCAGTTTTTTAAATATATTATATGTAAATTGAGTATGCTGTCTGAATTTTTTTATTAGTTTAGCATGAAAATTTCATGCACTAAAAGTTTGAATAAAAATAGGCAAATGCAATTATTTTTATCTGCCAGTGTAAATAAAAATGTTTATTATTATCATTTGTAATAGTAGTACAAAAAGTTAGATTTTCTTGCAATAAATAAAGGAATTTTAATTGATAATATTATTTAACTTAGTACCGGAGGTTCTGCGTTCAATTCTGCATAAATTGAGTGTAAACCAGTAAAAAATTACAATTCAGCAACTGTTTTTCACGATAATATATAAAATTAATACTTCAAAAAACCAAAATAATTAGATTGCCATTTTTCTAAATTATTATGATAAAAAATCTATTAACATCCACTTACCAAGATATGTTGTATTTCGAATTACTTCCATCAACTCTGTTCTCAACTAAAAAAAATTGTGAATGCTTAAATCTTTTAGAAATAGACTATGTGTTCCTAAATTAGTGTGGTGCTAATAATATTCGTCACATTATTCGATTTAATTTCTCTTAGAATATAATACATAATTCCCTAAGCTAGTTGTACGTGTTAGAAACAACTAAGTAACTGATAACAATAATTATGGCTATATATATATATATATATATATATATATATATAATATATATATACAACCACATGGTAAATGGTAAATAACTATAGGTGCTATGAAAAGTTCAGGATGTCCCTTTTGGAACAGTGTCTAGCTTGTCTATTATACTGTTAAAAAGCATGTCTTTTTTCAAAAACCCTCTTTGATCTTCCAGAAAAACAAACTTGATTTGATCAAACAAATCAAACGTTTTGTATAATAGATGTGATTAACTATTTAAGTAGAAATATGAAAGTTCTTGTTCATTATCTAAGAGATGCTTGTTCGGAATTTTTTTAGCTAAAAGGGTAGGACTACCAACATTCTACATCTACCTTGTAATTTTCGGAAATCTTAGTACCAAAGCATTCCAAGATGGATGCATCACCGAAGATATTTTTCCGTCGAAGATCGTCTTTATGAGATGCAAGAACCTCCATTTTAAGACCAATGTCAATTTTGGAATTGATTTGAAAAGTGAATCATGGTAGTTTCAATATGCCTTACTTTTATTAGGAGTTAGATGCAGAATCGTTTCATCAAAATGTTGTAACTACCATTAGCATATTCTGTACAATAGCTATTTCTGTAGTAACCACAGAATGGACTTTTGCAAATTAGGTATTGTTAATCAATATATTTGCTGAACAATTTCACAGGAAAAAATTAAAAATCGCCCAATTTTCACCATTGAAAAACCATTAGAACTTTCTACATCTCTGAAACAAAGAACAGCACTCCCTTAACGTTCTAAAGTTGTAAAACCAAGAACGTTTGTAAATTTTGTTGTTTTACTTAGCATTTCGTAATTATCAATCTCTTAATTGCCCTTTGGCATTTTTGGAATCCTCAGTAGAGTGATGATTTCACACTTCCAATAGCAAGATCAAGACCGAGATAATTTTCTGAAACCCTCATATTAGTTGTGCCAGGAATTCCGAAAACTCTCAGGGGACCTCGGTTCATTACACGAAATTTTATTTTTTCATTTTCGATAGATGGCGTCTGAAATTTTGATGTTTCAAATTCACATTCCTATCTTTATACATAGGCTCAAAAATATAATCGACTACTGCTGAAAAAATAATTGACTTTTTGAAAACCACCTGTGAATTTTTTAAAGTATTGGTTGCTCACAGAAAAATAAGCTAAACTTTTGATAAATATGCATGGTAGATCGTCGGCGAAAAGTGTTTTTATATTACTTAGAAAACCTGTTTTTTTCTTGTAAAATTCGAAAAGAAATCTATATTATTCTTAATGAAATGATAAATTCATTAAACACCTGTCGGAATTTAATTGACTGACACATGCGTTATTCGATTGACTGTTGATGTGTAGTGTGCCACTGCTCATTTCTCGGCGAAACGACAATGAAATTGAGGGTTAATATTAACAGAAATCCTGCTTGATTGTTACGTATTCAAATTGAAACAAAACAATCGTCTGCTTATTTTCCAGCAAGAAGATACTAGCAGCAAGAGTTCTTCAAGGGGTTGGGTTTTTGGTTTCAGTACATATTTAGTAATTTTCTAATGTTTTCTTCTTCAATATATGATGTAGTGCTACTATCAATAATTAAAGAACCTGTTTAATTAAAGAACCTGTTTAGCTTAAGTGAGTGTAGACATTCACTATTTATAAATAGTTAAAATATACAATTAGTTAAACTGGTAAATATATGTATTTTAGATATATATATATATATATATATATATATATATATATATCTAGTTTAATCTGTTCAGGCTTTATCCCTCAAGGGCATAAAATAATTTTCTGACAACACTGATTGGGTCGAACAGTACTTTATTGAATGGGAAGATGGTGATTCATCTTGGGATGGATGACTTTCTGATATATTATTAGTTTGGCATCCGTCTAAAAATAGTGCATCTACTATATTTGACTGAGCTTATCCTTATACATTATAGCATTCTTCTTTGTCTCTTCTTCACTTTTTATATTTTAGCTCTCAACTTTATATATTTAGACAGCCCAAATTTTCCCTATTTTTAGAGCGATAAATGTAATTGATAAAAACATACCACTTTAACAGCATTTCAATATTTGCTTTATGTAAACAAAGGATTAGACCTTCCTTTGATATCTGAAATGTCATTGACCTGTCTAGAGCAAAGCAATTTTAACCTTGGAGTAGAATAACTTCGGAAGGTTACTGTGGAGTCAACTTTGACGCTGTAGTCATAAAATATATATCATTCTCCTACAAAACAATAGCTCCATGTGGCAGTGTTTGTCGATTTCCGATTTGATCAATACTTTTACTGTAAACTGCGAACAATGTATCAGTAGATTATTACGAACTTAAAGTGCTTTTCAAGGACAATTCATTCAGTGCAGCTCTATTTCATAGAAATGGGTGTTTGTTGTACACTATCTAGCTGCACTGTATTGCTTAATATATAATAGAAGTCATTACCAATCTCTTTGAGTGAAATTGATTAAAATAATACTATTCAATATATGTAAATGTTAAAAATGTCGCGCAATATATTTATAAATTTTAAAGGCAATACTAATTGAATCTTGTTCAGATTTCTTAGCTGTTCTCAAAGTTTAAAGGAATAACTCTAAACCTATTTTACAAGATCAAAATCAGATTTTTACACCTTTTTTCTTTATAATTTTGGAATTTTTATTAAAACAATTTTGAATTTCTATTATATTTCTTCAAATGACACATTTCAGAAACCCATTGCTCTTTGAGCATTGATGCTATTGATAAACTGTATACATCAAATTTTCGCAGTGAATAGTTCCATGTGAAACTATTGTTCCTGTTCTCGATATATTCAATGTGGTATCATCGCATCGGCCAATAGAAATGGTCAAAATTAACACTTTTGCTACTTTCGATTTTCAAATTTAAAAGCATGCTCTACATAATCTGCCTTTCATTTCTTATATTAAAAAATGTAGGACTGACGTTTTGTTTATTAAAATATTAATATATTCAAGTAATTTAAATAATTATCATTACAGTATATATTTTGTAAATTTTATAAAAATCATAAGGTTGTGATATTCTTATTATATTTCAATACTTTAAAAATTGTCTGAGAAACAACTTTCGATGATCTTAATGTGCAAATTAATATAGATTTCGAAAATCAAAATAACAAACATGTTTGATACCTACATTAATGTCAGAACGGGCACAAAATTTTCTGTAAAAATTAGCACTGGCACGACATGAGCACAGCACGGTACGATATAAAGCAAGGCACGGTTCCATCTCTGCTAAAATATGCAACACGTATCCGCCTCAAGCCGGTAATTATTGAAGTTCCCGCATCAAGCATTTGCTTTAACTGACAAAACCTTTAATTTGAACTTTAATAAATGAATATATATTAAACAGTTGAGTGATAAACTGATATAACTGGGCCAATGTCATCTTCTTCTGAACCACTTGCTTCATTCAGTTATTTTGAGTTAACTGGGTCATGGTCATACAGTCTTAAAAATTTACCACTGACATATTCCCATCTTGAGCCAGTATTAAGCCACCATTTGTTTCTACTTTCTACTGTTTATTGGCAGTAAGTTAATTCGACAAAAAAACTACAATATAATTATACAGTATATTGATTTTCAAAGAAATATTTTTTATGGCTAAAGTTCAAAGTTCAGAGAAGAATTTGAGTTTGAATTTTTTAAAGTAATAATATTAATAACCAAGAATATAGAAATGATAGGCTTCCATCCTTAATATGTTTCTGAAAAAAAACATATACAAATATAAGTCATTGAACTCTCACACTTAGAGTGTTTTCGTAATGAGTCATGGTAGCTTTGATTTCAAACAGAAATGGAGGTAAAATGAAGTCAATTTAATTTCAAAATAATTTTCCATCTACACTACTAAATTCATCCACTAGAGGGCTAATAAATTTCGTGTAATGAAAGGTTAAGAAGGCTTAATCTCAGATTTAGACTGCTATTGAAATTATCAGTACAGCAAATGAAGTGATTGTTGGGCGACAAAAGTAAAAAGATTTTGCAAGCACATTTTTTGCATCCATTCGTTGTTTAATAAAAATATAAATTATGCATAAATATATGTATATATATATATATATATCAAATTGTTTAATTAAATCAGCATACATATTATTACTTAAATAAACAATATTAAAAATTTGTAATTTAAATAATACATTGGGTTTTTTAAAATTATTTATGTCTGTTAAGCAATGGTTTTACTCTTAGCTTACGACTGTGAATGTGTTCTTAAAGCTAAATCAAATTTTAAATTGTTTTTTTTGCTATATTAGGCCCAAGATTCTTTACATGCAAAGCCTAATTGCAATAATCTACTTAAAAGACTTTCAGTTGATGGCAAATTTGGCAGTTAAACCGTTGCAATGTACTAGTAATGTACATTTTCTCAGCTGAATTAAACAAAAATGCAAGGAAATTAAACAAAAATGCAGCAAATGTCGTTCTCTGAATGCGAATTAACCAAAAGTGCAAGCAAATTAAACACATGTCGTTTAGTAAAAGCAATTTACTCAAGAGTTCTATGTCATTATTGTAGCACTCAATTGCAGTTATAACAAAAATTTACAAAATTAAAATATCAGTTAACTACGTTAGAAGTTGAGATTCACGAAAGATACAGAATTTGAATGTGATGAGTTGCACAGTTGCGCCAATTTTCACGTGAAGAAATAAAAAATGATAATAGTATTAGAAACTTTGATCCAGGCGGAGCTGAGTCGAGGAACCGACCTTTCTCGACTCGAAATATATATACTTTCAGTTTTCAAGTCAGATCAAGTCAACTCAAGTTGTGTTAATTTGATATTGAACACTACACCGCGTACTTGCGTAGGTGACAAAATTTATGTAATTTTCTGATTTGGAAAAGTTTTCTACACATTCTTTGTTGATGGCCCAATGAGGTAAAGCTATATTGTCTGTATTAACTAGCATCAAAGTCTTCGTTGATTGATATCACGTTCGTTGCCTCCCCCTGCTGTAGAGATCGACGGTTTAGGAAATTCAGAATCGACTTGGTTCGGTTTTGAGCAGAAAACCGCGGTTCGGATCATGGATTGGCTTATTTCGGTAAAATTGTCATAAATATGAGTTTGATTTGCAGCTGGTTTACATGGTGCAAGTGTGATTACAAGCAAAAATTATTGCGCAATGGTTAATGCCAGCTGTTGTCATGTGGTGATTTGTTAGCGAAACCATTGATAGAGCGACGGTGTGCTACTCGTAAAGACAATAATCACCAATGATCAAAAACCGTTTAAAACCGGGAGCCAGTATTTTTCGGTTCGGTTTCGGTTTGCACCAAAAACCGCGGTTCGGTTTAGTGTCGACCTCTACCCTGCTGAATACATGATTAAGATTAGATTGCTTTTAATTTTTAACAACAGAAAACAACAGAATAATAAATTCCGCAATGCTTACAAACAAATTTGATGGTTTCAAAACTAAAGAAATGCAATATATTCTTTATAAATATTGATGCTCTATCTCAAAGTAAAAACTGTAAATTGATAGTTATGCTATTGTTACATTCTGCATTTTCAAAGCACATAAAACAATTGCTTTTAAAATGTTAAAAAATTGATTGCTTATCATTAATGGCCTAATATTTCTTAACGTATTTTTTAAGATTACCATGCAGAAGGGTACCAGAGAATTTAAAAGAAAATTACAATACGATTTTGAATGAGTTGATTGACAATAAAATTATAAGGCCGAGCGAAAGTCCCTATGCGTCACCAATGGTATTCATCAAACAGGGTGACAAGTATAGGCTATGCATAGATTTTAGAAAACTTAATGATGTAACAAAGAAAGATGCGTACCCATTACCTAGGATCATTGATATGATTTACGAAGCAACAAAAAACAAATACTTCACATGCATTGATCTATGCAAAGCCTATTGGCAGGTTCCGATGGAACCAAAAGATATCGAGAAAACAGCATTCATAACGCCATATGGTTTATTCGAATGGATGTATATGGCCTTTGGACTTTGCAATGCGCCAGCGACTTTTCAACGCTATGTGACAAAAGTTCTTAAACAAGATAATAAAAAAATGGATGAAGGAGTATGTGCTTACATAGACGACATATTAGTTGCAAGCAATACAATAGAGGAACATTTGGAAAAATTAGATAAAACACTAACGATTTTGTACAATGCCGGACTACGTGTTAATGGGAAAAAATGCGAAATTCTGAAAACAGAAGTAGTTTTTTTGGGAAGACAGATTCAACAAGGGAAAATCAAAATGAAGAATAATGCAAAAGAAATGATCCTTAACATTAAGAGTCCGAAGACTAAGAAAGATGTACAAAGGATAATGGGCTTCATTAACTATTATGGTTCATTTATACCAAATATCGCTCAAAAGACGAATAAGATAACAACGTTGCTAAAAAAGTCGAAACCATTTGAATGGACATGGAAAGAGGAAGAACAATTAGAGAATATAAAGAATGAACTCGCGAAAATGCCGTCATTAAATACACCCGACTATCAAGAGGAATTCATTTTGGATTGTGACGCAAGTACGGTGGCGATAGGAGCGTGTTTGGGTCAAATGAAAAACGGGAAAGAAGTCCCCATACAATTTTTTAGTAGAAGATTAAAGACTAGCGAAGAAAATTACGGCTCAACGAAATTAGAAATGCTAGCCTTAGTAGAGAGCATCAGGAAATTTAGATACTTTTTGATTGGACAAAAGTTTAAAGTGAGAACAGACAATAGTGGATTGGCGTGGTTGAAAAAGTTCTCTGGTGATAAATCATCGATCATATCGTGATGGATAGAGTACTTAAACGAATTCAGATTCACAATAGAGCATAGAAAAGGTAATTTACATAAGAACGCCGATTTTTGGACAGCCCTCCCAGAATATCAAAGGGATATTGAAAAACAGGAAGGAGAAAAGAAAAGGTTTGATTTTCTACCTCACAATGAGTATAGGGAGCTACCAGAAATCAATGCTGATAAGAAAGGTCAAGCAATAATGCCCATTGTGATAAAAGAAGAAATCAAAGAGAGCGAGATCATCCAAAAACAAAAAGTCGATATGATATTAATGGAGATAAGAGAGAAACTTACGAATGCAGACAAGCAACTAAGTAAACAATCTAATAGCTACTACCAAAGGTACACATGGAAAATTAATGACAACGGACTATTATACGTATGTGGAAAAATTCTAAGAATAGCAATCCCAGAGTACTATAAAAGGGAACTGGTGAAGAAGATACACGAAAAGGGTCACATTGGAATTGTACAAACAGAGCAAACATTCAACACAAGATTTATAACAACAGGGATATGGAAGGTTGTAGAGGATGTCATTAACAAGTGTACAACCTGTTTATTAAATAACAAAAGCCATTTTTCGCAACAGACAGCACCGTTAGAAAAAATTATATCGACTGCACCAAATCAAATAGTGCATGTAGATTTAGAGAAATTGTCGCAAGACGATGAAGGATATCAATACATTTTGGTGATTGTTGATAATTTTACGAA
>CABFPE010000356.1:779301-799227 GCA_900660155.1 Hofstenia miamia
GCAATGACAGTCTCAATCTGAGCGGGAGCACCCAGAGTCAGGATCTAAACTGGGCGGCCAACAGACTTGTGTGAATAGAGGAGCACGCCTCCACCAATGCGAGCCAACCTGTCACTACGAATGGGCTGAGAATAATTGGGGAGCAGGTAGAAAGCGGTGTCATCTTCATTAGATAACCAGGACTCAGAGATGGCTATAATACTAGGTTGTTCTTGTATGCTCAAGAGCCTTAGTTCGTCAATCTTGTTCTTCAAAGATCGAATATTGGTGGTAATAAAGGAGGAGAGCATTTGTCTGGTATCCATCTGTGATTGTCAATTTGAATCAGTCTTTTTGCAGAGAACTTTACCATTGTGTACGTAGAAAACTTTGTGTGGTTCTGCCTGACGACCAAAGGTTATACTCATGTTCACGTTCCGACTTGGTCTTGTCGCTTTGAAGGAAGACATGATTTAACTTATCCCTACCTCTCAAATTCCTGGCTTTGGCAAGAATTCTGTTCCTCATGTCTGTGTCTTGCTGAGTTACTAGGAGCATTTGCATGTTATTGTCGTTCTTTTTCCTAATCCTTCTAGTTTTGAAATTACCTAGAGCACTGACACCAATCTCAGAAAGAATTTCCTCAACAACAGTCGAGTCAGATATGGATTCAGATGGAATTGTCCCAGATATCATTAGATTTCTTTGTTTGTCTTGGTGCTCCATCATTTCTCGCTTAACAGATTGCAGAATATTAGCGTAGGAAAGATTTGTCTCACCAGACTTAGGAGGATAGTGTACAGGAGTTGTCACTGCGTCGGCAAGTTGGCTCTTTACTTGTTTGAGCATCGAGGCAGAACAGTAGCCGCACATGAAGTCTTGTTGTAGAAGTTCTTTGGTGAGTTTCTTTGGAACCCAGATTTGAGTCCAAACTACGCAGGAGTCATTCGTGCATTTGACCAGATCCTCGTTCACAGTGTTCTTCCTCGTTCCAACCATGTTACTTAATCTAATAAACTGTATAATAAACAGGCAAGTATAAATTACACATTACAAATTGAGCTTAAGTCAGTTACATCCAGCCTTGAGGGTTGCATGAGTTAGGATAGGGAACACATAGTCTACTTCATTGAGCTGAGATCTGGAAAGAATCCATTGATGATGAAGACAACTACTTCTTGAAAGGTTCGGAGATCAGAGTTGGCAGGAGGCCTCATGAAAGATCAGTCAACAGGAGAACTGCAACATTCAGTCCAAACCTAAACAGTGTTCCATTACTATATAGTTAATCAAAGTTAACTAAGAGTGTTAATGGAATAAAGCAGTTAGTAAAAGTACATCCCTGCCCGCACTTAACACAGAATTACATTCAAAAGGAATTGGTCAACGTGAGTTAGAGCTTGGTAGCAGATGCTACAGTAGTCCTGAAAATAATGAAAGATTAGCAATATCAAAATCTCAACTGGGAAATGCCAGAAGCAAACAATCTAATAAGAAGAGCAGCGGAGATGGTCCATAGAGAAAGAGTGCTCATCCTTAATTAGCTATGCTGGAGGGGAAGTGTGGCATAATCCGTGTGTGGGGACTTCAAATGTGCCTTAGGTTAGGATTACGATTAGGGTTTTTTTATCTGTTATAGCTTTCCCCTTGATTCACTCACAAATAGTACCTGTCTCTGATAACTCAATGTAGGCTAACCCTTTTTAAACCCAAATTCTCTATTCCTAATAATAAAACCTACTATACATACGAGGTGTATACAAGCCCTGATCACTGCCAGTTGGCTTACATTATTTATAGTATTACTGTATTAGATTGTATCTCGACCGACTGACCTTTAACCATTTCCAGCTTTCTGCCGGCGGCATTGATTACTTGCATGTATTCTAGGTCTTCATGTATATTTATAAATGTAGGGATATTATATATAAGGAATTATAATAAGCTAAAGCATCCCGGTTGCACTATCATTCCTTATTTGCTCAATGAGAATAACAAGAGTAATCAATGCAAGAAATTACTAGGTTACAAAACACACAAATTCACTGAGAACACTGTCCACGCGATGTGAGTCATGTTTGCGATCCTGAGGCTTCCCTAAAGAACGGAGCAGTTCCTAAGCTTTACCAAGTTGGAACTCTCTTCTTGCATGGTTCGGCGTCGGGTTTCGACCCTGTAACATCATGTACTTCCAACCTAAAACAGAATGTAATAGTTAATAAAACCAGAGTCGCTGGAATAACAATAGTATGATATGATTGGGAGTGATTATGGAATCCCTCACCCCTTTTGGCATAAAGAAAAAGGACAAATGTTATAGCAATTGCACCTATTTCGCTCGAATTAGGGTTGACAAGATTCTACAAAATTTTATATTTTCTAACTGGGGTAGAACTTAAAAAGTTGTCCCACAAAGTACAATTTTAGGGCCACAATTTTTTTCGTTTTATGTAAATGATTTAAATGGCAATTTAAACAATGATTGTGGAATATTGCAGTATGCTGGCGACACGTCTATTTACACACATGATAATCAAATAGAAACATCAATTAGTAAGTTAGAAATCAATCTTTCTCAACTGCTAAAATATTTTAATATTCACCATTTAACTGTAAATCCATCTAAAACAGAATTCTGTGTGTGTCTCCTTTTCACAAAGATAACCCATCACACATTTTAAATTTTTCGGGGTCAAAACTTACTCAAGTCGAATCCTTCAAATACCATGGAGTAACAATCGATAATAAATTGAATTATAACTATTTCACATGTAGGCAATTTTTTAAATTCCAAAATGAAATCGATGCTGGTTAACTCTCTAGTATAAGTCATTATAGATACTGTAATGTTTTATTTAATGACATGAACCACTCATTAATAAATAAAATCGACTCACAAATTAAATGGACAGTACATATTCTTAATGATAATTAATTACTCGACTAGGAGCGACAAAAGTTCATATTCTAATCATGACGATGCTTCACATTTCATAAGGTACTTTTCTTTAATATTTTAAATCAGCGCTCACCNACATTATTTATAGTATTACTGTATTAGATTGTATCTCGACCGACTGACCTTTAACCATTTCCAGCTTTCTGCCGGCGGCATTGATTACTTGCATGTATTCTAGGTCTTCATGTATATTTATAAATGTAGGGATATTATATATAAGGAATTATAATAAGCTAAAGCATCCCGGTTGCACTATCATTCCTTATTTGCTCAATGAGAATAACAAGAGTAATCAATGCAAGAAATTACTAGGTTACAAAACACACAAATTCACTGAGAACACTGTCCACGCGATGTGAGTCATGTTTGCGATCCTGAGGCTTCCCTAAAGAACGGAGCAGTTCCTAAGCTTTACCAAGTTGGAACTCTCTTCTTGCATGGTTCGGCGTCGGGTTTCGACCCTGTAACATCATGTACTTCCAACCTAAAACAGAATGTAATAGTTAATAAAACCAGAGTCGCTGGAATAACAATAGTATGATATGATTGGGAGTGATTATGGAATCCCTCACCCCTTTTGGCATAAAGAAAAAGGACAAATGTTATAGCAATTGCACCTATTTCGCTCGAATTAGGGTTGACAAGATTCTACAAAATTTTATATTTTCTAACTGGGGTAGAACTTAAAAAGTTGTCCCACAAAGTACAATTTTAGGGCCACAATTTTTTTCGTTTTATGTAAATGATTTAAATGGCAATTTAAACAATGATTGTGGAATATTGCAGTATGCTGGCGACACGTCTATTTACACACATGATAATCAAATAGAAACATCAATTAGTAAGTTAGAAATCAATCTTTCTCAACTGCTAAAATATTTTAATATTCACCATTTAACTGTAAATCCATCTAAAACAGAATTCTGTGTGTGTCTCCTTTTCACAAAGATAACCCATCACACATTTTAAATTTTTCGGGGTCAAAACTTACTCAAGTCGAATCCTTCAAATACCATGGAGTAACAATCGATAATAAATTGAATTATAACTATTTCACATGTAGGCAATTTTTTAAATTCCAAAATGAAATCGATGCTGGTTAACTCTCTAGTATAAGTCATTATAGATACTGTAATGTTTTATTTAATGACATGAACCACTCATTAATAAATAAAATCGACTCACAAATTAAATGGACAGTACATATTCTTAATGATAATTAATTACTCGACTAGGAGCGACAAAAGTTCATATTCTAATCATGACGATGCTTCACATTTCATAAGGTACTTTTCTTTAATATTTTAAATCAGCGCTCACCTTACAGAAAACTACAATTTCCATTATATGCGCATTCAATTTAAAATTCGAGGACTTCTAAATACAGAAAACTGAAGTTTAACAACCGTTTTCTTAAAAATTCATTTTAAACTCAACAATTGAATTATGGAATAACTTACAAATTGAAATAAAACGAATCAAAAGTCGCAGCGAAATTTAAAAGTCAAATCAATGACTACCTCCGTAAGCAACATATCTTTAAAATCGGTTCTACGTTATGGAAAGGATTTTAGTTTTTCAAAAAATATCATTAGTTAAAATAATTAGCAGTAAACTTGGTAAACTGTAAATTCTTCATCCATGTTTTTGTTGTTGTGTTTTATTGTTTTTTTACTTCATGTAATTATTGACGTATTAAGTGTAATACTAGTAGCTTTTGTTGAGGCTTTTAGTTATGCCAATGTACTACATACTAAGAAATTCTATTCCATTCTTTTCTTCCTATATACGCACATTATATATAAGAACACCATTTTTAACTTCATTCAATAAAATCTCCTTTAAATAACTTTGCATTTCAAGGAGAAATAATTGGCTGTGAACCAGATACTTTTCGAGGACTCAAAATTCCTTGCATTACCTCCTCTTTAGATTGAAGAAGTACTGCAATATGTAGAGCAAATTTGCTTTCCCGATTGGAGTTCACTAATTACAAGTTATGGACAATAAAAACCGGTTTCCTACTTAATTTACTCGGCGATTATTGATTTTTCCTAAAGTATAACATTTTTCAACTATAATTAGGCTTACAGCATAATAAAGAATGCAAAAATTGAAATCAAATAATCAATTATAGTACCTACAATAAAATAATATTTCGTGAAATTTAAAAATATGTAAGGTTTTTTTTCCAATATTTGCTTCTTTGGGGAAGCATATGATGGTGGATAAGATTCTCTTTTCCGATAAATTGTAGTAGTCTCTCATCAGGATTGTTGATTAAATCANTTCATCGATTGAAGAGTACTGAAATCTCTGGGCGCACTTGCCCGACGCCAAGTCACTGAGATCATAACAGGTTCGCCAGAACTGCCAACAACTCCATCCACTTCGTAGTTACAGATTTGATCCATTGTGATTCCAACTCAGCTCAGTCTCATGAAAACTATGTTTGTTATGTGTGCCCTAATGAGTGAAATAAACTATGAACACAAATCGACTTAGTGCTCAAGCTCAATTCACATAATGTCAGTAGTTGTTTGCAATGACAGACACTAGCTGCTATTAAGTAAAAGCATTCAATATATATAGAGCAGCTTCCTACATTTAATAAACTACGATACAAACTATTAACTACAAACTACTGACATAATAAAAATAAGACACAATGCTAGCTACTATAAAACTATATACAAAGGCTAGCTACAAACTACTATTAAAATCACTATAAAATCGGTCACATTATCGGTCGCATTATTCGTCATNCTAAAGTATAACATTTTTCAACTATAATTAGGCTTACAGCATAATAAAGAATGCAAAAATTGAAATCAAATAATCAATTATAGTACCTACAATAAAATAATATTTCGTGAAATTTAAAAATATGTAAGGTTTTTTTTCCAATATTTGCTTCTTTGGGGAAGCATATGATGGTGGATAAGATTCTCTTTTCCGATAAATTGTAGTAGTCTCTCATCAGGATTGTTGATTAAATCAAATATTCAGAAGATCAGATAGTTCTCATATTAACAGTTTTCTTCTAAACAGCATCTATTTTTACTATGAATTCACCAAACCTACTCCCCAAACGGATGCACATTATTCGATGGATTTCTTGATCAACGTTTCATAAACAGTCAAAAGTTCTTGTTTTGAGCATGAACCATCTGCAGGTTTGCCGTGGAAGTGGGAATCCCAACATCGCATCACACCACATGTTGTGTGTTGTGAAATGTTCACTTGTCAGGATTTATGGGCAAAAAATTTTTTATAATTCTAGCTAAAATCGAATTACATATTTTAAATTTAGTTTACAAAATTGGATTTTAGTGAAAATAATTATTCAGTTGTAAAAGTTTAGATATAGGTTTGTAAGAGATTAATAGTTATTAAAATATGCTAAATATCCTCACTTTTTACGAACAATATTGCTGTGGGGATTTGTGAAGCAGATTTCTATTCCAGTAGTGAAATGTTGGGCATGTGTGCATTTGTATTAGAAAGTGACATCGGGTACCCGATAAATCAGACACGCTTTCAGGTTTCGGGTTGGGTTCGTGTACAAAGATTAGAATGATTATTAAAAAATATTGACGTTAAGTAATACGTCAAAAAATGATTGATGTTAATGCTCATTTGATTGAAGAAAATCCACAACTTCAAATCTAATTGAACCTTTCGGGTCGGGTTTGGGTAGTAAATATTACGATCGGGTCGGGTTCGGGTCCATATTTATCACATATTGTCACTCTCTAATTTGTAGACATTTTTTGCGGTGTTGTGTGGGTTGTGGATCCAAAAAACTAATCCCACAGCATAATTATAAGCATAAAAGTTAAGAAAATATAATTAATACTTGCACAGTGGTTTAAATCACAGAAAACAGGCGATACAATTAAATACATCAATGAAATCAGAATGTAAACTTCCATTTATTGAATTTATGCTAAATAGTTTGCTATTGAAAAAGAGGCCTACGCAGTATTTTCTTACCAGGGAACATTTCAGTTGTGATTTCAGAGTTTAAAATTTTTTAATTTTTTCTGAAAGTACCTTATTTATCCTATCAAAATCAATTTTGAACACCTGAACAAAGTATTCCTCAGTGTCCACCCTCTTGTCTACGCCAATAACTGGAAATAGTAAGACAAAGATAATAATAGTAGATTATTTATAAATTTTAGTCAGTTAGAAAATGAGAAAGTTCTTGGTTTTACATGTATTTCCTGAAAGAAACAAATTTTTGCACAAATACATGTATACTGAAGAGGTTTACTTTTGTTCAGGGGATTGAACGCCTCCGGGTCTACGGCCTTGAAAGGTCTGTGCCTGAATTACTTGTAAAGTTTAACTATTTCTCTTAATATAAGGATATTTTAGATAAGATCAAAATTCTCTCAATGTTCAAAGGTTATGTAATTTTTAGGGTTTGAGTCCATGAGAGGAAGCCTCAGCAAAACAAATAGATGCGGAGATGAAATAAAATGAAAGAGGATACACGCTTCTCGTTTGTGGTGCTTTTAGATTGTGAATATCATTATTTGCTTTTATTTATAGGATTTACTTTTTTTTCCAAGAACGGTTAAACATTTAATACATTCATGGTTGCTAAAAGTTGAAACTATTGATCAGCATTTTATGATGTTCATAACTACATTACAAGAAATTTAAACAGTGCCATGTGACGTCAGCAAATAACTAGTGAAAGTGCGGCGTAGATTATGCACTATCTTAACTGTAAGTGAAAGAGGTTTTTTACAAATTTATATATCCTAAAATTAATATATTATCTAGCTCATCATCAATTGTTTAAACGCTATTTGTTTACTATACAATGCAAAANGCATGTGTGCATTTGTATTAGAAAGTGACATCGGGTACCCGATAAATCAGACACGCTTTCAGGTTTCGGGTTGGGTTCGTGTACAAAGATTAGAATGATTATTAAAAAATATTGACGTTAAGTAATACGTCAAAAAATGATTGATGTTAATGCTCATTTGATTGAAGAAAATCCACAACTTCAAATCTAATTGAACCTTTCGGGTCGGGTTTGGGTAGTAAATATTACGATCGGGTCGGGTTCGGGTCCATATTTATCACATATTGTCACTCTCTAATTTGTAGACATTTTTTGCGGTGTTGTGTGGGTTGTGGATCCAAAAAACTAATCCCACAGCATAATTATAAGCATAAAAGTTAAGAAAATATAATTAATACTTGCACAGTGGTTTAAATCACAGAAAACAGGCGATACAATTAAATACATCAATGAAATCAGAATGTAAACTTCCATTTATTGAATTTATGCTAAATAGTTTGCTATTGAAAAAGAGGCCTACGCAGTATTTTCTTACCAGGGAACATTTCAGTTGTGATTTCAGAGTTTAAAATTTTTTAATTTTTTCTGAAAGTACCTTATTTATCCTATCAAAATCAATTTTGAACACCTGAACAAAGTATTCCTCAGTGTCCACCCTCTTGTCTACGCCAATAACTGGAAATAGTAAGACAAAGATAATAATAGTAGATTATTTATAAATTTTAGTCAGTTAGAAAATGAGAAAGTTCTTGGTTTTACATGTATTTCCTGAAAGAAACAAATTTTTGCACAAATACATGTATACTGAAGAGGTTTACTTTTGTTCAGGGGATTGAACGCCTCCGGGTCTACGGCCTTGAAANGTTTTTCAATGAGGCTCGTTTCAGCTCAATATTTTTTTCAAAAATATTGTGCTCTCAGATTTTTTCCATTGCTCTTCCTATGTTTTAACAAACATTTCTTAAATAAGATTATAAAAAAGGCATACTGAATGAAAAAAATAATAAAAATCTGCATGATCAAATTAACAAGCAACACTATAAATTTGGTTTGCATAAAAATGGCTCGTTTTGGGCTCGTTGTATATCCAATACGCTCGGCTTGGTTCGTTAGAAGCTCGGCTCGTTGACAAGTCTGCACTATATATATANGTATATGACCTAAGAAGAAACATTAAAATTGCACTGGCAGACTAAAAGCAAGAACATACTAACTTCGATAAGAAATGTAAATATGCTCAACTTATCACACATAGAATCTTATACAATGGCAAAATCAACCGCGTTAGTAGAATTGCCAGAAGAGCTATGGTTAAAAATTTTTGGATATTTATCAGGAAAAGAAATTACAATTATCCGAAGAGTTTGCAGAAAGTGGCATTTTCTCAGTTACGATAATTCTCTTCAAGTTAAAATAGAGCTTCGTATATCCGAAAAAAAAATCACAGAAAGTAATTTTAGTAAACTTTTGTCATCAACCGACTTTTTATCCTGTACGGATCTCATTATCTACCAACAAGAGATGCTTACAGATGAAATGCTGGAACAAATTGTTCACACCAACTCAAATATTCGCCTCCTCTCATTAATGTTTTGTCACAAAATTACTGACAAGGGTTTTAAATGCATTGCAGATCTAAAACAATTGTAAGGCCTTAATATTAGTTGCATGCATTTTTCAGACGAATCAATTGTTTATCTCTCTGAGCGGTTGCAGGGTTTGGACTATTTGTCTGTGGATGCCAAATGCTGCTTAACTAACAATTCCCTCAAAGCTATGGAGCATTTTCCAAATCTTACATATTTGGATTTCATGTTCATAAGACGTAGTTCAGCGCCGGGTCGAATTTTAACTAGATCTTACGATTTAAGAAACTTAAAAAGTTTAGAAACTTTTGTTTTTCGAACTGATTTTCCTATAAGAAAAAGTATAATATCTTCACTGCGCTTTTCAAATTTGAGCACTCTGAAGTTTTGGAATCTTCCTCAAAAGTCAGATGATGCTCTTTCAGTTGTATTAAAAAACACTAAAAATTTGAAAAACTTATATTTAGATGAATGCCGAGTATCGGGTAAATTCATCTACACCCCTCACAATCTTAAGCAATTGCATGTAAAAGATTGCAAGAGGCTCAATGCTGATTTTTATAATTTTTTTAAGAAGAAAATTGATTTCGATTATCTTTATATTACAGTTACTCCAGAATGTGATGTGAACACTAGCTTTTCATTTGTAAAGCAATTTCAAGTAGCGTTTATAATAAAAATATTTGATTTTTCCAATTATTTACCAAGATATGCATTTTTAAAATCAAATTGCCTCGTTACTCTAAGCCTCATTGCATCGAAGGATAAAGACATTGTAATTGATCAAAGTTGTCTTGAAACTGTATTTTCAACCTGTCAAAGTCTTGAAGAGTTGTTTGTTGTTGGCATTAATTTCACAAATACCAGTTCACTGAGTTTGCAAGAGAACTTATCTATTCGCATTTTTACTTTTCGCTATTTAAAGAATGTTGATGAAACAGCCGTTGAAAAGATGGCAGTAGCTCTTCCCAATTTGCTAAATGTAGAGTATTATGGAGAGCGAAACTTTATTAAGATTTTTTCAAAGCACTGTAATTACCTATTGGAAGGTGTAGGCTATGTTACTAAGCAGAAGTCCCCTGCACCAGTGCCACCTTCCCGTTCTTGGAATTGTAACATTGCATAAATAAATCACTTGTATTTCTTAGATGATTGATTAGATTTGAATGTTTGTAAATTTTTATTATAAGATTTGT
Source organism: Hofstenia miamia (assembly GCA_900660155.1). Classification (NCBI taxonomy): domain Eukaryota; kingdom Metazoa; phylum Xenacoelomorpha; order Acoela; family Hofsteniidae; genus Hofstenia; species Hofstenia miamia. The sequence continues at coordinate 789,847 of CABFPE010000356.1, forward strand.
CCGTTTGGCATACGATTTTTATTATAGCTTTTAATTGCGAATAATTTTTAGCAAAAGAGAGGAAATGAAATAATCAAAAGTACAAAACTACTATAAGAATATATATTTAGACCACAAAAAATACATATTTAGTCATTGTACAAGTCCTGCACATTACCTTAATAAAAAAGCCTATCAGTTTGAATTTTTTAAGATGATTCATTAAGTGGCTGTGTGATATTTACTTAATAGAAGTTTTTATGTCTTGTGGCATGGTTCTGAGTAAAACGTGTTCCATATTAAAAGACATACCTCAAGGCTAACTTCTAGGGCCTTTCCTACTTGACTCAAATATTTTGTAAGTTTTGTAATTTTTTTGAAATTTTTATCGTTGCACAATAAACGATAAAACGCATTTAACGAGCATTACATTGATAAAAGACGTTTAAATATACATTATGCATTTTCTACATGTATTAATAATACCACTCTAATCCAATGCTGAATGCCATCTAGTGTGAACTGATGATATTATAAAACGTTTACTAAACGTTTGGTAAATGATTTTAAACCGTTTCTAAATTTTTAAAATGCACATCTAAACAGTTTCTAAACAAATTCTAAACTTTTTCTAAGTTTTCTAATTAATTTCATAATTCTTTAAATATTTTAATTAATGATTAAAAATGGTTTTCAATGAGCTATCCTTTTCAAATCTGTTTGGATTGTGGCATAATCTGCGGCATAACAACAAAAAAAATAAAATGGGAAAAAAATTGCGATCACATTTATAGAATTCTACCATACCCATATATTACACAATTTGTGAAACGAGTGATTTATTTAATTAAGATAGTATCTGTCAGCAAGTTGCAATTTGTCAAATTTAATTTCACTTTTTTTTTAAAATAGATATTCTTTATTCAGATAATATTTTCAACTTGGTAGTAAAATAAATAGAAATCCACGTTAACAAGATATAATAATTACAGGCAACTACATGTTAATTTGTTTGCACATTTTTACTATAAATATTGTGTACAAATTACTATTGATTGATGAATTAAATGAATTTGAATTTATTCTGCATCATAGAGGTTTGATTATTAAAACAAATGGAAAGCTAAACATCAAAACATAAGATTAGTTCTCAGAACCGCCAAAATCAATTATTAGGCTTTGCGTATGCTGCTTACAAACATCTTTTCCTAGTTTGAGCTGGGGTTCTGTTAATGAAAGTATGCTTACAAGTTAAATCTAGGAATAGGATTTTTTGTTGTTATAGCTTTCCTATTGTATCTTCATATTTGAAAGTAATAGGGTAAAAAAGCTGGATGGCTACCTGTAGATTAACTGTTTATTTTAGATTGAAATTCATAGGGAATTATTATATTTACCAAGATATGCATTTTTAAATTCAAATCGCCTCGTTACTCTAAGCCTCATTGCATCGAAGGATAAAGACATTGTAATTGATCAAAGTTGTCTTGAAACTGTATTTTCAATGTGTCAAAGTCTTAAAGAGTTGCTCGTTTCTGGCATTAATTTCTCAAATTCCAGTTCTTTGAGTTTGGAAGAGAACTTATCTATTCGCATTTTTACTCTTCAGTACATAAAGAATGCTGATGAAATAGCAGTTGAAAAGATGGCAAAAGTTCTTCCCAATTTGCTAAATGTAGCGTATTATGGGGAGCCAAATTTCATTAAGACTTTTAGAAAGCATTGTAATTATTTATTGAAAAGTGTAGGCTATGTTCCTATTCAAAAACCCGCTGCACCAATGCCACCTTCCCGTTTTTGCAATTGTAACATTGTATAAATAGATTCCTTGTAGTTTTTAGATGATTGATCGGATTTGAAGGTTTGAGATTTACGTCATAAAATTTAGCGTTTAGCATAATAATTCTGAAATACGTATTTTACGATGTTTATTATGGCGTTTAGTTTCGAATAATTTTTTTCCAAAAATGAGAATGAAATAATCAAAAGTATAACAATACCAAAAAGATTTTCTGCTAGCTTAACCACTACATGCTTCAACTTCGTTACAACTGATCAAAATAGACATTTGTTGCTATTTTTTATTTGTAAATTTTAGTTTTTTATTTAAATAAACGTATTTTTCTATCTATGTGCTTCATCTTTTTGCTGTTAACAGTTTCAATATTTTCTTACTTAATTCTTAGATCGAATAGATAAAAAATTCGTTGATAGGCTTCAAGTTTGCTTGGATAGGAGCAGGGACGTACACTGGGGTTTTTGACTTTTTTGATTATGTGAAAATACGCCACTTGATAGGAGACAATAATATTGTTTTTAAACAGAGTTAAAGGAAACTTTGTAAAACTAAACAGGAACATCAATGCGAATTATAAAATGGATAAAGTTTATATAAAATATATAACTCAAAAAACAAGAATACATATGAAAAAATGCATTAGTAAAAGTAGTAAAAGTCGTGTGATTGTATCACTATGCAAATCATCTAATGATATAATAACCGGTGCTTTGTAAATGTTTGGAAAATTGTACGAAATGAAAAACTTGATCCTTCATTCTAGAAGTTGATAAAGTGCGAGAAATTCAAAGTTATTGTGAAATAATTCATGATAATAAATGAATATTCATGAGTTTCCAGATTTTAAATATAATTGAAATGTTAAAAACCCTCTATCAACGTGCTTTTTTGATTTAATTGGGGGTCCAATTATCTTTATCAGTGATTTCAACATACTCATTAGAAGTGTAATGGCTTATTTCAGTAACAATGCAAAAAATTGTTTCAGAACTAGTTTATGCAAAAACTCGCAATTTCTAATATTTAATAAATGTACATGGTAAAACCCACATACGTGTTTAAGACAAGACAAAAATGTAATTTATTCTACACTTTGCTTATAATGATCATACATATCATACTATTAAATTTGTCTATCAGGCTAGTTTATCATCATTGTTGTTGGGGGGAATTCTGTAGGAAACAAACGCAATGTGCATTTACACCTTATGAATTTCAAACGATAGCATCTAAATTAATGGTTAATATACAAGTCNTTTAAATATAATTGAAATGTTAAAAACCCTCTATCAACGTGCTTTTTTGATTTAATTGGGGGTCCAATTATCTTTATCAGTGATTTCAACATCTGACCGTTTTTGCTGAGCTGTTGAAGGGGTTGAAGGCCATTGATGGAATGTGAACAACACAGATAATATACCAAAATGCGTGAATTTTATTTGCTGTTTTAAACAGCACTTGGTTGTTGTTTGCTGTAGCACTTGCAGCATTCACGCAATCAGCCTATTTATAAAATCAGCCTGCGCCAAATACCAACTGAATCGCCTTACATTTCAGCTTAGTTGAAATCAATAAATTTCTTTAAAAAGGCAAAAATTGAAAAATTCTATAATATCTGTAAGTTTGTACCATCCCATATATTTGCTTAAATTTTTTTGACGCTATCCTGTAAATTAAGAATTCTTAACTCAATTCAATTTTAGCATGTTTTAATTTTTACAACATTTTGTTAATAGTGTATGTTTTGAGAAAATCTAACTTAAAATACGAACAGTTTGACAATGATGATGTTTCTTTCTTTGTGAACAGTTTTTTGTAAAGCATTTGATTGTATTTCACGCGATCGCTTGCATAATTTTGATATTGAGGCAGTGTTTGAGCCGGGCCGGTTTTTTCTGCCCGAGCCCACATCAACATCAAAAAAATGAGGCCCGGGCCGGGTTACAAAATGTATTGCTTTATGCATTTTTCTTGAATGTTCTACATGTACATGTATTCAACGTGCATTATTATAATATTTCACTTGAGATCTCATTTCATCTAAATATTTACTCTTGTAAGTACTATTTATGTTTATTCAAGTTATTCATTCAAACAGTAAAAGGAAAGCACTGAAGACATTTATTTAGGTAATGAACGCTGAAGAAAAAGTAAAGAACTGATTCTGATTTAGTCAAAAGTGAAGAATTGGATTATACCTTCACACGCCGATTTTTATGTAATCGTATTGCTCACATATTATTCTAATAAGCCGTCACATGAATTGATGCATTGAATTCAACCTATCATCTTATTCAATTAATGAACATACACTTAATTTCAGACATGATAAATTTCGGCCTGGGTGTAAAATTTGGTGATTACCAATAATTCCAGGCCCGGTCCAGGTTTGATTTGAGGTAATTTTTAAACAATTGATACCATTCAATGTGCACTGGAAAAGAATATTGCAATTATATATTTATATGATATAGTCATCAATGATGTATGATTCTGTGGTATGGTATTTTTGAACCTGTTGATGCGTGAAAAACTAAAACGATTTCAACGTAGATGTACTCGCTGGATATATTCAGAGCAACAATATCTTGAATGTCTGAAAATCTTAAATATTTTCCTTATTTCTTATAAATTACACAAATAATAAATCTAAATTTTTTAAGAGAGTGAACTAAGAGATTAATTTTGGAAAACATTTTTATTAAATTATAACTACAACTCACCTTGTTCAAAATCATTGATTTGGTTAAGGTTAGATTGTCATAAGCGCAATTTTTTATTAATTTGTACTTTTATTGTATTTTCTTAATATTATGTTAATGTTAAATAAATTACTATAAATAAATAATTCTCATAATAAAAAGAGGCGGTAGAATTAGCAAAATTAGTTTATCCGCACTTGTTTAAAGTTATTAATACATTATTTGTTGAAATTGAACCAACAACTATTCGGTGATGCACAGAAAAGTCTTTTGCGAATATAGGTACGTCTTCTCTGGATATGAGTGTCTATGAAGTTTTTTAACGGGCTTGTATGATTATCAAAATTTCCGTACAAGCACAGGACCACTAGATATGGCCACACAGCCCTAGAATCCCCTCCAGAGATTTAAATATTTATTCAAGCTAAATCCGGATGAATTTATTTATTTTCCAGTTAACGTTTGCATTTTCTTCAACTTAGAATAGCGTTTACAAAGATAACACTCCTATGCTACAATGTCAACACTTCTCTTAGCAAGAGATGGCAGGCATTAAGCCAGTAGGTAATATGGTTTTCGTCTTATTATACTTTTGATTACTACCTATTAGTCTTTTTATTTTGTGCAAAAAATATTGGAAATTTAAAAAATGAGAAAAATGTATTTTAGGCCATAATAAACATTGCAAAATTCCAAAATTGGGAAAATGGCATTTGTTCAGCGGGTAGTAGATACAAAACCAGTAATTGTAATATGTAATTGCAAAGTGCTTTCTAAAATTCTTAGCTAAAGAAGCTGTCAACAGCAAACAGCAATCCTTTTTCTGTTACCAGCAGAGGTTAACAGCTCCGATATTTTTTTTACACAATCCTAATATAGAATAGATAAAAAAATATTGATATGCTTTGACATTGAATGGATAGGAGCAGCGGCGTAGGCTAGATCATGATCAAGTGAAAATATTGAAAAAATAGACTATAAAAACGCTTAAAATTTTTGAAATGTTTTTGCTGAACATTTTTGATTTAGCCAATCAAAATTAGTCTTGAAGACCATATGTCTGTACATTCCACCAAGACTCCCCTCCTTGTGTATGCCATTGGATAAGAGACAATAACATTGTCTTTAAACAAAGTTAAGAGAAAAGCAACATATTTTGAAAGAAACTATTAAAAATTACAAACGAAGAATTTTAGGTCGAATTTTGGAATGGATAGCATATCTACAAAAGATATAGCACAAAAAACAAATATAAACATGAATAAAAGCCATAGTAAATTAGTGTTATCATGCATGGTGCTTTGTAAATGATTGAAAATTGCACCACATATAAATAAAAGAATTTAAATCATGAAGCACTTCCTTGACAGCAGTTGATCGCAGTTAAAAGAAGATGTTTAACTTTAAACAACAGAAAAATTATAAAAATTTTTATTTGACTTGAAAAAAATAGATGTTTATTGGCTATGGCTAAAAAGAAATAGAAACATTCCAAATTCAAAAACGCCTCAAAATATAGATTTGCATTCTCTTTCACCTTTGTTTTAAATCCGTACCCCTTTACTATTTTCCACTTAGGCTTACTGCAAACTATCCACATGTAATTAATCAGGTTAACGTTCTTTGATGCTCTCATAGGGTCTAAACCAAAGTATTTTCTAAAAGTTTAGAATATTAAAGAACATATTTTTCAAGTACTCCAGGTCCAGAAATACAGATTAGTCCAAATCTTAAACATTTGGTTAGAACACATTAACCAATAGTTGTGGTAAAATCTCAAGATTTCTAAATTATATAATAGGCTTGGAGAAAATTTCTTGAATATGTGTAAAGACGACTTATTCTTTTCAAATAACAGCTACCGGTGAAACTTCTAAGGCATAATTCAATTTCTTGTTATTTTTGACAATTTTAGGCAAACCACTTAAGAAATATTGATATCCTTTTACATTGCATATATTCTAGCATTGACTTAATTAGTAAATTTTGATAGCAACATCTATAGTAGATACCAGTAAAAACTGTAAACAACATTCAGCAAACTAGAAAAGCATTATGTGTTTTGCAATCATTAATGTCATTTTAGCATGTGTGTTGGATGTATGGGCCTCAGCTGTGTTGATTTTGGAATTTGGGAAGAAGAATCTGAAGACTGCAGTGAGTTATGATAATTTGTATTTCAATAGAGAAAATTAATGTTTTTCATTATTAGTTCCTCTGTCATCTTGTCAGGATCGTCTATTTCTGCTTGTATCATTGTGAAGATTTCAACTCCTTTTACCACGTTGTAGTATTTGTAATTCTCATTCCACAAATTGATCCAGATTACATTGTTGGCTCCAGAGAATATGGTAATATTTTGCACTCTTTAATTTTAGATTTTTTTTGAAATCTGCTATTTGCTTATGTATAGGTTCACCTTCTTTTACATCATTTCTGTGCGATGTTTATTATCAATTAGAAGTCAATCTTCGTTGGTAATATTTGAGAATTTTTACAGTGTTTTTGAATTCTGGTTTCCCTTTGACTTGGCATATTTCTTGGGGCAAAGTTTGTAGCTGGGAATACCATGATTGACGGGTTTGACATGTTTTTCTTTAGTAGACAACCTGGAGACTGTGAGATCAAGAATTGGTGGAGGCATGCAGAACATATTTTTGTTGCAATTTTCTTTGTGAGTTCAAGCCAATTACCATGTGTTGCGGTAATTTCAGCAAATGGGCCTATTCATGTAGGGTAGCTTACCAGTTTTCTGTTGATGTCTTTGATCATGTTGATATCCTCAATAATGTTAAGGTTCAAGGTTTGTTTCAGAGCTGATTTCAATTGAGTGTCTATTTTAAACTGAGCTGGTGCCATTTAATATCTATGGCGACTTGTTATATGGGTGTCATTAGACAATCGAGTTCAATTTTGTTGAAGCTTTTGGTGAAGAATCTCGTTTTTATGAGTTCAACATCAGAGATTTTAGCTTGTTGGTACTGAATAGGTGTTATACCAATTGGATGTTTGTTATTTAGAATGTGCTTCTATATGAGCATGTTTTGATTGTCACCTTTTGTCCACATGTTTGTGGTCATTGCTTCAGTTTTCGATTTTTTCGTTCACAATTTTGTCAATTACTTCTTGTAAGTGTGACAAAAGTTTTAAAGTAGCTTCATTGAGAAATTCTTCTTCTTGTTTTATGGGGGTTTTTGCTATTATGTCAATACTCTTGTAAGGAGATAGCTTCTGGCTGAGTCAGTTGTTTCTGTATTTATGCTAATAAGACTGAACAAATATTCCGGATATTGACTTGCAAGAATAGAGAGAGATATTCTTTTAAGTGGCGCTGTGGTTTTTGCAATTTTCTAGATAGTTTTGCTCCTGTAACATTTCTGCTGTGAGAGGCGAGTTTTTATCAGTGTACACTTTGTAATGGTAGATTTCTGTAAGCTAATATATCAAAAAAATGATTGGTAATACTATTTTTAGGTGTCACTGATATTTGTTGCAAGGTAATTTGTTGGATTATGTGGAAGGTTTCCAAATACTCTTCTATCAGGTATGGTTTTGGTATTTTCTTCTATATAGAAAAGTTTGACGTTAATGTTAATTGTTTTTACAATTATTGAGATTTGGTTCGTGCATTTGACCATTTTAATATCATCTTTGCCTGTAGATTTTAAAAAATAAACTATTAGTAGATTTTTCCAATCAATGTTTACTGTGGTAAGCTTTTCAAAGGCTCTTTTGTTTTTGACGAATTTCTAAATACTTCTGACGATAATGTTGTGTTTGAAAGTAATATGGGTTGTACTGTAGAGATATTCTCAACTGAGTTCTTTGTGCATCCATTCTTCATAGAAACTTAGAGTGCAAATTTTTTGGACGTTTTTGAGCATCAGTAGAAAAGGGGACTCGTAGTACGTTACAAATTTGACCCTTTGAAGTAGTACGTTACAAATTTGACCCTTTGACCTCGGCGTGCTTGTCTGGCATGGCTATGATGTAATTGTATACTTTGGCCGTCTGTTTATCTCTGAAGCCATTGGAAAATATTCTTTTTTGTTGGCAAACACTTTTGTTTGCAGTCTATTGTTTAAAATGCAACCACTTTTTTTATACACATAGATTTTACATAATTTTCAAAATGCCATGAGATTAAAATTGTTGCAATCTATTGATCAAAATGCAACAATTTTATATACACATTACATAAATATTTTTCAAAGATCATTGAAAATCTATGTGCAAAAACTTCACGTTTTGGAATTACAAACATTGCTAATTTTTTTAGTAAAAGTTTTAACTATTTTCAAACATAAAATATTTATTAACATTGAGAAAAATAAATGTTTTCACAGATGACACAATTGTCAATTGCAAAAATAAAAACTTTACCATAACAAATATATGGAGCTTGCAAACAGTGTTTTGATTCATTCAGGGTGTGTCAATAGTAACTTGACTTTTAAACTAACTAAAAAAAATTCAACCAATCACAGAAAAGATGATGAAATATTTCGTCATTTTATAACTATATAAAGGGAATTTACGTTAGGCAAGTAGTATAGGCCCGTGACAAGGAGATCTAATTTTTTTCTGATTGGTTGAGAGGTGGAGGCAAGGAGATATCGCTTTTTTCTGATTGGTCAAGAGGTGGAGGCAAAGAGATCTCACTTTTTTTCTGATTGGTCGAGAGGGGTTGCCTTTGACCTGAGATGCCGTGGATATTGAAGATGGTGTTGTACTGACGTCATGGAAGTCATGTACTTCTACTAGTTTTTGTGTTATTTATGTGGCCTAATTTAGTTTTACATTTTTTTAGTTTTACTTTCCCACATTAACTTACATTTTTTTAGTTTTACTTTCCCACATTAACTTACTTTACATGTATTACTTTCCCACATTAACTACTTG
>CABFPE010000356.1:805594-824913 GCA_900660155.1 Hofstenia miamia
TGTATGAATGAGGAAATTAATCAATCTTACTTTGGTAGCACAGTTCATACATGTTTTGATGATGAGTTTAGATTAACTAACTTACATAAACTTATTACATTTAAAGATAACTTAGTTTTACAATCTGAGATAAATCTTTCTTTGGAGAATATTTTGATTATTTACTTTATTAAACTAAACTTATGGAGAAACACTTATTAGCTTGCCACCTAGCCAAATTCCACAAAATTTGACTTGTTATTGTTCTAAATGATCTGGAAAACAGCAAATTCTGTGGTTCAGAATTATATCAATTAGAACTTAGTTTAGATAATTTCTTTATTCTAAAACTGCAAAATTTCGGCATACTTGGTTTGCATGATTTATGTGTTTCTAATGCAGCCCTGATACACACTGATCTTTTCTTACATAAAATCTGCCCATTCCATTTCTTAATGGGGGATAAACAGGTAGCTGTAGATGCGTTGCTCCAAGCTCAATCATATGAACTCTTAGCAGAGAAACATGCTCCAAACACTATCACAAATATTCATGTGTCATTTTCATACTTGCAATCTGTATCAACTCTCAACAAGGTTAACAACATTTGGAAAATAATTAAAGCAGATAAACTTACTGATAATTCTTGGCCTGTGATTACAATAGCATCTCCTTCACAGACTTATCATTATACTGTAGAAAGATTGCTAACTACTATTTAACACTCCTTAGAAGTGTTAGATCACGCTGATTACTATGCTATACTTTACGAAGAAACCTGAGCTCCCAATGTCAATGCTCATTCTGCTTTCTGGTTAATCTCAGTATATTTAACAGAAGATGTGGCATTAATCTTACTTCTTTCTAAAGAAAAATGAGAACAATTCAGAAAAAACAAGTTTCACAAAATAGCTATCATTCCTATCTCTGCTAAACTTAAAAATTGACTTTTATATCAAGCTTCACTGCTAATGTCCCCACCAGCCAAAAATACCAAGCTAACTGCAATATTTGAGAAATATTATAGTCATATCATTAACCATGAGACACTAGTACACAGAAATTCAGTTGGATCAAAATGGAATTTACTAATTATCTTACAAGAGTTACTGTTGCAGTTCCTCATCAATTTACTGCAAATTAATGAAACTGATTCCCTGGCTCTTTTGAAAATTTTATTTACAGAGAGTTGGACGAAAAATCAAATAATTGTTACTGAAACCTTACTCTCAACTCACACTTGATGCAAAATGTATTTCCTAAAAGCTACGAATTTCAGAGGAAAATGTATCAAGCTTTCACAAACACTTACCTTCCAAATCTCTATGGGAGCACATAGTTCACAGACAAGTGAACTATCCTGCAACCATAGGGATCACATGCTACAATATAAAACCCAAGAATCACATGTTACTACTGAAAATAACTATTGTATTCTGTCTCCCTTGATACACACTGCCATTATTCAACCTTAATGAAGATCTAAACATTGTAAGAAACGTCTTGTAAATATTCCAATACCTGATCAAGATCAATATTTCAACAACATTGGTGACTTAATTAAAACAATCAACTCCAACAAGTACAAGCAGTCTAAGTCAAAACTCATTAAAGAAGATGACAACTGCCAAATCTACTGCGATGGTCACATCCCACTAGAGCATTTATTTCAAAAGGGAAACCTATCTCTGAACAAATTGATTACATTAAATCAAGAATCTCCAAGTTACCAACACAAACTTTATTTTTATTCTCTGGCATTGGCGACATTGTGTTTTCTAATTTAATTCGGGAAACCTTACATTACAACATCTTAGAGTGAATCAAAATCATCTAAATGATAAGAGCAAACATATCAGATCCAGAGGCAATGACTGAAGAAATTGTTTCTAGTAAAATCCTAATATTTTTTTTGATGAGATAAGAAATCATTACAACTTACTGAGTCTCTTTAAATCCTTTTCTTCCAATACAGCAATAACAGAGGATGACACTCATGCTTCAGATGTTGATGCAAAAATCACACTGCTAAATTGCTATTAAGAGATTTAGATTATATTTTAATTTTTACTCTTTGTTTACAAGAAAACCTAACAACCTTTGCCATACTATTCTAATCTCTGATCAAATAGAAAACCCTCAACTTTACAACTTTGCCAAACATGTAAGCACACAACTGGAAGCTCACTGCTATGCGCCCCCCTCAAATATTTTGATGTTCTCTCATAGAAAGATCCTCATGCCATAGCTTTAGTAAAGGATGCTCAGTCTCTCATTGAACCTCAGAGTTATTTTGGAGGACTACGTTCTATAGCCCCATTTGGGGGCAGGCATGTGACATAATGACATTTCTACATACTTGGAACTCTCATTACTTCATTTAATTACAATTTAATTATTACGAATTATTTCCAATTGTAATTTGGCAAAGTGAAAAAAGTGCTCTTTATATTTTAGTTTGAATTTCTGCTAATTTTGAAACATGGTAAAATTGAAGCAAAAACCAATTTTGTACTTGCCACACATTTGCCTATATTTTCATGGTATGCTTTTGTACCATTGTGAAATTTGTTGAAGAAAATTCTTTGGAATTCTTATCTTTAGTTTATTACAGTTTGATTAGTAATTAGCTAAATGGTTAGTGTTCAGTAGTGGCAAGGATCCCACAATGGAAACAATTCTTGGTCCTTGTTCCAAATCATGAACCTACACTTAGGTTAGGGATACAATTAGGAGTTTTACTTCCACTTAGCTAACTATTGACTCCTGCTTACATGTATGAATGATAATGAATTTGATATAAGGCTGGTGGGCCAAATGTAGGTATTTGAATTTATATTTAAACTATATCCAAATTCATGACTATAACTTGACCAATAATGTGACCTTGTAGGTATCAGTTATTACATGTAAGTTTGGAAGCTGCTATTTACTTATCTTATTTAAACAAAGTCAATATATTTTGGTAATGACTAATCGTGTATTTATTTAAACAAGCAGCTAGTAACCATCAAAGTTGCAAGTATATAGCACTCTTTACAAATTTGAGGCAAAGTTGAATTGTGTCTAGCTTTGAGTATAGCAGCTAGCTAGGATAAGGCACTGATAAGTTGCTTCCCTGAGCTGAGAGGTGGAACCCATTCAACAGAAATGGAAAGAAGTGGTTTTTAATCAATTTGGAGATCAGCTTTGAGCAGAGGCCCACTCACCAATAGCTGACAAGACACTGCAAGGCTTTCTCACCTAAATATTTTTGTTGCATCATCCATTAATAATAGTTACTGGAGTTTAGTAATATAAAAGCTACACAGTTTAGGAATAGTACATCTCTACCCACTAGTATACCATAACAATTATGTTGTAATAATGGAGAAATTGGATATCAAAGCCTGGTAGAAGATGCTAAAATTAAGTTTAAATGGGTTGCAACAAAAGGAATAGGAGGAAATAAATGGAAAAAGGTGATAGAGTATTTTGTATAATACCCTTCAAAGCTGTGTTTGGCAGAGAAGTGGCAACACCCTTATCAATACAGTACTTCAATTACAGTAACAAAATGGATAATGAATATGTGAAACAATTGAAAGCCTAAATAATGGAAATCAATGAAACCATGGGTCACAACATAAAGAAGTCAGAATTCAAATTAACACATAGTAATAATAATGAAATTATATATGAAATGGATGATTTAGATAGTCTTCCTGAAGAGAACTATTATGAGGAGTTTCAATGTAATGTCGGAGAGGAAACTTTAGAAAGAAGAATAATGCCTCAAATGGCAGCTAAAAATGAAAATAGATACAACCCTGAAATATTGGACTTAAATTTATTAACTGAATTTAGGAAATTAGAAGAAAATGATGAATCAGAAATCACAACCACAGAAGAGAAGAACAGGCAATGAGAACACAAAAAGTGAGCAGAGAGTTTCAAACCAGATGTTGAACAAGGGCAAAAGGGATGAGAACAAAGAAATGATGAACAAGCAGTGTAGAGTGAAAAGGTGTCTGAGTAGTCCTAAATGCCAATTCAAGGGTATAGGGACAAATTGACAAAAAACCTTGCCCACTACTAGTTTGCAAATTTGATTTAAGGGTGAGCAGACAACTAGTGCACAACAGCAGCACAACTTTCCTTCCAGAAGTCCACATTGCTGATTCAAGGACAAGTGGACTAATCAATTACCAGGGGAAGGTGTAAGTGGGAAAGAACCATAGTAATGTGAAAGTGATTCAAGGTAATTGCACTATGGAACCCACAGCTGGTCAAGTGCTAAGAGAGCAAATGAATGGAAACTGATTCAAGGGTGACAAGGCAAAGCCATTAGCACAGGTTCAGAGCCTATGGATGAACTGAGCACCAGTACTGGGATACCACTAAGACTCACTCAAGTGGAAGTGCTACATGCCCCTCAAAAACCACCTTCAGAAGAACAACAAGATCTAAAGAAACAGAACAATGTATGTTGAAAATTGATGGAGAAACATTGCATCCATACTTAATGGGCACAACAAAAATGTGGTGTATGTCTTTCAAGAACAAAAAAAACATACATCAGAAAAATCATGAAAACAGAGGGCACAAACCTACTGATGGTATTAGATGAAGACAATAGGCCCATGGTAAATGTGATAATAAGCTACCCTTGTAAAATGACTGAAACACTCAAAGGACCATACACAAGGAGCACAGTACACATCACATTCCACAAAAATTTTGCATTAGCAACAGCACAAAATATAATGGCATATAAAGAAGAAATAGCCAATGTTCCAAAAATAAACATTTATAATGAAAATCTAATAATAATCCATATACTTAAGTAAAACAAATTCAATAAAAACCTGGAAAACCAAATTGATCAAAAGTTAAGAATGGCAAAAGTGCAAAGGGTGATAATAGCTGAAACAACAATGGAAAAACTACTGGATTTCTTGCATAAAATGTGCATGCAAGTACAAAATAATTTTGTAGCAAAAAAACAGAAACTAAGATATCCAAATTAATCAAATTCAACCTGCAAATGGATTACTGGGGTCAAGTTTATCAGATAGTGGTTGACCATGCATAGCAATAAACTTGTACAACAAAATAAAAACAATTAAATTACCAATGAATGTGGAAGGAGTAGAAAAATCAAATACATTTAGTCTAACCCAAAGACAAGAACACCTAAAACAGGTTGAAACATTTGGAAATCAATGACACTAGAGAAAAGACAAGCAATGAATGAATTCGAAAAAAAAAAAAAAAATGATTTTGTAAATTTCTAAGAAAGCATAGAGATATTGCTACAAGAAATCAACATGTTCATAAGAACTGAATGCAAGAAAAGATTTTAAAAGTTTAATATTCAAAGTAATAAACTCACTGGAAATAAGGTTTAGAAAAACAACAGCATAGCTATTGGTAATCTTTATAATGGAGGATAAGGAAATCAAGCTACCAATATCACAAAAGCTAAGAAAAAAACTAACAAAGACAAAGAAATTTGAGGCTATTAAAAGGAAATGGGTTGAGTCACCAGACAAAACAAAAAAGCCAATGCAAATAATCAAGAAATTGACAAGTAGAATCATTGTGAACCAGAGCCCAATGGGAAAAAGTCAATTGTCAAGATTGCCAACACAATAGGAATATGCCTGAGCAAGATAACATTATTTGACAAAGCCATGAAAAAATATATGTGGGGAGCAACATCTGAAACTAGGTTGCAACAAGTGGAAGAACAACCATGGATCACAATCAAGGAAATCATAAAAAGAAGAATCACAAATCACAGAAACTACAGATCAAATCAAAGAAAAAAATGAACAGCCAATAATAATAGATGAAATTAAAAGATTTGATAAATCAAGCCTGAGATGCACTTTCACAAAATAGTTTAAAGTGCTGAGATAATAAAAAAGGAGGGATAACACAACCTGTTGAAATCTGGGAAATGGTGACAAAAACCCAACATCAAATGCAAATCAAAGATGATGTAGAATCTTGCCAACCTTCCCACTAATAAAGCTTAACTTAATTTAGGAGCTGCTGTGACATTTTTCCCCCCTTGACTAGTACAGTAGGTGACAGATCCCAAATTTCCATCTCTCTTCTTTGGTTCTAACTTTTAGTTGTTTGTTAATTAAATTAATATCTGATCAACNACATATAATACCCTTACATATAAATAATTACATGTTAACCTAAAGTACATGTGAACAACCAATACAATCATGAAAAGGGAAGATCAGTAGTACTTCAGTCCAATGGTAACTATACATAATAAAATCCATACAAGATAACACAAACTGATTTTGTAACTTCCTATGAGGGCTAGATGTAATAACATAAGGTAATAAGTGAAATAATACGAACAATGAACAATAGGAAAGCTAATACGAGTAAAAACCCCTATCCTTATACCTAACTTATGAGCACATTGGGTAAGCACCAGCTATCAATGATGCCCCTGTTAATTGAAGTTGTGAACCACCATCTAGAATACCCTAGTGCTCAAATGTTTAGCTTTCCATGATAATTAATAAAATAACCTGACACAGAAAAGCAAAGTAAATCCAGTAAATTCAAGTCATCACCAAAATGATAAATCACACAATTTTTATAGTGAAAAATAATAAACAGTCAAATATTTGACTAGTACCTGCTATCTAAGTTGTTGACAATTTCTAATTCTTTGATTTTCTTTCATCTGCCTATGACGCACTTCTGCCTTAATTAGCATTTGTGATTTTGGTCTACTTCATTTTTGCCAAATGAATTAATATCAAAAATTACTGCACTACAATTTTACAAATAATTAATTAATCATATTAATGTGTTGTACCATTAATATTTATTTTAATATTCAGTTTTAGTTTCTTCCTCTCTTTTTCTTAACTTGACCACACATGATTGGATTACGTTACAATGAACTACTAACATTGACACAATTGATTCTATTCCCAAAAGTGCTAGAAAGAATTGAAAAAATCAACATTGAAAAATGGGGAAATGCAAGCCCAGCAAGCACTATAGAATGGGTTGATACAGGTGATGAAAGGTCTTTAATTGAATTAAAAATAACAAAAGAAAGACAGGGTCAAATAAAAGATAAAAATTATCAACAACTAAGAGAAAACCAAACTGTAGCAAAAATGAAATTGATGTTCACCAAAGCATTCACCCAGATGGAATTGGAAGAATTGCTAATACCATATAATCAATTGGCAGTCAATGCTGAGTGCATCACATCAAGGATTGAACTGACAAATAACCTAATGATGAAACTAAAGAAAAAAGGATTAACTGAAAGATTCTGGAACAAGATATGAGAAAGCAAAGTAAGCTACCCAGCTACAATAGGCATGGCAACAGCTCCCACAACAAATGCAATATATGACATAATTGAAGAGAAGATTGAAACAAAAATATTGAAATGTACACCACCCAAGACAATATCAATCCCTATGATCATGCTGAGATGGAGGATACCAAAAGACAAAACAATAGTGAAATCATTCTTGCACAAATACAACTCATATGCAAATATAAAACAAAAAGCAAGAAACATGATAAACAGATAAGATTATAAGAAATCAAATGAAAAAATTATAAAGAAGGACAACAGCAAGCATATATATATATATATATATATATATAGGGAACAATCAGCCCATATGATTTATATGCAGAAAGGTGAACCTATAAACAGACAAATAAAGAAACTAAAAGAAGAAATAGAAAAACAAACATTAAAATAGGTAATCTTATTCTCAGTAGTCAACAACATAGTGTGGCTCAACATATAGAACAGAAAATACAGATACTACAATCTATCCAATTGGGTGGAAATAGTCACAATGTTAAGAATGAATAAAAACAATCCAAATAAAATAACAGATGAGGGGTGAGAGAAAATATAAGTTTCTTCTACAGAAATGTGAGAAACATGAGAAGTCTATTGAAAGTTTTTTCAATTCTTCTGCCCAAACACCAAAATACTGGAACAAATGGCACACACAAATAGAGCAGATGCTCAAATGATGCTGATGATAGGTCTAAAAGGACTATATCTATTAATATATAGAAAACTTTACCAAATACTCTCAGAAACAATGAATGACTTAAGAAAAATAACAATGATATCAGAAGATATAAGAGAAACAGAGTTCCTGAAATATGCAGATATTGTAACAACCAAACAGGTAGCAGTATTAAAAATGACGAAACAAGCTGAATTCGCAACAATAAGCTGGAATGATCAAGAAGCCAAAACAATCATAATACCAGCGGACGCATTAATGCATGGTGAAAGGGCTGTACTAAAATTACCGCAAGCTGAGGAGGGCGTGCAGCATAAGCCATCAAAATAAGCTGCTAAGTGATGAAAGAACTAAGATCAAAAGAAAATAAAAAAGAAGAATTGAATTAGCATTTATTGTGATTTGCTTTTAAATTTATGAATGAAATTAAAGCAAGAATCTCAAAAATATACTTAAGGGGAAACTAACCAAGATTTAATATACAAATGTATAAGCAAGTACCAGTCAGCAAATCATTTAGATCCACATTGTTGACTATAAATTGATTGATAATGCGACCTCCGATGTTGTTAAATGTTTATTCATTATCACTAAATGTAGTTTAGGAAGCTGCTCTCTATTTGTGATACATACACTCAATAGCTGGATAGTTTTTGGTAATGGATATTATTAAATGTCTTTATTTTTAGTACCTAACTAGTGGCTGTGTACTGAGCAGCTAGCATCATTCCCGTTTGCATAACGCAATGAAGGTTCTATTCAATCATTGTTTTGTACATAATACAAAATCACTCACTAGAGATAAGTCGCGTTGTGTCATGCATATTAGTAGCACCACTGTAAGTTAGGTTACACAATAAATAATCATTGAGCTCAGTGTCAGCAAACCATCAAAGTAGGTGTTAAAGTGGATTAACTGATGACATGGAGAACAGCATCGGGCAGATGCCCATTGAAGAGGAACACTGTTTGGAGACCTCACCTAAATAGTGAATGGTGGCTAAATCAATAATTACAGTTAAGGATATACAACCATTTATTGTCGTGAGCAGTTATACATTAAAGATTTAATCATTATAATTGGGCCTGGTTGGTGATTTTACAGTACTACATCAGACCTACCCCCAGCTCTTCCTCTATCAAAAATAAATTTAGCTACTCATGTCTTTTCAGTAATAATTTAGAGTAAAAGAAAAGACAACTGACTAAGCATAAACCAAAAGTCTTATTGCAAATGCATAGTTTTTGCCCTAGCTATTATTAATTGCAAATAAATGTAAATATGCAACTGGTAGCAGAACTACCATATGAAATTAACAAAATTCAAATTGTAAATATATGACGTCACAAGGTTTTTGAGAATTTCGCCAACCTTTGTAGTAATGAATGACTATTTCCAGGAATCGCCACTATTTCAAACAAAATTAATTATTAAAAGTATATACAATTAATGAAGTGTACAGACACAAAATTTATGCATAATAGAAAAAAATCATTAATTGCTCACTAAAATTTTCAGATGATAGCGACCATGATTTTGCGGATATTTCTATTTAAATCCTCATATGCAACTTACAGAAGTTTACATTGTATAATATGTCTTCCAAGTGAAAGCATTCTACATACATAAATATGGATAACATGATCCTGGGTTTGCTAACTTTGGCTTATTTGAATCTTGTACAAATATAGATGCAGGTCATAATAAAATATTCTCCTTGTTGATTGATCTAAAATTCTAATGGCAATTCTCTGGTGCCCAACTAAGCCATGAGGTCTTTTTACTGCAATCAGTGTATTGACAGACTCAAAACGTATGAGTAATGTTAAAATTATAAAGCACAGATGGCGATAAGTGAGAATTAAAAGCACTGCTTAATACCCTAGTTATATAATATCTAAAAAACTTTTAAAATTCTTTTAAAAATTTATAAATTTTTAATAATTTCTTAATTTCTTTCAAAGTTTAGTTATTTTTTCAGCAATTCCTCTAATAAAAAATATATAAATTTTTATCAATTATAAATAAAAATTAATATAGATTACATTTATAGTTATAAAAACATTTTTCTCATGTTTTCACAATTAAAACAATATATTCAGGAATGTATCCAATATAACAAAAACAAAACAACAATCAATTTTCAAAATAAAATTTTAGTTTTTCTAGCTTTTCAGATCATTCACATACTGATTCTAGTATTGGGATCTGGATAGTGAATTCAATATACGGATAACAGATAATTCCGCATAATTTGATCACCTGATACCAGATAAAAATTCGTTCAAATATTACTGAAGAACAACCTCATTTCTCAATTAATATCGACCTCTTGCAAATGAAAATAAATATAAATTTTGAAGTATTTAGTATGCATAGAAATGTATTGCCATTAGAAGACGTCCCAATCCGTCAGAAAAACTTGTTTTATTGTATGACAATTTGCGTATCAAGGAAAAATATAGTTTTTCTTCTCAAATTTCATATTTGAATCAGTTTTTCTCTCAGAAAATGCTATCGGTTAAAATCTGGTAAGGCAGTTAAATTTTGCCAGTTACCAGACTCCCGTACATCTCTAATAGATTCAAAGAATTTTTTGCCTTCGTTAGCTGCCAAGATTTTGGTCAAACCCCTTGAAAATAGTATCTATAAAAACAGAACAATAGAATTTTTAACATACCGCTTTCAAAAAGTATTATACATTAAAGACATTAAAAAATCATGTTTTATTAATTCGCTGTCAAATTTATGAATGAAATTAAAGCAAGAATCTCAAAAATATACTTAAGGGGAAACTAAGCAATTCTGCTTGAAGTTAAACAAATTATTACTGCGGTATATACTGTAAAACAAATTTTATTAAATATTTTTGTGCTAAGGCCGAATATGAAATGTCTGACGAACGGATTTTTTAACTTTCCAAGCATACATTTTTAATATATTACTTTGATATATGATATTTCTCCATTACTCTGTATAAAAGCATAATCCTACCACATATTCCTACTTAAAGTGCAAAAATTACAATTTCAAGTTCACCTTAAGTCTTTTCTGCCAAACTTGCCCAATAACAATCATATTATACTACTACTGATTTCAACCAATTTAGGTATGAATATATTGGCCTAATTTTCAAGATCTATGAGCACTAGTGGGTAGAGGTTTGCAGGCTTGCCCGGCGCCCACTGACTGCGGACGGGCACGGGCAGTCCGCAATCACACGCGCGGGCTTAAAATTTTTTCTTTTTTTTGTTTGAATTATGCTCTGTTGGTAGTAACAATAGACTATCATTGCACTATTGTATTTTACATATAGGCTAATATATAAATGTATATAATATAAAGGAATTACACCGTTATTTAAGATAACGGAACGCCCGTGGGCGGCCTAGAATGTAAACGGACNCATGCATATTAAATGGGCGCGAGCAGGCTCGAGCCGATAAAAACCACGGCCCGCAAACCACTACTAGCGGGCCAGCTTGATTTTTATCATTATTGATCTCGTCTTTTACATACCTTCAAATATTTTTATCAGTATCTGATAAAATTCCTTGGGTTTAGCCACTAATGAGCATATTAATAGTAGCATATTATAATGATTTTATAATTCTCGTTAAAACTGACATTAATAACAAATTTGCATATTCCTTCTACATAAAGCTTGGGCATGGGTTGGGTTAGGATTAGGGTTACTACTAAGGCTGTCTCTTATGTTATGGTTTGTGTTAGTGTCAAGGTTAGGGTGGAGATATGATCAGGGCTATAATTGATTATATTGATAAACTAGCATATTTTTGCAATTATTTGATTTTGGGAAATAACGGAAATGTATCATACAATGTACCCACTGTGTTAAGTAAGATTGCATACCTTGATATCTATAGTAATTTACATAATAAAGTGATTAAGAGTGGTACCCAAATTGGAATTGGCTGGGTCTTAACTTTGACTGGGTTCGGCTTGGACTGGGCATAATTTTTCTTAGGGAAATACTGTTTGCAAATCAAACCTAACCAACATCAAACTTGACTTTCCCAGCAAAAATGATTCTATGTTTGTAAGTATTTTATGTGTTACTTGGATTTCTGCTCNGTATCATACAATGTACCCACTGTGTTAAGTAAGATTGCATACCTTGATATCTATAGTAATTTACATAATAAAGTGATTAAATTGGAATTGGCTGGGTCTTAACTTTGACTGGGTTCGGCTTGGACTGGGCATAATTTTTCTAACCAACATCAAACTTGACTTTCCCAGCAAAAATGATTCTATGTTTGTAAGTATTTTATGTGTTACTTGGATTTCTGCTCAAATATATAGTCGTGTGTGCACAAAATGATTATGTGAAAATTTACACTTGCATTCTAAAGCAAGTGTATCAAAGAATAGTGAAGACTATTTTGCATCTATAAGTGATTTGTATGAAGAAATTACAGCAAATTCGGGCCAGTTTTATGAGCTATATCTGCAACTGTGGATAGCAAACTTCTTTCTTCAAAAGATCTTTGTAAATATCTTCAATTTATGTACAATAAAACTGATAAATGTTTCCTGTTAAGAGATGTACAAGCAAAATACTCCAAAAATAAAATTATAATTATAGAAGGACAACTTTTTTCATCAACTTTTGATTAATTCCAATAATTTGCCAACCACAGTGAAAAGCTCATTTGATCTACTTGCAAAAAAACTGCACAATTGTCGGCTATTAAGATAAAGGATTTTTGCTGTCTTGTATTAATGACATAAAATTGACAATTTTAGTACATGTGTTTTTGCCAGAATTGTGTAACCTATTGAGTGCATTAAGACCAGAGGCATTTTCAAACTTTTCATCATTATCTGATGTATGGATTTGTCATTCACATATTGTGGGTCCACACATCCAAAAAAAACACATTTTTCAGGCAAAATTGAATCATTGTTTTTAAAAATTACTTAAGAAAGTAGGTTTAAGCAGTCATGCACTGCTCAAGGAAAACTTTGTTGAAAGTGGTAAGTAACACATGAGCCTCTTAACTCTCAGTAGAAGTCATTACAAATTTAGTACAAAACACTAATATCTAAAGTTCTTAATCTCAAGGATATATATTTTCATATCAAAAAAATTTTACATCAATTCCAATATAAATTTTCTCAGGTTAATGAGCAAGGAAGATATGCATTTCAGATCACAAAAGGCTTAGCTTTTCAAATCTCATTGAAAGATATAAAGAAATAAGTTTCACCACTTCTATCATTTCCATTAAAAATCTCAATCATGTTAAAAGAAAACGTCGATTCCACTTCAAATATTCATTTCTTCAGTTTAATATCTTGTTAGTAGTAAGGGTGACCAAGATGAGAGGACACTTTTCTCTGATGTGATTGGTCGAGAGGTGGGGGAAGGAGAGTACACTTTTTCTGATTGGTCGAGAGGGGAAGTTTGGCCTCTGCTGGCCCGTAGATATTGCCGGGGTGTTGTTCTGACGTCATTGAAATATATTCTCTTTTGTTGTAATATTTGTTGAAAATGTAACAATTTTTTTTACATTAAATATATAATTTTCAAAAATAAATAAAAACACATGTTTTCACAAATGCATACTCTCACCATACGGAAAAAACGAACATTTATAAATTATAAATTTATTTACTAAGAAAATATAAAATGCACTACTAAATGACAAAGTTCATATAACGAATTTCATCTACAGTTCAATGAACAATGATAATATTCGTCAACCCTTCATTTTGGGATATGAAGGCTGTAGGAAACTAACGCAATGTGTATTTGCATGTTATGAATTTCACATGGTAGTATTTAAATTAATGATTAATAAACAAGTCAAATGAGGTGATAGATCACAGTATAAAGCACATGACCATTAGAAGTTTAAACAAATTCAATTAAAAATGTGTATTAACAAACAAACAACGTTTTTTTTATTATAAAATATATAATAAATTTAACATCAGAAAGTAAATTCGCAGCAATTCATTAAAATAAAATTGATTACGTTTTGAAAAGAAATATCTGTAAAACTAACTAGAAATAATATTGCAAGAAAGCATTAAGAATCAAAACATTATCTGAGATTTAATTTAAAAAAAAGAGCTTATCAAAAAGTTTGAAATCTTTCAGGGTAGTTGTCTTTCTTTCAGCAATGTAAAATTCCATTATGCCACTGTGTGTACAAAGTTGCACTTCTTCACGGACAATGTTAGCATAACATAATTTTTTATCTATACCCCATTGCTCCAGTGTCAAAATGTATCCAATCGTAAAGATTGTTATCTACCAAACATGAAATTTGACTTCACTTTACCAATTATCACAATTAAATAAAACACTTTCAAATCATATAAAAATAGAATTTTTTTCACAAGTTGGAAAACAATCTCAATTATCAACATGTTTTTCGCAATTTATACACTTATGTAAATGATAGAAACGCTTTCCTTTCTCTTAGTTTATACAATCTTTGGCTTTTCTATGTTTGTGACTTACATTTTTTTCCGACGTTTTTCCTTTCTTTGAGTTTACATGGTTTTTGCCTTTTTGCACAATATTAATTGCTTTTGGCGTATTTTTCTTTCTTTTGATGTTTTTTGTGATTTGTTTTTGCCTTTCCGCACAATATGACTTGCCTTTTTGTGTTTTTGTCTTTTCGCACATTATGACTTGCCTTTGGTATATATTTTTCCTATTTGTGTTTTGTTGGAGTGTGTTTTTGTCTTTTCACACATTAAGACTTGCCTTTGATGTATTTTCTTTTTTTTGAATTTTTCCTTTTGTCTTAGTTTACATGGTCTTTGGATTTTCCACGTTTGTGACTAACATTTTTGACATTTTCTTTCTTTGAGTTTACATGGACTTTCACTTTTCCACGTTTGTAGACTTACATTTTTTTCAATGTTTTCCTTTCTCTTAGTTTACAAGGTCTTTGGCTTTTCCACATTTGTTGATTTACATTTTGGAGTTTCACTCTTCCGCTTTGTAGATCAATCCATAAATGCACATTTTAGGAATAATGTTAACAATGGTTTCTATATTCCTTTTCTTCAAGGCTTATACAATAAGTGTGTTATCATCTATTTTTTATCAGAATTCTGAATCTAATGAATATTTGGAAATGCATACAATATTTTATTTTGAAAGCAAATAAACATCATCATTTTTTACGTTAATGCACTTGGTGTCAAGCCGATGTATTTCTTTGTTGTGAGATATTGTTCTTTTCATTGACATCTCATAAATGTTTAATACTATTTGGAAAAGCAAGCAACTTTTTATTATGTTAAAACTAATAATTGTATCATTTTTTAACCACATGTACTTTCTGTCAAACAATGCAAACCTTTGTTAAACATTAATTGTATTCAAAGTATTGAAATATTTCTATATTTTTTCTCAATAATTTTAAAGTTTATATTTTAAATTCATAAACTATTATACAACTGCAAGTACTTTAACAATCATTAATTTGTAGAATGTTTGGAAATTTATATTTATGTGGGATATTAGACAAAAACACCTAAAACCAAAACCATTCATTCTTTAAAATACAAAAACAAAATGTAAAAATTCAATAAAGGTTAGTCATATTTATGTGTGCGTACGTCTTTCTTTCATGTTCTTGAAAGTTTATACCAATAATGACATGGAATTTTCATTTTGTTCAATACCTATGATGAAAAAATATCTTTGTTTTAGCACTAAACAAAGAGAAA
The DNA here is from genome assembly GCA_900660155.1 of Hofstenia miamia. Taxonomy (NCBI): domain Eukaryota; kingdom Metazoa; phylum Xenacoelomorpha; order Acoela; family Hofsteniidae; genus Hofstenia; species Hofstenia miamia. Next base: position 821,327 of record CABFPE010000356.1, read on the forward strand.
GAAAAACGTCGGAAAAAAATGTAAGTCACAAACATAGAAAAGCCAAAGATTGTATAAACTAAGAGAAAGGAAAGCGTTTCTATCATTTACATAAGTGTATAAATTGCGAAAAACATGTTGATAATTGAGATTGTTTTCCAACTTGTGAAAAAAATTCTATTTTTATATGATTTGAAAGTGTTTTATTTAATTGTGATAATTGGTAAAGTGAAGTCAAATTTCATGTTTGGTAGATAACAATCTTTACGATTGGATACATTTTGACACTGGAGCAATGGGGTATAGATAAAAAATTATGTTATGCTAACATTGTCCGTGAAGAAGTGCAACTTTGTACACACAGTGGCATAATGGAATTTTACATTGTTGAAAGAAAGACAACTACCCTGAAAGATTTCAAACTTTTTGATAAGCTCTTTTTTTTAAATTAAATCTCAGATAATGTTTTGATTCTTAATGCTTTCTTGCAATATTATTTCTAGTTAGTTTTACAGATATTTCTTTTCAAAACGTAATCAATTTTATTTTAATGAATTGCTGCGAATTTACTTTCTGATGTTAAATTTATTATATATTTTATAATAAAAAAACGTTGTTTGTTTGTTAATACACATTTTTAATTGAATTTGTTTAAACTTCTAATGGTCATGTGCTTTATACTGTGATCTATCACCTCATTTGACTTGTTTATTAATCATTAATTTAAATACTACCATGTGAAATTCATAACATGCAAATACACATTGCGTTAGTTTCCTACAGCCTTCATATCCCAAAATGAAGGGTTGACGAATATTATCATTGTTCATTGAACTGTAGATGAAATTCGTTACATGAACTTTTTCATTTAGTAGTGCATTTTATATTTTCTTAGTAAATAAATTTATAATTTATAAATGTTCGTTTTTTCCGTATGGTGAGAGTATGCATTTGTGAAAACATGTGTTTTTATTTATTTTTGAAAATTATTTATTTAATGTATTCTAAAAAAATTGTTACATTTTGATCAATAGATTGCAACAATTCTAATCTCATGAGATTTTGAAAATTCCTCAACATCTATGAATAAATAAATTGGTTACATTTTAAACAATAGACTGCAAACAAAATTGTTTGCCAACAAATATTACAACAAAAGAGAATATATTTCAATGACGTCAGAACAACACCCCGGCAATATCTACGGGCCAGCAGAGGCCAAACGTCCCCTCTCGACCAATCAGAAAAAGTGTACTCTCCTTCCCCCACCTCTCGACCAATCAGATCAGAGAAAAGTGTCCTCTCATCTCGGCCTCCCTTACTACTCTTGTGACAAACTTATTACCAAGAAACACAAATGCATTGCTGATCAAATCCATTTGCAAAACCCTAGATTTCGTTGCATGCATATTTTACACAAATAAATTGTTCGCCTATTTCCTAATTACTAGTTTTATTTAGAAATACACTTCTAAATGAGTATAAACTTATGCAGAATGTAAAAATTTTTAAAGCATTAATTAATTTGCGAGGCAGCCTTTGTAATTTCTGATTCTAAATAACAAATTCCCATTATTGTCTAATGTGGGTGTGTGTCTATCTATTGAAATTGGAACTCCTCTGCTACATCAACACCTAAAGAAAAATGCGGAGCGTCTCAAATACCTTCAAAATTAATACAAAGTATATGTCAACACAATCACAACATCAAATAATTTCTTTGTCACTAGAATTTTCTCAATCTCAAAGGTCAACAAGAGATGAAACTACACATTAAGCGTCAAATGAACACGTTTATGATATTTTCTTAAGTAAGTGTCATTATTGGCATTGAATGGAACCGCTTCTCCAGCAATAATCCTGTTCAATGAAAAACCGTGATAGTAAAGAATAAAATTCAGAGAATCCCGTTAAAAATAAGTCCCTGTTCAAAACATGGTCAAGATATCTTGAATTTCCCTAATTTTTTAAAGAATTTTGAAAAGAACTTTTAGAGGACAATGCCTCAGGGAACAAAATCAATGCCTCCAGCATTTCTAATTTGAAATCCCCCAGAAAACATCTAGAATAAGATACAATATACATTTTCAAATATGTTTTTTGACAATCTGCCTAACATATCTAAATTTTAGGCAATAATGAATATGGAATGTATTATGACCCAATTCATCAATTAAGAAATTCAATGTGCATTTTTTTGTTGTATTATTACCCTTATTTTTCTAAGAACTATAATATTAGACATTTCAAATTTAAAAATCTTTCCTCTTTTCAAATTCAAAATAGAATAAATAGCTTCTCAATGTGTGCGTGTATGTAGCTACGTGAGATATTCAAATTGAGTGATAACAATGCAGTTTAAATAATCAAATCAGTTCCTTTCAGAACAACCAACTTAAATCAAAACATTCTCATTTATACTTTCTTTAAAATTGAGTTTACATTTACTTAGTTCATATTTAATTAAAATGAATATTTTCTGTTTAATAAAGAAAATATGTGTTGATCACACATTTTTGCAAAATACAACATAACATAATACATTTGTATGTAATTTTAACAATCATCATAGCTACAATATCGAACATTACGTTCATCTGAATCATGTAAGCCGAGATAAGGATTTCGGTTTATTTAGATAACATTTTGATTCTACACGCTTGCAAATACATTGTAAACAAAATTTTTTAAACAGACTGATGTAGATCTACCGCTTACCCAAATTTTCAAACATTTTTTTCCAAATCTATTAGGAAATTTACAATTTGTGCAGTGGCGTCGTTAGAGGGGGGCCACGGCTCCCCTAAAAATTTGCTGGCCCCCTTATGGCCCCCCAAGTACTGAGGATGGGATAGATATAATAATATATATGAGCCTGCGAAAATATTCTGATGTATAATAATATATGTTATTGCTATATGCTATTAATTATTAAAGCCTAATATAATATATGAATTCACCTATTTGAATCTTGAATAATTTCCGCATATATAAATAGATTTACATGACGAATGAGTAATCTGCACGTGAATATAATATTTAACAAAACTCTACAAATTATTTAACTTTCTGAGCGGGAAGAAGGCCTACTAATTTTGCAACGATCATCCAGGGGCTTGAAGTTATACGTGGAACTGCTAAATTTAATAATTAATACTGCAATATGATTGGCTGTAATGTTAATTAAACACATTGCTATAACCTTTTTAATAATGATTTTCTAAAACGTTACGTGATGGATATATTTTTGAAAAGGAAAGACCCTCCGATTAGTTCCAATTCATTGTCGCCTCAACCAAAAACTAAGCCAAGAATGACAGATATAACAATTTCACGTGATGATGAGCCAGTGCAGCCGTTATTATCTAAATATGCTCCAAAAAAATATGGTTCAAGGACTAGAGACTTTCAACCTAGTTGGTTCAAGACTTTTCCATAGCTGGAATTTTCACAGATTAATAAAGCTGCATACTGTTTTGCTTGTCGCTTTTTTAAACTAAATTTGAATAGTGAAAATGAATACGTTTTTGTTAATGTGGGACTTTCGAACTGGAAAAACGCCATGGAACACAACAAAGGACTACATCAACACTGCCAATCACAGAGCC
>CABFPE010000356.1:831010-846515 GCA_900660155.1 Hofstenia miamia
CAAATGGAAACACAACGAATAAAAAATGATGCTGGCAAGGGAAACCTTAAATGAAGGTTCGGTAAGGGGCGGATGAGAGGGAATGGTCAGGGAGTAAATGACATCTCTCAATATGGCAGAATCATATCAGATCAAATATAAATTATTTGATAATAGGTGGGTGCAAGGTGCTTTCGCTGTGTTTTAGTTAGCTTTTCCATAGGTCAATTTAAATCTTTCAGCAATTTTGACCGGGGGCTCAGAAACACAATTCTGNTAATTAATCAAACCAGATAAGTGAAGAATAAGAAATAAAATAAACTCCAAAGAATTTATTGTTCATCAAATTTCTAGTTAATTTCAAAGCTATTTATTTAAAATTTCTAAAGTACCTGCTGATTTTGAATTTCAAATAATTCTTCTGCCAATATGGCTGTTCATATGTAAGCGTTATTTCGCTCCTAGCAATTTGTCAAATGTTACTTGATCGGCTAACAAGTTTCTCTTAATTTGCACAATATTGTAGCTTAGTTGCATCTTTACAAAATGAATAGAATCATAACTAAATTTTACAATAATATTTTTGATTGTATTTAATCACTATAATCGTTCGACGTTAATCCTTCATTTGTTGCAGCTATTCTTTTGGGATGATGCTACACTAACTGAGAAGACAACAGCGTATCACCCACAAGCAAATGGCGCAGTGGAAAGATTAAATAAAATGATGATTAAATTAATACTAGTGTTAACTTCAAGAATCGGAGGCAGAGACTGGAGAGAAATATTGGAAATAGTCGAATATTTCTATAATACATCAGTGCATTCAACAATGGGGATGACTCCGTATAAGGNCTCCACCACTCCTTTAGTTCATGGGGGGTTAAATAGCCCTCTCGGTTTTCGCGTAATTTCCCATTAAATTGCGCCTTTTTATCAAACTTAATATTTCTGTTTCGAATTCATATATTGATGTACTTGATTGTTTCCAAATGGAAACACAACGAATAAAAAATGATGCTGGCAAGGGAAACCTTAAATGAAGGTTCGGTAAGGGGCGGATGAGAGGGAATGGTCAGGGAGTAAATGACATCTCTCAATATGGCAGAATCATATCAGATCAAATATAAATTATTTGATAATAGGTGGGTGCAAGGTGCTTTCGCTGTGTTTTAGTTAGCTTTTCCATAGGTCAATTTAAATCTTTCAGCAATTTTGACCGGGGGCTCAGAAACACAATTCTGGGGGCCTACCCCCAAAAATAGGGGGCAAAATTATTTTTTTAATTTCATACTTTAGAATAATGTGTAGTGTGTCATTGGAAAGCTGACCTTTTCAGAACATTTTTCAAATTTGAATTCAGACCGAAATTGGTGGAGTTATAAAAGAACACGTATCACTAAAATCGGCTGAAATCGGACAAAAAGGTCGCTGTGACCATACCGAACCTCATATTTTTTTTAAAAAGCGTCTTAAATCGAGCGTAAGATTGAGAAACTAAAAGTCAAGAAAAATGAAGAATTTTCATTGATCGGTTTTATCATAATTTAAAAACGGCCATTTTAGCCTACCCCATGGACAATAGAGTTAAATAAGAACACAGTACAGAACTTAGGGAGAACTCACTATTCCCTACGTTTGAGAATAATTTATTGTCTTAACCTTTGAAAACTGCTTAGAAAATGAAAATGTTTGATAGATGAATGTGAACAGGCTAAGAAAACAAGAAATATATATAAATTCTTGTACACTCTTAAATTTTAGAAAATATAAATCCTATTATTTTAGGTCTTGATGACTATTGCTAGTAAGCTTCCAATAGAGGATATTCTTATGCGTCCCTGCTGCACAATGGAAAATTTACCTAATGACTCAAAAACTAAAGAAAACGCTAGTCATTCTCTAAAATTAAATTGCACCCCACCACTTGATAGGTTTACTCTTTTCACTTACAATTTAAATCCATCACTTTTGACGGACAAATCATTGTTATCATGTACTTATCGGGTAATTATTTTAATTTTGATGAATATATATTTCAACTAATTCTTAAGCATGTACACTCGCGGACATATTAACTGAATAAACGATTGATTTTCCAGCAAATTTTGTATTTTGTTATAATAATCGAACTACATAGCATTTTGTGTAATAAAGACACTCAAAATCATGAAGTCCGTATCAAAAGGCACATACCAAGCATCAAGTCAGTAGCGAGTGTGCTTACCTTTAGCTTTCAGCAATTGCTGGACCCGTGTGGGTATGCTCTCCACTAGCTCCTTACATGTCTTGTCAGTGCTGTCTCGTAAGTTTGTGTCACTGACGCAAAGATCCAAGAGCTTGTTGATAAGCTGCTGATTGCTGGTAAGCGACTCTTGCTGTAGCCTCCGTTTGAGAATTGCCCAGATCGTTTCGATGGGGTTCGTCGGGTGAATTCCCCGGGCATTGAAGTATTTGTATGCCATAATCATTCATGAATTTCATCGACACCTTCGAGCTGTCGCATGGGATGTATAGACACCATCAGGAAACCATTCGTGTGCCTGAGGGATCCTGTTATTGAGGACATCCACATACTTGTTGGAGTTCATTATTCCATCAACAATGTGGATGCGACCGATTCCCTTCCATTACATTTGTCGTCAAAGCATTACTGTGGGCGGTTGTTTCACACTCTGCACCATGTGAGCACTTGTTGGATCTTCTGCTCCTTTGCGCACGTATTGAGGACGCGTTATCTGAACTGCAAGAGCACTCATCTGAAAATATGACGTTTTTCCAGTCTGATTCGGAGAAGTACTGGTACAGCTTAGCCCACTGCAGCCGTTTCTTCCCCTTCACGAAGTAGCCGTCGGACAGTTCTCACTGAGATGGACAGATCTTCTCTTTTGAGGTCCATTGCAGTCAATCTAGGATTGCTGAGGCTTTTTCTGAGTAGCTTTTTGTCATCGCGTGCTGTAGTTTTTCCCTTAGGCCCACACCTTCCGGTTCTCTGCACTGCAATTGTGCCAGTAAGGGCATGACGCCTGATTATCCTGCTGAGCGTTGGCTGGGACACACCGATGTCATTAGCAATTTCAGTTCTGAGATTTTGAGGTATGCAGTGCTAGAGAAATAACGCGCTGACGCTGTTGCATCCATGCTGAATTCAGTCTATTGAGTGTCAGTGTGATGTGATTTAACAATAGAACACACAACAGACAGTTAGTGGCTAGTAAGAATCTGCATAGAAATTACACATAGACAACTCGCTTATTCAAGGCGTTTTTAAATCATAATTCAGTTTATATGTTCCTGAAGTCTTGGCTACAATTTGACATTAAATATCTCGAAAACTATTAAGGATATAAAAGCGCATTTAGTATATTCAGAAAACTTGCAATATATATTTTTGAATGGAATGTTCAAAGATGGTCAATGTGAGCACCATCGATCACACGACACACATCAAGCCGATAGTAAAATTCTTGCCAAACGCGTTGCGGCATTGCAATGTCAATAGTTTTAATATCTTGTACTATTCGTGACTTCAGCTCATCCACGTCTCTTGGCATAGGGGGCAAATAGACCAATCCTTGTGTTCAATAGCTGCCTAACCATGAAGCTCCAGTGTACTGGCGCCCTATTCTGTTGAAAAATGAAGTCGCCAGACTCTTTCTCATTCAATTTATCCATTAACCAGTTTTCCAGCAGTTACATATCCACATTGACTATTGCTCAATCAAAGAAGAGTGGTGCGTAGCGCAGCTTTCTTCGACTTAGCACAAAACAAGATCACCTTTGGGGAATCTTGCTGATGCTCAAGAAGTTCATGTGGGTTCTCAATACCCCATAAGCAATTGTTATGTTTGTTAACTTTGCCACTTAAGTGGCAAATCGCGCAATCGCTATAACAACCCTTTCGGTCGTCAAATCAAGCATCTTCTATCTTCAGTTGCACTGCAAAGCAAAATTCACGACGAGCTGGTTTATCAGTGTTCTTTAACTGTTGGACTAACCTTAGGTTGTAAAGCGTCATATGCAGTAGTCTTTTTACTACAATCCAAACAGTTGTAGAACACTGAAGTTCCCTACTAGGTCGTCTGATCGATTTATGGGAGCTCCGTTGGAAAGTGCCTTTCCTGGTTGAGTTAACGCCATTAATGGGTCTGAAAAGAAATACAAAAATCAATTGCCTTACTGCGACATAATGCAGTAACAAAGAATAAAACAAGAGGAAACCAAGACTAATAATAAACTCAATTAGTGTTAATGATTAATTCTTTGTAACAACATAATTATCACTCATAAAACAATTATTAGTGCAGTTTTTGAGAAATCGGTTGTCAGACAATTGTTTAACAAAAAGATAATAGACGAAACCAATATAACTAATTTAATGATGACGTTGTGTAATCAAAGCAGACAAAGAAATAGTAAATATCTTTGAAATTAAGAACAGATACATATCAATTGTTTATATGTTTGTGAAAATTTACTATAAATAGTTTCACCGGATTTATCTTTTATTGTATTATCAGGTTTGATTATATCTGCAAACAGAAAGCTAAACGTTCGAGCACATTGGTCGCTCTCAGGTGGTCCCCAAATTCATTTAAAGGGATTTCGGAGCCCCCTGCACACTCAGCCATTCATCATGCGGTTCAGCTGGTAGCCTGGAGCTCAGTTTGTTTTCTTAAGTTAAGTGTACGGATAGGAGTTTTTATCCATTTAGCTTTCCAATCGATTCAATTACTGAAATAAGAGCATGTCGTCAAATAGCTGGAAAGCTACACTTAGGCTAACCTGTCTAACCTAAACAATTGGAAATATAAATCAATGTGGAGGGCTACAAAATATATTTAATGTAATACAAGATTAGAAAAAGTTAATTCAAAATATTGAAAATCCATTAAAAATTGCCTCCCCGCTTGTTTTTGGCTATCGCTCCGAACCTATGCCAATGTTTCTATTTAAATGAGTAGCTCTGAAAAGAGCTGATTTAATGGTAATGTACTCTGACGACGACTAAAACGTGAGCAGATTTGGGAATTCATTGCAGGTGCACATGTCGGGAATGTATACCATTCCAGAAGTTACATGTAGACGATGATTAAGACGTAAAAAGATCGGGGAGATCATTACAAGTACACATGCCTGGAATGTTTACAGTTCCAGAAGTTTCAGTGTTCAGACATTTCTAGACTTTGAAGTTCGAATAAAATTGCTGGGAGTTGCAAGATGTTCCCGCTTGAAAACTCGTTTGACATTATTTGTAATGAAGGATTTGCTGCCTTTCATTTTTTAGGCTTGAACTTACAGTCGGGATGATCGATGAGGTGTTGTTGGCCTTCAAAATTCCAGCTTTCTTATAGTATCTTTCCTTCTTAGCAAAAGACATGTTTTTCCATTCTGTTTCCAGCTGGATGCTCACTTCGGAATGGTAAATATTTTTGGATATATCTTCAGCCCTATGCTAATGATCGATATTTAAGATGATTATATTGTTATTAGAGCTATACTTTCAAATTCACAAAAAGAAAATTTAACACAATGTTTCGATTTAAATGAGTAGCCCTGAAAAGGGCTGATTTAATAGCTCTGAAAAGAGCTGATACAAGTGCAGTAGATGATGATTAAGACGTAAAAAGATCGGGGAGATCATTACAAGTACACATGCCTGGAATGTTTACAGTTCCAGAAGTTTCAGTGTGCAGCGGTGGCAGTTTCTTTTTCGATTGAATATTTTCTAGACTTGAAATTAGAATAAAATTACTGGGAGTTGCAAGATGTTCCGGCTTGAAAACTCGTTTGACATTATTTGTAATGAAGGATTTCTCCCTTTCATTTTTTAGTCTTGAACTTAGTTGGGATGATCAATAAGGTGTTTTGCCTTTAAAATTCCTGCTCTCTTGTAGAATCGTTCCTTTTCAGCAGAAGTCATGCTTTACCATTCTTTTTCCAGCTGGATGCTCATTTCAGAATGGTTAACATTCTTGGATATAGCTTCTGCCCTATGCCACTGATCGATACAGATAATAATTAAATTGTTATTAGAGCTATACTTTCAAATTCACAAAAAGAAAATTTAACACAATGTTTCGATTTAAATGAGTAGCCCTGAAAAGGGCTGATTTAATAGCTCTAAAAAGAGCTGATACAAGTGCAGTAGATGATTATTAAGAGGTAAAAAGATCGGGGAGGTCATTACAACTACACATATCTGGAATATATACAGTTCCAGAAGTTTCAGTGTGCAGCGGTGGCAGTTTCTCTTTCGATTTAATATTTTCTAGACTTGAAATTAGAATAAAATTACTGAGAGCTTCAAGAGGTTCCCTCTTTAAAACTCGTTGGACATCTGAGAGGAAAGACTTACTGCCCTTTTTTTTCTTGGGGTTAAACTTATAGTGAGGATATTCGATTAGGTGTTTAGCCTTTAAAATTCCTGCTCTCTTGTAGAATCGTTCCTTTTCAGCAGAAGTCATGCTTTGCCATTCTTTTTCCAGCTGGATGCTCATTTCAGAATGGTTAACATTCTTGGAGGTTTCGACGATTTCCCTTCGTCTAATTGAAGAACACCATGAATGCCTTTAAAAGACACTTGACGTGCATGCCTTCTTTATCAGCTGTACTCCCAGTTTGCGGCAAATTTATTAGTAAAACCATAACGAATGGTTTCATTTGTTAATGCATCACTTTTTGTATCGCACTTATATCAATCAATTGATTAGCGATATCAACATTTAGGAATTTGCCGGCCAAATAAAATGAAAACGCAGCCTCGACCCCAAAACAATTGTTTATAGCGCACTTTTAAGAAACTACTGTCAAGCAACACTAATAAGATTTTAATGTTGAGATAACCTAACAAACAAACTTAATTTTGAGCATCACATTAATTTCTGAATTTATGTGTAGCATTAAAAATTTAAAATTGGCGATGAATTGATTAGATTTTAAAATCGATTAAAACGACATTGGTCGACAAATTACTACAAAACTATTTGAGAATATTGGTGACAGGTCAGATAAAATATTAATGAAAAATGTTAGTAGATTCTATGCTTTTTACTTTATATTTTTTAATCTTTTCGCAGAACAAATCTATCTTTGTGGATTACATTTGTGAGCTGAATTTGTTGAAAAATTAGAATAAATACCGCATTGTACAGTTTACATAGCATGATATATTCAAACGAAGATCTTTCATATTCAAACATCTCTCATATTTTATTGAAGATTTTTATTTACATTCTAAAGCAAATTACTCTTGATTATTAATATTAAAGTTGATTGTATTTGTTTTACTTCAAGCATTAATGTTATAATTTCATCTTGAATAGCTTTATGAAAAATACTACGCCATTTCAAGAACTATTTCATTGTATTTTATATTGTAGCATCAGTAGTATATATAAGTCCGGCTCAATATATGCAGTTTTCTAAAAATGTTCATTTTTTAATAACTTTTTACACTTTTCTATTGATTCTGATATGAAAAAAGGTGTTTTTTTGAAATTCAGGATTTTGCGGCCATGGGTTAAAAACCTGCCGCCACTTTATTTTTCAAAAATTCTACCTAATACTTAAAATTTTTTTATCATTTGCTTCACTTTTACCAAATACAACCCCATTTTCAGAACAACCTCTAAAAATGATCATTTTTAACAACTTTTTAAACTTTTCTATTGATTCTGATATGAAAAAAGGAGTTTTTTAGAAATGTAGTATTTTATGGCAACTACTTTAATTTAATACTTATCCAAATTTGATTCACTTTACAATCACATTTTAAACTTTTCTTACAGAAAAATTGCGCACAGTATATCTTACTTACAATCTAAACAAATCCATATGGAAAACTTTCATTATTATTTAAGTAATATCTTTTATCATCAAATGGAGATAATGATGTTTTTTCTGTGTTGATTAAACTAATTTTATGTTTTTTATTTTGCAATGTATAATTATTGGCAACACCAAATTTATTTGTTTCTAAACAATCTTTATAATCATCAAGTGTTAATTTTTCTTTTTCAACTTTTGTTATTCCCTTCAAAGTATTTTTGCTTTATCATTAATTTTATATGAATACATTTTACTTCTCAAAGCAATGAATTCATCTAAATATATACTTTGAGGCTTTTCAATTTTAAAATATCCTGGTATCTTTTTAAATTGTTCACTAAATAATTCATGATCCTTATCAAAATTACTAAAATCAAATAATTCATAATCATCATTATGTGTTTTCAAATCATTAATTATATCTTTAGTTTTTACATTCAAAATGAAACTATCTGTATCCATGTAGTTCAGAGTTATGTTTTTTTCACCAAAAAATGGTTGCAAGACATCATAATAAGTTTTGTACATTAACAATTTTGAAAGTTCTAAAACAGTAAATCCAAGATATATTGGTTTATCAAACTTTAATTTAGTTTGATGGTAATGATATACTAGAAAATCGTCAAAATCAGAATGTGTTTTAAATTCTAGCTTGCTTTGTTCCTTGATTAATTTTTCTGTAGTTTCAGTTTTATTAAACATTTTTACATTTATCCGTCCTCTAATATTTTCACAAGTTTTTCCAAAGAAAGCATTATTTAAAAGTTTATAAAAATCTTTTTCAAAACTATTTTTTGCTTTTGAACGCATGTTTGTGTTGTGGTCAATGTATCCTTCCAAAACTTTCTTCTGTTTAAATGAAATTACTCTGTGCACTTTACCCATTTCCATACCCATTCGTAGATAAAACTTTAATAGCCTATAATGGCAAAAATAGAATGTTTTATCATGTTGATCACAAATAAGCTTTGGTGTAGGACAAACACTTTTAAGAGCAATTTGATTTTGATATTCACTATATTCAGAAGGGTCTACCTTTCTTTTAACTGGACAAAACGGAAAGTTTTTTGTTTTATTTTTTAATTTATTCGGATATGATAAGTCACACTCAATAAAGTATCCAATAGGACTGTTATCAGAAGTTCCAATTATTTTCTCAATTAGGTCCTCATTTACTTCTAAAAACTTAAAATCACTATAAGGAAGGTTTTGTTTCATTGCCCAACCATATAAATTATTTGCGTCAATATACAAAATTTTATTTTCATCTGTTGATTTAATATATCTATTGCCCATTATGGAGCTTATCCCCCCGCGAATATTTTGTTCAATTGAAAGTACAATGTCAGGATCTTTCAAATAATCTAATTGAACATTTGTAAATTTTAATCCACATTGCCAAGTGTATCCAGGTAATGAGTATGCATAACATGGATTTAAACCATATTTTTCTTTACCAAGTTTAATAAAATTTTCAAAAATATCTGCTAGTAATAGGACATCAACTTTTAAATACAACATTGTCAATTCCTTTCCTGATTTAATATCATACTTCTTAATTATTTTATTAGTTCTTCCTATTTCATCTTCATTTGGAGTCTTTTGAGTTAGAATTGAAAAGTAGTCTGATTTTTTATCTGGAAGTTTTTAATACGATTCAGGAGTATCAAAAAATTCATATGGGTAAGCTAATTTAGATTGTATAAGTTCACATTCACCAAAACACTTCCTTAGAATTGGTTTTTGCTCAAGATTATTTGCTAAATTATTTAATGATGATGCAAGAAATCTGTAAGAATCCAAAAACCTTATACAACCATATTGTACAGAAATATATTCTTCTTCAGTTTTACATAAGGGTTTTATAACCAACTTGTCTTTACATTTAAATAATTCATTGAAAAATAAATGTGAATCATATTGTGAATAATTATGAAAATACAATAGTACAAAAGCCATTCATTGTTTTTGTGCCATCAAATTACAATTATTACAAGCTGCACCTCTGTATTTACTAGTTAAATGACAATGATCTCTTACTAAAGAGTCCTTTGTACATCCACATAAATAAAATTCCTTTGAATTTTTAAATTCTTCATTTTCTTTTTTAGTAATTTTCATTGAAATGTCATCTTGAAACATAAAGAAAAACTTGTTTTCTAATTCTTTAATTTTTTGAACAAATACTTAAACACATATATCTGATTTTACATAGATTCCAAAAGCAATAGGTAATTGATTACATAAAGTTGTAGTTTTATCAACATCAGGTAAATTACATTTACTCTTGACCTTTTCATTATAACATTCAAAATCATCATAAATTCTAAATGGAACATCTACTTTATAATGATAATTTTTAAATTTAATTTGATCTTCTTTTGGAAAATATAATTGTGTTGTGTCTTCATTTTTACATAATCTAATATGATTTTCAAAAGTTGACTTTTTTCTACATTTTAACAAACACTTCTTACAAAAGTATAGTTCATCTTTACTTAAATTCTTGTATAGTACACATTTCAAGTTTTTTATTAGAACAAAGTGATTTTCATACACCCCCAAATCAATTGCATTTTCATCAGAATAATAAATAGGTAATACATTATATGAAGTTTGTGCACAAACTTTTAGCTCATAAACATTAACTTTTATTCCATTTTGTTTAATAAATTTTTCAATTCCATTTATTGTTATTGGAAATGTTATTCCCTTTAAATTGTATTTAACTAGATATTTTTCATAAACACATGTTCTATTTTGATTAGTAGAACTAGGGTGTTGTGCTGCAATTATTGACCACAAAAAACCACTTATCATCATTATTAATAATATTAAAAATGGAAGATGATTTAATTTAACATATGTTCCACCCCAAGAAATTTATACTATGCACTCCAATGAATACCCAGTTTGATACTTCTAATTTTTCAAAATCATCAATCTAATTTTTCAAAATCATCAATAATTTCCTTTAATTTTGAGGAAATATTAATATTATTTACTTCATTTTTAGCTTTTATTTCTTTCATTTTAAATTGATAAGGAACTATTACATCTTTAAGTGTATCTTCAAAACCTTTTGTAAATTTTAAATAAAATGAGACATTATATTTTAATGGTTGGTTGATTATATTAAAATATTTTATTAATGTTTCTGTAAACAATGTATTAATATCTATAAATGGAATTAAGGTGTCTTTACCCTTAAAATTAACAGTTGCATTAACATAATTTTTATTTATCTTAACTGTTGGAATATATCCATTAATTGTAAAATCATGATTCTTTTCTACATTTTTTAAATGTTTCTTAGTTTTAATATGTGCATTATAATTTTTCTTAGCAATTGTCAAATTACAAGTTTCACAAGTGATATTTTTTCTTGTTGTCATCTCTCTATATATATTGTCTAGAAAAAATTTTTTGAAAATAATGTTTCTATATATTTTTGATTTTTATCCAACTGTTAAATTTATCAGGATATCCTGACCACTTAACAAACACCATTCCATTCTTTTTTCTTAACACCTTTTCAATTTTAAATATATCTTGATCAGTTTTTTGCAATTCTTCTTCATAAAATGATCCTTTTATTTCTTCATCAGCTAAATCCTTCAATGTGTATGTTATAGGGTCTGTTAATTTTAATTTATCAATAATAAATATTTCTTCAGTCCAGTTTGGTGTATAACCTTTATCAAAAACTTTCCTTTTAAGTTTGCTTATTCTAACTTTATCACCTACTTTAAATTTGAATTTAAGCACTGATTCTTTAGCATCTAGATTTTCAATGTCATTATTCAAATTGTTGTAAACTTCATTTTCATTTTTCTCTTTGGAAGCTTCAATTGGAGTCATTTTTATAGAACTATGTTTTGTATTATTGTATTCATTTAATATTTTAGGAAGTATATCCAAATATTGTGTATGATTCTGCTTTGTGAATTCTTTCCACATTTTATTTTTAATTGTCCTATTAAATCTTTCAACAATTGAATTCTTCTCAAGATTTTCTGTTGAGTACATCTTTATTTTATATTTGTCACATAGTTCTTGAACATATTTATTATAAAATTCCTTTCCTTTATCAACCCATAGAAATTTTGGAACTCTAGAGGATGAATGTAATTGATCCTTTAATGCATCTCTAACAGTAGGTCCAGTTTTATCTTTTAGTGGAATAATCCACCCATACTTTGAAAATGCATCTACAATCATCAACAAATATTTAAAACCTTTGTTCCATTTACTAAATTTTTGCATATCAACTAAGTCAGCACACCAAATTTCATCTATATGATTTACAATCACCTGTCTTCTTCTAAAATTTCTTTTAATTGGTTTGTGAAGTTCATTAGCTAAAGTTTCCTGTGGGGTCTCCTTTAGAGTTTTTTTTTCCTTCCCAAACCTAACATATGTTTTGTACCAATAACATTTGAAACTAATAACTTATCAAATATTTCACGGATATTCTTAGGTTTAACATTTCTTAAATTATTCAACATTTGTTTGTCACAGCTAGCTTTCCCCTTTTGACCTTTGTTATAACATATATCATGTTCTCTAGAAATAGCATCAATTTGATTATATGGTTGTACATTATTTTTGAATTGTTTCTGTAAAGGATTATATGGCCCAGTATATTTATGATTTGGAAGTGTGAAACCTCCTTTTGGTTTTGGAAGGTAACCAATTGCTTTATGAATATCAAGACCTTCACCAACTTTACTTCCCTTTCCAACAAATTGTGTCTTTTTACTTCCACAATTGCTACAAATTGATTTCAGCATATTTCTTCCATTTTTTGTTGTAAGTAATTGTCCTGAGCCTGGAATGGAACCTGTTAATCTTTTTTCTTTAACACAGTAAGTTAAATTAGTTGTCATCTATAAAATAAGAAGTGAAAAAAATATTTTCTTTTTTCCTTATATAATGAAGATTATTAATTATGATACTCCAACAGTGAAAAATGACAAATCACCAGTAGATTTCTTACCAGAAGACTTTAGAATGCTTATATGTGGAAAATCAGGATGTGGAAAAACTAATTTATTAATGGATATGATTTTAAGACCTCTTATATATTATGATAAATTATACATCTATACTCCAAATTTTCATCAAGAAAAAATACAAAATCTAATTAAGATAATGGAAAGCATATCAAATCAAGTAGGTTATAGTGTTTTGGAAATATTACCAGAAGAATGTCTAAAAAACACTAATGAGTATTCAACAACAGGTAGAAAAATAGTTATCTTTGATGATCTTGTAAATGCCCCAGAAAAGACACAGAATAAAATTGCAAATCATTTCACTGATGGTCGTCATCATAACATATCAACAATCTATATTTCACAATCATATTACAATGTTCCAAAGAAAATAAGGACAAATTGTACACACATGGTTTTATACACTCCTGTTGATAATCGTGATAAAAATTCAATTGCTAAGGATAATTCTTTTAATCCAGACCTTTTTGAAAGTTTGTCTAATTATGACTTTCTTTTTGTGAACAAAGAAAAGAAGACAGTACATAAAAACTTTAATGAAACTTTGTAATGAGCACACAGCAAAGTGTCCTTTATTTTAGGAGTTAAGGGACAACATGTCCTGTATTGCAAAAGATGTGGGTAAAAAATATTTTCTAAAATAATTATATAATAATGGATTATGATGAATATAGAAAACTAGTAAATCTTGAAGATGAAGTCAGTAAGCAAGAAAAAAAACTTTTACAACAAAAACGTGACTACATTAACCAACAAAATGAAGTTCAGTACAACCTACAAGAAACATACAAACCTATAACAAAAACTATTTCAGATCAAACAAATGTCATTAAAGAAAATCTAAGGGATCAAACAAATGAATTAGCTGAAATGAAGAAAAATCAACAACAGTTACAAGATTACTGGAAGCTATATTATCTACAACAGTTAGACAATGAAAGTTCTCTTGGAGATGAGAGTTCTCTTGGAGCAAAGCCTCCACAACTTGAAACCAATTTTGATATAGATGTTTTAACTAAATATAGGTTAATTTTACCAAATGAACTTAAAGCAATCAGTGATGCTAAGAAAGATGAAATTATTAAACAAATAAATGAAATTATAAAAGATAATGGTCAAATAAAGACAAGTTTAAGTATAGGAAATAAAATATTGGAAAAGAAATATCATGAGTTAAAAGTTAAAATTGATGAGTTTGAAAAAATTAATAAACAAAAAACTAATTTAACAAATGATGAGAAAGCACATTATGATGAAATTATTAATGAATATAATGAAGTTGCTGATAAACATAGTGAAAATAATGCACATTATAATGCCTTAGTAAGAGATGGGAAAGAATTAGATAAATAGACATTTTGTAAAATTTATAAAAGAAAACACTCAATTGGTTGACACTAATATATCTATGGATGGAAATATCCAAGGAAAAGTACTTAAGGGTAGAGATAATCTTCCTGCAATTAAAAAGAAAATGAAATCTTTTCCCCTTAAAGTTTATGACAACATGTTTGGACTTACATTTATAGATTTGGATAAATTATATAGAGAATATATTTTGGAAGCTTACTATGTAGATCAAAATGGTATGCCTTATGGAAAACCAATTATTTCTGAACCAATTGATCAATCCTTCATAGATCTTTTAACAAAGAGATATAATAAAAAACAAGATAAATACACTGAAAAGTCTAAGAGAGTGTTTAGGAATCTGGTAAAACTAGCTGGAGTTACAGGTAATCGCAAAAATCAAAAAGTTAAAAAGATAATTAAGGGTCAAAGTGTTTTCTACTACAATGATCCTTCACAATTAATGGATCGCTTAGANTTGACAATATAAGGACACGATTTTTAAAACTATTGTAAATTAATTTCACACGGAAAATGCTTTTCTTTTTTTTTCTTTTTCCTTTATATAGTATAAATGACTGACTTCAGAAATCCAACAATTCTAGAAAGAAATGAATACATTAGATTTGATCTCCAGACTCCAATAATAATTCCTGCAGCAGGTAATATTCAAAATAAAAACAATTATAAGTTTACAGTTGATAATTCTACAGATATAATACCTTATGATTGGTTTAATGCTTATATAGATGTGAAATTTAAAATAGTTAAACTTGATAACACAGGATTTGTTACAGCAGATAATGTTACCATTAGTGGTGATGTCTACTCACTTTTTAACAGAGTTTTCGTGGAATATAACAATACTTCTACTACAAATCTTACTAATTTTTCAAAAGTCGCCCATTTACACAACATTCTTGAATATTCAGAATCATATTTAAACACTGCACAAAATGAATTCTTCTACAAGGACAATAATGATAAGGTAGAACCTCTAAAAGATGGAAATGAAATTAATACAAATTTTTATCTCAGTAAACATCAGACGAAATATTTTGTGACGACTTTCGATAGATCGCGCACAAAAATTCTGCAATTATTCAATCTATAGCCTATCTTTATACATTGAATAAAATTTTATATCTTTTAAAATTGTTAAAATTACAAATCGCCTCTGGGAATATAGATATTTGAGCAATGGTAATTACAAATAACATAAAGGGACTTCCAAGGATATTATAGATCTTTGGCCTTTTGCATCAATAATTTGCACTGATTTTACATTGAATAAAATTTTAAACATTTATATATCTTTTAAAATTGTT
>CABFPE010000357.1:0-19144 GCA_900660155.1 Hofstenia miamia
GCTGAAACGAGCCTCATTGAAAGATTTTATGTGGCGAGCCGAGCCGAGCCGAACTTACTCAAAATTTAAACGAGCCGAGCTTAGAAATTACGGCTCACGGCTCGTTGACAAGTCTGGTAGTGCTTATCAATAAAATATAAAATATCTATAAATTTTGCTTAGTTGTACTTACATTTAACCAATTTTCGCCATTGGCCATTGTCACTTTATTTATCTTTGCTTTAAGATTCTAGCTTCAGGAACTTACTTAGAATTGTTTTTGAAATGGGAAATGATTGGTTTAATATGATGCAGCATTTCACCAAATGCCACAATCACTAACAACTAGTTAAGGTGAAAAGAGATCCTGTGATGAACAAATTTGTTGAATTACATTTAATTACCGTTTGCTAACAGGAACATTATTGACAGCAAAATAGTCTCATATGCGCTAAAAGTTATAGTGAGATTCCAGCTGAAAACAAATCCCAGTATGCATTACAAATACATCAATTACTTCATTAATTGTTAAAAATATGACTGGGAAGTGAAAACCATATAACATATAAAAAAATTTTACAAAAATGAGTACATTTAACATTTTGGAATACATTAAACGTAATAGTTATGAATGGCATTTTGTAACGTAAAGTCATCAAATTGACATTTATGGCACAAACGTTGGCATTTATGGTATTTGGTTGCCATAGTTATAACATAAAATGCAAGGAACATAACCTCTGAAATATAACTTTGCGAAATAATAATATTTCGGCGCTTTTGGCGGGAAGAGATCGGCATTTCTTTCCAATTTTAAGTTAATGGTAAAAGTAAAAAATTAGCCTATCTTAATATGTTTTGAGTACCTTGGTATTAAAGTACTATTATTTGATTAACAATTCTTTCATGAGTGGACTCAAATTTACTAATATTTCAAGTGATCGGAACCCGGAATAGACAAAATTCGTAGTACTAGTTCATTAAAGAACATTGACCAAAATCTCTAACTGTTGATTCTTTCAGCTTCTACTCTGCATTTCATAATAGGCCATCATGCTAAGATTGATCAAGATTTACTTCATAGTTCATTTTTCTTTAAAACTTTTGACTTCAGTAATTTTAAAAATATATTTTTACGAAATCATAAAATTTTCGAAAATTTTTTAGGGAAGTTAAAATAATAAAACATGAAAGCATTGCAAACTTATGTATTATAGCAAGTTTAACGTCTTGCTTCACTAAAGATACAAGAAATATATAAAATTGCGTTTTTAAATATACAGTACTGGAAAAAAGAATTCGTTTGCGCATAATTTGTCATAAATATTTAAAAGAAATGGACGCCAAGTATGTCATATGTATTTTTTAAATAGATTTGGTTTTGCAGAAAGAGGAATTCATCAATGTTGAAACATAATTATAATTGTTTAGTTTAAATTTCAATAAGAAATCATACAATGCTTGTGGTTAGCTAATCTTTTCATGGAAAAATGTATTCGACCACTTCAGACCGAATCAATTTATTTATATTGAAAATGTCTAATAACAATCTTTCTTCGCCATATATGATGCCTGGTTGCGTACTTATTATCATCCGCGAGTTGATTATCTCCAAACATTTGGAAGGGATGAGTCAACGTAAGCCCAACTTGTAGAGCGACCTCGAAGTACTGTCGGGATATCATCAGGCGTTTCACTTCTGAAAACATCATTGCTCCCAGGCCAAAGTCTGGAAGACCAAAGAAGACCTCCAAAACCTCCCAATCAGCTCTTATGTGCATTTCAAAGCGAAATGCAAAACCTCAGAGGAACTGCACAAGGAATGGGCTGGTGGTCACCATCCTGAAGAAGTATTCAATTGGGACTTTCGTGGCAGCCAGAAGGCCATTCCTAACCTCAAAGCAAGGATTACAACCACCGACTGAGGTGTAAAAAGTTGATGAGAAACAATTCATCTGAACATTGGTCTAATGGTATATTTTCAGATGAGTCAAGATATGAGCTATACTCATCGAAAGGATAAAGAGACCAACTGAGCAGAACTTATTTGGGGGACCATGAATTATGATTGGTACGGGGTGCAATATGGAAGTGTGGCTCTTGCAAAATTGTTCACATCACTGGTACTCTCCAAAGCTCTTAAATGCTCGGATTCTAGAAAAGGAGCTCTTGCCACTCCTTACAAGTAATATATCAGCAAGATGGTGCTCCATGTCATACCTCAAAAGAAATGAAAAATTTCTCCCACAATAATGAGGTTGGTATCCTCGAAATATGTGGAAATAAGTCAAATATAGAATTGTACAGCATACTCTTCACACTGTTTACGAGCTGTGGAGCTCAATATAGAAGGAATTTTATGCAATTCCCAATCGCCTTGAGCTGTTATTCTCTCAAAGGGACACCCTACAAAATATTAGAAGAGAGAATTTTGTTGCTAAGTGCGTATATTGGATCAATTTTTAATCCATATATATTATTTTGAATTTACTTTTTTCGGATTTGCTCATTTGTTAAAATTTTTTCAGGTCGCCCAATACATTTTTTCAATTCAAGTTTTCTAATTTTGATTAAAAATTAATGGCCAATTGTTACTCTACATATTTTATGGTATTAAAGAGTGATTCTCCTTCTCAACCAAAGTAACACTTAGTTATAATGTTAGACATACTCTATCCAATGAATGCTCATTATTTATTCAAAATATCAAGGTGGTCAAATACATATTTCAAATACTGAATTTGAAGTTCAACGAAATGTTTTCCCATTACTAATAACTTGCTTTGAGCTCTATAGACTATTTTTAAATTTTTAACAATTTTAAAATGAAAATATCCAAAAGTCTTCGGCTATAATGATATGTATAACAGTGTGCAAAAATGGACAACCCGGCTCGACTCGAACCGCGGGTCGGCTCACGTGACATTTATAATTGCTAACTGAAAAAACACTAAAAATTTTAAGAAAAATTTAAGAAGGCAAACTTTTGAATCTTTGAAATTTTCAAAAATTTTAATATTTTTGTACTCTTAATTTTACTGAATAATGTATAATGCAAAACATAACAATATAGATAACTAAAAATATTCTTTTTAATTCGGCTATCTTCCTACATAAAGTTTATTTTAGCATTCTTCTGAATATTATTGGTCATTTTTTGCTCTGTTAAAATAAAAATTTATAGATTATTTCAGGCATAACTTTTTCACATTAAACAAGACGTTCTTTTTGCTTCTGAGAAATATGTAATAAACAAAGAAAAAAATATATTGCTCCAAATATCAGTACATTACTTTGGATGTTATATTTTATAGAATGAATGAGATATTCATAATCTCGTCGAAGAAATATTGAAGAATGTTGAGGTTTCTTAGCCCTTTGTAGTAATCGGATCTGAATATATTCCAGAGCAAGATATTGTTTTTGAAACTTTTCTAGCAATTCTATTGTAGATAATAATTAAGTGAGGCGTACATGAGAATAAGATGAACATAGAATACATAAAAGTTTCTTAAGGTCAATGGGAACATTTCTTTTTATCATGTAAACTATCCTTTGGTCTTTTGAAAAACGGATTCGAATATGTTTAAGCCATGGATTACTAAATAGGAGAAAGACTTTCATTATATAAAAGACCTAAGTCTAAAACCTGTTCAAAGTAGACAGGTTGGCGACTTGCGAATAAAATATTTTTATTGATAGCTATTTTTATGTTACAATATTTTTTGCATCTTATATACTAACAGTAGCGCACACAAAAAGGGCATGGTGGAATGGCTTCAAAAATTGATTTTCATTAAATTAATCAAAATATTTTTGTGAAAAAATGAAAAAAATTCAAAAACTAGGATTGTGAAATGCATTTTTATTGTTTTTTTAATGTTTCAACACTTTTGCGGGCCTTCGCTCTCTTTTAATCTTTCACTTTATCACAATTGGGATGCCCGCCCCGTCAGAAAATCCTGCGTATGCTCATGTATACTTTTTTTTATCAAGTCGGTTGCGGGTCATTGTTAGAGGTGCCGAGTGACCCGTTTCCACCCTGATATGTAACATTCAACAATCATTAGACTTTGAGAAGCAACGCCATTTGGCACTATTTTTAATATTAGAAATAATACTAAATATACTATATTTAGATTTTTAATATTTTATTAACCTCGAAGAATGTTGGCGGGGACCGTATATTTAAAATGGACAATTATGATTTCAGAGGAAAATTTAGTAAATTATAAGCCACAAAAACGTAATTTTTTAAACTATTAAATAATGATATTTCGTTTGATTCGAATTTATATCAGGATAAAGTTGAGTAATTTTTAAGCAAAATTTTTTAACTTTTATAGTTATTTTATTGTAATAAATTATCATGTGTATTATTAGCTCCATTCAAAATATTTTAAAGATTATTTTTATTAAATTCGAATTAAATTTATATATGACCTTTTCCAATTTCGCGGCAATGAGAAGGGGATAATAAAGTGCTTTATATGAGTTAGAGATGATATTATTAATTCTAAATTTTGTTTAATATATCTGAGCGCTTGTTACTATTTTCTTTAAATGTTACTGTTTAGTTAATGTTTAAATGCAAATATTCCTTCCTATTGACGTCCTTATTTTTCTCATGCATACTTGTTAGTATTATTTATTGTCTAGATTTTTAACGAAATCTCAACTAAAATTATGCAGTATGCAAACTCAATTCCTTAAAATTGTAAAACAAACTACACTTTTCCAAATATTTTCTGAAGCCTTGAATTTGATTTGAGAAGATGAATATGCATATGAGAAAGTTGTAATTACCTTGGTTAATCAAGTAGAGAAACTCATATTCTTCGCCATCCTTCCAGGCTTGCCAATACTCCCGCACCACTGAACGGGAAATCTTCCACTTTTCAATGTTTCTCCAGGTCTGCTGTTCTCATCATAAAATATTCCGGTTTTCAGGTTTTTATTGCTTAAAGACATTTCGTGAAATACCCAATTTTGGAAATATTTTATACATTTCAAATTTCAAGAAAAACAATCCACAAGCCCTTCAGAAAACTTAGACTACAGGTCAAGAGCTACTATATACAATAATAAAGATAAGGACTACATTCAATTAACAAAATATAACTTGCAATGGCTTGCATTGAAAAAATGTTGTCTATAGATAGTGTCTCAATTGTAGTAATCTTTAAATACAGATTACTCGATTTTATTCTGCTTTTCTGAAATTGTAAGTTTGAACTGATTGCTCTTGTGGAAAAATTAATCAGCGGTTGCCCCAAATAGCCGGCATTGAATGGCTTAGAAGACGCTTAGAAGATGTCTAAAAAATGTTTCAAAATTGTTTAGAAATTGTTTAGAAGACGTTTACAAATCATTTAGTAGATCTTGTTTATAGACACATTAATAATCTATAAATACATATTACTATTTTATAAATTTTTAAACTCCTGCAATGAGCAGACAACATAGAGAATGCTGCATGCAGCTAGTGAGCAGGGTAAAATTAATCAATGACAAGCACAAAGATGTCAGCATTGATATTTCAGTGCAACAGTGAAAATCCTAATTTTATACTTATGAAATGATCGTAGTTTACCTAAAATGTCCTAGTTTATATGCTTTCACAATGTACCAATAATTTTGCGCATCATAGATTTAAATCGAATATTTTTATTCTAAATATATTTAAAAATATTTTTTCGAAGCATCATAGAAAAATAAATTGTCAATTAATACGTTACTGCGATGGGATAAATTTTTGAATAAAGCAATAAAACTGAATAGCTACTAGCTCAACTATTGATGCGAGTCTCTAAGTTTTATAAGCATTTCAAAATCCATTAAAATATGTGATATCTACTAAGCGAAAGAAACCATCCATCGATTTGAAATAGTTAATTACATAGAAATTTCATTTTAAAAAGCTTGTTGGATGCCGGTGGATCCAGGATCTTTGAATAATAAGTCCGCAATTTTCCTTGTGGATGTTCTATACCAGTTAGTGATGGAGAAAAATGCGCCAGAACTCATTCCTTTCATCTCTGCATTCCGCGCTTTCAATGATGTTCGACTTGTATGCTTCAGCATGGAGTTGTTCCAAGATTTCGGAGAAAGAATATCCAATTTCAAAAACAAGTACCTAGGATTGGATATTACAGTCATGCCCTCCATATTATTGTGCCATGTACAAGGTTACCCAAAAAAACAGAACCCACAAAATTTTCAATAAAATATGTAATTTGATTTCTTTTTCTTTCGTATTTCAGGATGTAGAAGTACATTCCATGAATGAAAAATTAGAGCAATAATCATCCCGAAGATTTCAACCAAAGAAAAGACATTTTGCCTCGACGCCAATTTTGTCAACAAATCATACACGGTGGTGCAAGAAAAATTTCGAAGACAATTGCGTTGTCGTTAAGCTCCATAAAAAATTCGAATGTTTTACTGGATTAAGAGGTTTAGAGAGCGCGGGACTGTGCAAAATCTTAATTCTAAAGGTCTTAGGGATTCTTACTCTGGTCAGAGGGTGAGTTCTAGGACGGAAAGGAACATTGACCCTGTTCGAAATTTAATTGGGCGTAGCCCAAAAAAGTCGCTTTGAGGACGCGGACAAGAGTAAGGAATCCCTCGGGAATATCTAAAGCGGGTTCTTAAATTAGATCTTAATTTGTATCCTTACCAAATCCAGATAAAGGAAAAATTTACACCGGCTGACATCGACAAACGAGTAACCATGTGTCAATGGTTTTGTGACACCGTCGAAGACAATCCAGAATCTGGATCATGTCTGGTTTTCAGATGAAGCACGCTTTTTGCTGTCAGGGCATGTCAACAACGTCAATAATGTTTATTGGAGCACAGCTGCACCAAATGATGTCTTACAGAGGACACTACACTCAACAAAGTGCACAACATGTGTAGCCATTTCTAAACATGACATCATAGACCCATATTGGTTCGAGGATGATAATGAGAAAGCTTAAGGTGAACACAGAGCGCTACTGAGAAAGTTCTGGACATTTTTGGGCAACGCCAAAGTTTTGATAGAGATGAAAAGTGGTTTCCGCAAGATGGGGCCACCCCTCACACGACAGATGTGTCCTTAGCTTTGCTAAGAGAGAAATTTTATGACCGTCTTATCGGTCGGAGGTGTGAAGTTGAATGGGCACCTCATTCACCAGAATTGAATCCCCCCCCCATTTTTATCTGGAGGGGGTACCTAAAGGATAATGTGTATGAGAACAATCTTCAAACAACTGATGAAATGAAGGCAGCAATAACAGAAAAGATCAGGAGAATTCTCAAGAAGACATGGTGGAGGGTCATTGACAATTTTGTGCAAAGTATACAAGTGCGTCTAAAAGACGAGGACGCCATTTAGAGCACATTTCGGAAAGAACATAGAGATTCTAAGCCAACCGGAGAATATAGCTGAAACTTTGCAGTAGACAAAAGTTACAATCTACGAAATTTGAGGAAATTTGATGGACCTATGTAGAAATAATCAAAATTTTTATGGGTTCTGTATTTTTTGGGTCACCCCTGTATTCTAATCCTGCCGATTTCAGAAATCAAGATTGGGGAAGTTCTGCGAACAAGCATCTGAAAGCGTCTACAGAGACTTTCAAGAACTGTGGCAGTCTACGGGAAAAATGGAATTTCATAACAAAAACTATGAAGCAAATCTGTACAAAACTGTATTGCGCTATAAGGGACGCCACGCTTGACTGTAATATATCCTTGATAACTGCTTAGTGTTTGTTCATGTTTTAAATATTTGTATTTTTATGTTTTGTCCTGAGTTATAAAACTTAATGTTTTGTTCAAAGCCACCACATTTTATGCCTGCTAAACATACCTATGCTTGTGCTACTCCTACTATTATCTCTATTATAATTAGTAAATTCATACACGTAGGCATGTATTATACCTAGAAAATGTTTTTTAAATTGATATCAAGCACCTGATATTTTAAGTACTCGGTCTTCTTCTCTTTCACAAAGTAATGCATTTATAAAGTAAGTTTACAACCTATTCTGTAACCAGGAACTACAATTTTATGTGAATTGGTCGGAGATTTTCTAAAAATACCTCCAGTGGTGACTCGATACATTTTTCTGTCAAATGTCCAAATAATGGAATTCCCAAGGTGTATATTGCTGAATGCAAGCGCGTCCAGAGTTGTCGTATTTTTGCTATGCTTCCCGCCACCCGTGTATGGTATCAATTTTGAAAATCTTAAAATGCCCCAATTTTACATATAAATTACTATATTATTCTATATATTATATGAATCCTATCAAAATTTGATTTCAGTTTTCTAAAAGAATTATTTATTAGTTTCTTATAACCTATTAATGGTGCAACAATGAACCATTAATGTCATTACTGGGTAGATTGCCATTTACGAGCAAATTTTAATTATTATGACTTTAATTATGTCTGATCAAATTAAATTTTCATAAAAAATGAAATTTGTTACCCTTCAGTAGTTGATACCGCAATCTAGTATGCGAGCTCTTGTTATTATCAGGAGAAAAAATTTCGGCTGCAAATGCATATTTCGAATAGCAAAGGTACAGAGTCTGTGTTGAAATGTGAATAACAAACAGCGTGAACAATAAAACTAAATAATGTATCACAAAATGAATTCTAAAGTGAATTAAATTTAGTAAAAACCAGCTGATTTGCTGTGTCGCCCAACATGTGACGTTGATCCTGCAAAAATAATGCAGCATTGAAAAAAGTCGCTCAACCATTCCTAAAGTGGCATATTGCTGCAAATTCAATTAACATGAAAATTTATTTATCATATTTTGTTCCCAATTCTGCTGTTTTAGGGGTTTTTTCTTTGACATCTGTATTCCTAGAAAATAAAAAATTTGCGGAAATTCCTGAAAATCGGCGAAATTTAGATATGCATATATATATATATATATATATATCACATAAATTCATTTTTGCACAGTCTGGCTTTGAGAAGCATTTTAATATATTTTTGGCTCTGCCGATTCCTCCGAATTTTTTCTCCTGGTTAAAATCAGCACTACAATACTCAATGGTTTTCAAAAAGGTGTTCAATCTTTTGGATAATCTGCTATACACACTTGCAACTGTGCCATTAACTCAACCAAACTACCAAATTACGAATAACAGTTTATGATATAATGTTGGCCATAATCAGTGGATTGCTTGTCGGAAAAATGCGGTATTTGTTACTACTGAGGCCATTAATGACCCACTGATGAACTACTTGCGGCATCAGTGGCAACCTTGATAATCAATAATTGATGAGCAGATGCTTGTAGGTAAAACTCACTTCATTACTTTGATTCCTAGATCTTTTTAATATAAAAAGAGAAATGCGAAAAGTTTTCTTTAACTTTTTAGCTTTTAAAATATTTTTGTATGTATGATTTATTAACATGTAAATAATATATTCTTAAATGTTTTGGTACCTTGACATGAACTATTCTATAATAAAATTACCATTTTTCACGATTTAAGAAAGTAAAATTTCAAAATAGCACTTAATTTTAAAATTTTAAATTCTTGCTAAATTTGTTAAATTTGTATGCTTATTCTTATTATTTATAAACAAGACATTTTTTCAAATGTCAACTAGTTACGTCTATTGAATATGCTTAATAGTTTCTCAAAGATATCCTTCAGCCCTTTTTTTGGCTTGAGTTTGTTTAATCTGCAATGTTTGAAGTACTTAGCAACATAAAATTGTTCTTTATATATAAAGTAATGCTCTGCCATCAAAAACCGATTAATTCACCATTATTGGCTTACCAATGGGTAAGTGTTTAAAATACCACAAGCCCATTAATTCCCCAGTGGTCATCTAGCTTTAATGGTGACCGTTAAATGGCCATTGTAAGCCCATGAATGGTCTATTTGGGCCATATCCAAATAAGCAATATGAATTGGATATGCGACAAATATTGCATATAAACTACAAGCTGACATCTACCAAAACTATGCCTATGTCACACTACACAATAATTGCAGTAAGAATTTGCAGTGGGTCGTACTACAAAAATGGCATTGTCAGTCTGATATTTTGCTCTTCCTTAATTTCTTTGTGATTTATAATAAATTTATTGAAAGGAAATCAGCACATAGTTGTAAGTAGCCTTAAGCTATCTATGTTCTTTATAAAGGTAAAAAAATTTTTACAATTTTTCACTATTGCTAATTTTCGTGTAATCAAGAGGATTAAAGACCATAGCAGCAAAAATTAATGTCAAATATTTTTTTTTTAAATACCCAAATCCCATCCAAGTGTCGTGTGTCCGAACAAGCTTTAGCAAATTAAAAATGAAAATGAAGGATAAGGCCATTCTCTATCCAGTGATGCTCACAGATTTTGGATATCTTTATAGCTTTATTAGAGTGTGTGTTACAAGCATTTAAAATTTTAAAAATTCCTAGTCAGTGTAAGATTAATGAAAATATTCTCTGAAGTAATTAGATGTTTTTAAGCATTCGAAACTTCCTTCCTCACATAGAATCATTATCCAATTGACTCCATAGTGGTTCTCTAACACTCCAACATTGAATTTTTAGATTTTTAGTTTAAAGTCATCTGCATTGTTGTGAAATATCTCTTACTTATCATTATAAAGGATGTTTTCTCTGAAATGACGAGTTATTTCTAAGATCTCTTCTTTCTGTACTAACTTGGATGGATTAACATGTAGTCTTTCATAGTTTTCTAATGTATGATCAATGTAACTAATATTTAAGTAACTCTTCTAATTTCTAATTTTCTTTTATGTTTTCAGTTATGGTCATTAGCAAATAACAAAAATATATATATATATATATATATATATATATATATGATTTAAGTAAAATTGTAATCAATTTTCTTGGAAATATATTTGATATTAACAGCCATATTCTTTAATTTGTGAATTTACATTTTTGGAAGCTAAACTGATTACTTCATTATTTCCATGTTTTAAGAAATTGGTTGTTTTGCTTTGTTCAAATTAGTACACTTGAGTAAACATTTAAGGATATCATGGCTTTATTGTAGTAAAAATAGACCGAAATATAGACAAATTTTTTGTACTGGTTAACTACTATAGAAAGTTTTCAAAGATTTTTCAAGCTCACAGCTATTTGAAGCATGGCATGTGGTAAGCTACTGTGATTTACTGAAGCAAAGAAGGATATCAACCTTTGAAAGTGTCAACATTTTCTACATAATTCACTCTATTGGAAAGGAGTGTTGCTTCTTTTCTTCATTTTGCACTACTACATGGAGCGCTTGCAACACAAAGAATATTTTAAATAAAGATGCTAAAAAGCCCATGAAGCAACAAAGAACTTTGAGTGTTTCTTGATATGTGCAAAAATATCCCAAACCCATTGAGGTTGCACAGCATTAGTCAAGCATTTCGGGATTACCAATATAATTTTAGTGAATCTAAAATATTGAATAATTCACATAAATATATATGTGCTTGCTAAATATTTGGATCGATTCTCTGCCAAAAATCTGATTTGTCTGAAAATTGGTAGAAAATACTTATTTATATATCATTCTGAAATTCATAACATACTTTAACCATAAGCCGCATCGCCTGAGTTTGTCTAGTGCATGATCCCATGTCCGGCTCCTATTTACGTTTCTAAAAGATTTGGAAAGTCACCAGTAACAGGACTCTACGTAGTGTCTTCTACTGCAATTTTTGAATATTTTTATTGGCTTAAAAGAATAAGTGATGCCCTTGTACTGTTTATTGTTCTTTGGTTTCATAGGATCTCATTCCAATTCATGTATTCAAAGAAAAATGTAATAAGACATTTTGAATAAAAACATATTTTTTCTACTTTATTTTAAGCCTCATTCCAATTCATGTATTCAAAGAAAAATGTAATAAGACATTTTGAATAAAAACATATTTTTTCTAATTTATTTTAAGCCTCATTCCAATTCCTTTGTTACTCATACTGCAATTGATAATAATATTATAAAATTTGACAAACTAAATATATCGTTTCATTTGCAAGAATTATTACTTATATTTAACTTAGTTGCCATTCATTAAATTTTTTTGTAAATATAGCAGATTGACGTGTGCTTATGAATCTCTGACAATCATCATCGCAAGCGATTCTTATATATTCTTTAGCAGAAATAGAGTCCACTAATGAAATGCTGTCGAAACACATATAGCCGAAAGGATTTTTTGTAATTTCAATAATTGTTGAATTGGATGGAGCAAAATAAAACACTTTCTTCTCTGAAAAGCTGCTTTCACTAAACGCATCGATGTGAACAAATGAAGTATTTGCCACATTGCAGGAAGTATCATTGTCAAAATTTCGGATAATTTTCAAATTGTGAGCTTCATCATAACAATCAATTTCCTGAACTCTATTTATTGGTATATCAATTCGTCCGTTTGATAAAATGATGTTGGCAATATCGAAGTTGTAGTGTTTTCTTTGACAACACTTCGGATACGAAAGACAATATTGGTTGTCTATGTTTAGGCGCATATATCTAAGATCATTGAAATTTACAAATGCATCATATAGGGTAAGTGCAAAAAGGCTTGCATTGTAAGACAATATTGAACATAGTGTTCCGGAATTTTTTGCTATCATTGAATTTTCATTGAATTTCCAACGGGCTTGCTCAATTGGTAAGAAGCATGCCCCTTCTCGTGAACTCCATCTAAACCTTAGAAATAAGTGCCTAGCTAATCGAATGGACTTGGATATATATGGTGCATGACGAACAAGTGTAAGTTCGAAAGAACCTCTGTGCCGATGCCACTGTTGTAAGTAGATTGCTTCATTGGAAAAACCGTGACTAATATTTTCCTTTGAACTTAACAGAGTGCATGTCATATCATATTTATTCCAAATAAAGTATCGACATGTCGAAACATAATTGCAACTTATTGAGCATCCATTGTAAGACGAGGTATCAAATTCCTTACCGTTTTTAAAAGATAGACAATATTTCATGCTCATCACTGTATATATCGTGTAAATGCTTGCAACAGCAAACATCTTAAACAAAGTGATGTAAAATTGAATCTATAAAAAATCAATTTTGTAAATAACAAGCACATGTATAAATAATATATGATATTATCATAAACACAAAAGCTCCATTAATTATTTATTTTTAAGTGAATCGAGCTGAAAAGTTTAATGAAATAAATTGAATTGAATTCTTCTGAAAACTTCTAGTAAAAATTTCACATAGAAAAATGCATAAGGTTAAAACTATCTGTTTATATGATATTTAATTTTTTCGCACATGGTAGATTCAGTTCCGTGCTTAATCGCTGCCTCCCTTACCATTTACAAAAATTTATGAATGATTTCTCTGTCTTGCAACTGAAAATTACACCAACAAATGTAAAACTTTTACAAAATCATACACAATTGCATTGACAGTTCATTTTAATTCCTGTTGATAACTAATAATACATTTTTATATGGCATCCAAAAAGATGACGGTGAGAATTCGTAATTAGAAAATTTTTTAGCAGTTAAGGTAAATACAATTGTAATTATCTTCGGTACTCCGTGCACGACACCCTATCGCCACTCTCAGTTATCTGTCTTAAATACCTTTCAACAGAGGATGTCCGTCCATGGTTTTCTAATATTTTGAGGGGTGCCACACGATTAGTCTTTTGACAACAGTCAAAAATCTTTTTTGACTATAGTCGAAAGACTAAACGTGTGCCATCCCTTCCCCAAAAGTGATTTTTGGGTTTACGATTAGTCAAATTATGAAATAGAAGTTGTTCTATTTGAAAATGACTATTAATCTTTTGCCTAATCATGTGACACCCCCAATAGTCAACATTACAGTTTTTTTGTTAGTGCGGGCTATCAACTGTAAATTAAATTGCCACATTCGGAGAATACTAAGAAAAGCTTTGAAACTGTAAGGCTATGATATAGGCGTAGACAGATTATAGATATTCACAGAAAATTTACCAAAGCCTGTAAGATGTAGTCTCTGCACACTCAGAAAATATATAGAACATCAAGCGCATGTGCACTATGTTATAGATCACAATTATATAAGGAATGTTCTCTATCCTTTGCATACTTTTATATTTTAGACATTACAATCGTTATAAGATAGAAACGGATCGGATTGGATCGGATCGGATCTTCATTTTGAGAAACTTTGGATCTGTTTCGGATCCAAAAAATTTTAAAACTTGTGTATTCGTATATTTTATAAATTACGCACATTTTTACATTGAATCCCAATTTAAGTGTGTTAATAATCTCAATCTAAGTGAAATTTTGTAATTGAATTTCATTGTTCATACAAAAGTTTCGGCATTATTTTTTTCCAACAACTTATAAAATTGGTGACGAATACTTCAAATTTGAAAATGCGATTCATGTTAGCCATCACATAATTATAAAATAGTAAAGCAACCAAAAGCATTTACTTGTACAAACTTGGAAATGGAAGAGCAGAATTCCGAAAAGGATTCTCTCCAAAATGTCAAATTTGGAAAAACCACAGAAAAAAAAGTAGAAAGTTGAATATTCTTAGATTTTGCAAATTACGCACATTTTTACATTGAATCCCAATTTAAGTGTGTTAATAATCTCAATCTAAGTGAAATTTTGTAATTGAATTTCATTGTTCATACAAAAGTTTCGGCATTATTTTTTTCCAACAACTTATAAAATTGGTGACGAATACTTCAAATTTGAAAATGCGATTCATGTTAGCCATCACATAATTATAAAATAGTAAAGCAACCAAAAGCATTTACTTGTACAAACTTGGAAATGGAAGAGCAGAATTCCGAAAAGGATTCTCTCCAAAATGTCAAAGAAAAACCACAGAACACAAAGAAGCAAGTGGAATACCTTAGCTTTTGCAAACACTGCCAAAATGTAAAAATACTAATATAGTTTGGGATGCTCTTCAATCAAAAAATCTCATTTAAATATGCACTCTAAGCAACTTGCAATGCCAAAATCATCTTCGTACTCAGAAGGTTTGTCATTATTATAATCACTATAACCACACCGTCGGCATACTATTAATAGGGTATTAATATATTTAATGTTTCTGTTATATTTAAAATTTTTAGTCCAATTTAGTATTCTGATCAACTACCAATCACTAGTGGGGTCCCATAAGGTTCGGTCCTTGGGCTATTACTGTTTCTTATTTTCATTAACGACCTCTCTGAAGTTTGTACTGAATGCTTACCATTATTGGTGCTGATGATCTTAAGATTACCTCTAATGTTGCTGCTTTAAATTCGGATTTCACTTTATTACAATCTTGGTGTGTTAATAATGCCATGAATTTTAATATTTCTAAGCTCCAGTTACTAATTATCCCACCTCCGATTGATGACTCTAGTCCAGTAACGCCTTCTGTCAATGCCTCATCGCATGTCAAAGACCTGGGCATTACAATATCTTCCACCTTAAACTGGCCTATACATATTAATAACAATCTAAAATCCTGTAACTTTATATTCAAGAAACTCAAACATACTATCTCTTTTAATATTTCCTCCAAAATCAACGTTTATCTTTATAAATCCTTCATTTTATCCAGCTTACTTTACGGTTCTGTTTCTTGGTTCCATTCTAGTTCTGATCTGAAGCGCATTAAGAGATTTCAGAGTCATTGCATTAGATGGATGTCACAAGAGGAAAATTATCATGACCGATT
This sequence comes from Hofstenia miamia, assembly GCA_900660155.1. Lineage (NCBI taxonomy): Eukaryota > Metazoa > Xenacoelomorpha > Acoela > Hofsteniidae > Hofstenia > Hofstenia miamia. The sequence goes on from CABFPE010000357.1 coordinate 15,689, forward strand.
ATACTATTTAGGTATTCTCCCAATTTCTCTTTATCTTCAGATGCTGGATCGTCTGTTCTTCAATAAACTGCTTAATAACTCTTTAACGACCTAGATTTGCAGCTGTACGTTACCTCCTACACACCAAGAAAATCAAATCTAAGATCTGGCATGCCACAGATTTTCAAGTCTAAACCATTTCACAAGGTTAAAACGCTGCAATTTTTCTTTAGAAGAATAGTTCCTTTAGCCAACTACATTCACCTTCTCACAAAAAATAATCTATATAATCCTTCTGCTTATGTAAAAATTGAATTAAAGTATCTTTTCTGGAACTTTTTCATTAACAAATTCTACTGGTTGATTTCTTCCACATCATATTTAGTTTGGTATTGTTCTAAGTGTCGTATAGTTAGTGGTCAAAACTTTTATTTATTTCCTTAATTATATTGTTTTTGTATGATACGACAACATAGTCTATTATTATTATTATTTCATTTCTTCTCACAGCTTCATGCTGGAATTCCTCTCAGCTCGGGGAACTCACCAGTTTCCAGGGAGTCTGAGAGGTTTCCTCAGGACTCTAGCTGTTCCTAATAACGCTGCCTTCTGTGCTACTGCTATTCCCCACTTTGGTACTCCCAACTCCTCCAAGTATCCCTTATGCTTCTTAATCACTGCTCCTAGTGCTCCTACAACTACCAGGACTACTTCAACATTCTTTAACCTCCACCGCCTTTCTATTTCCTCTGCAAACTCTCTGTACTTGTCTATCTTCTCTTTCTCCTTGCTTTCTACATTTCTGTCCTTTGGTACTGCTATGTCTATCACTGTTCCCAATTTTTTCTCTTTGTCTACCACTACTATGTCTGGCCTCCGTGCTTCTATTACCTTGCTTGTCTGGATGTTGAAGTCCCACAGTATCTTAACCTTTTCATTTTCTATGACGCCCTGTGGCTTGTGTTCATACCACTTGTCTCCTGCNCTCCTGCTTCTAACCCATGCTGCCTGCTCAAACTCCAGTGTACCATTCGTCCCACCTTGTCATGCCTGAACTTATACTTATTCTGCGCCAACTTCTCACACCCTGCTATCAGATGATCTACTGTCTCCGCCTCTTTCTTACATAGCCTACACTTATCACTTACTTCTACTCTTCTGTCTATATGCTTCTTCACCCAGTTCGTTCTTATTGCTTGCTCCTGTGCTGCCATTATCAGTGCTTGTGTTTCTCTTTTCAGTCCTGCCTTCTTTAACCACTTGTTGCTCTCTTCTCTGTCACACATTTCTGTGTTCCTCCAGTATTTTCCATGCCTTCTGCCTATACCTTGTTTGACTCTCTGATTCCATCCTACTCTGGTATACCTTCTTTCCTTCACTCTCAGTTCTTATCTTCCTTAACTCCTTAGTGACCTCTAGTAGGGATCCTCTAGGCTGCTCTTCTACATATTCCTTTAGCCCTAGTGCTTTTGCTTCTACAGTTTCCTCCACACTTAGCAGCCCTCCCCCCTTATGCCTTGGCATGTACAGCCTATCTACATCTCCATTTAGGTTGAATGCTCTCTCTGTTGCTAGTATCTTCCAGTATCAGAGTGGCTCTAAGCTGTCTCTCTGGAATATACCCCCCTAAACCTCAACCTATGCTCATCTATCTCAGTCTGCCACTTTCCCATCTCCCTCTCTAGGAACTCAACCCATTTCTGTGAAACTCCATTAGCTTCTATTTTTCGTTATCCATTGGTCTGTGTGGATCCTATACTGCCACTTCTCGAGTCCACACTCCCGATTGTGGAGTCCGCCTGTTGTCCGGAGATTCTTAGCACCCTCTGACCATTGCAGACCTGCCGGGGACTGAGGGCCTTTGCTCTTTCATGACTTCTCAACAGTGTTTGATTTTGGACTCACACTGTCCTAGGAAGTTGCCAACCAAGGCTTTAGAGTCCTTCCTACCCTGTGAGCTAAGTCATCCAGTTTTGTAACCACTGTCACAGTTGCTTAACTTCAGCTTAACAATCTGCGCCTTTACCAACCGGGTTACCTGCTTTTATTATTATTATTGTTTTGAATCATTCAGTGACCATGCTCTCTGCACATATGTAAGTAATGTAACTACCAAATCAATAATTTTAAAATAATTTATGCAAGACATTATCTAAATAATTCAGGTGAAATAATGGAAATCCTTTTGAAAAATATATCGTTCAACTACATATACACATTAAAATCTGGATCTTGCATGATTAATTATATCTCAAAAGAAATTTGCAATGCAAATAATAAAGCGGCACCAATTAAGTACCGCAAAGTAAAATTAAAGGCGCGAAAATTTGCTTTATCAAATGCCGATGATAATTATATACGTGAACAAGAAAGAATTAAAAGAAAATTGTTTGAGCTCGCTAAAACAGAGCTGACAACAACTAATTGGACTAATTACGAAAAATCAAAATAGATAATTAAACAATTAAGAAATAAAAAATCTGCCTTAAAACAGAAAAGGTTCTTCGATAAACTAAGCAATACAAACGAAAAATGGCGATATATTCATAAAATTTTGGGAAAAAGTAAAGTAATTTCAACTGACATTAACGAATTAAGTATTGATAACAAAATTACAACGGAAAAAACAAGAATAATAGACCACCTAAATACAACATTTAAGGAACTTGGCAATTTCAATTTTCCCCAATATAAGAGAAAGACAAATATTAATAAATTCCCAGGAAAAACATACTTTTCTTTTAGACTCGTAAATGCTATTGAACTAGAAACCATAATAAAAAATTTAGACACAAATAAATCAACTGCATCCTATAAATTTCTAATCCTTATTATTAAACGTCATTGTCATATCTTTAGTGAACATCTTCTATTCGCATTTAATCAATGTATTATTGATAATGAACTCCCTGATATATTTAAGAAATCAGACATAAGCCCTATATATAAAAAAGGCGATCCTCTAAACGTACAAAATTATAGTCATATTTGCTTTGGCAATCCTTTCAGTAAAATATTTGAAAAATTATTAAATAATCAAATAAATGAATATTTGATATCTGAAAATATTCTTTCGAAAAAACAATTAGGTTTCCGTAATGGGTTTAGCACTCAAGATGCAATTTTGTCAATATCACAGCAAATAAAATCAAATTTAGCTTCTAATAAATGTAGTTGTGTTGCCCTTCTCGATTTGAGTAAAGCGTTTAACTCAATGAACTTTGACATACTGAAAGACAAATTAATGCATCATAATTTTGATGACAACGCTATAAAATTGATAATGAACTTCCTTATAAATCGACAGCAACGAGTTATACTTAATGGCACAAAATCAAAATATATTACAACTAACCGTGGGGTACCTCATGGCACAGTTCTTGGCCCCATCCTATTCTCACTCTGCGTAAATGATATAACGAAACAAATAAAAAACAGTAATATTTATCAATATGCGGACGATACCTGTCTCATAAG
>CABFPE010000357.1:24553-36411 GCA_900660155.1 Hofstenia miamia
ATATATATATATATATATATATACATGTAGTGTGACTTAAATTTTTCTCTACTAATTGATTCATAAAATCAATTAGTGAACTATTTTACCTCTTGGACTTTAAGAATGCAGGTTTCTTTGAGAATATCGCGCATTACCAAGATTGCAGAAACTGAGAATTGAACGTCGCCTTCTTCTACTGAAAGCTGGAGCTGGTTAAAGATTAGATCCCATGCTTCTGGCAGCTGAAATTCTTCAACTTCAAGTGTGACAACAAATTGTTTTAACTCATCAGATATTGGAATTAAGTCCTCATCCATTGAATCCAATTCAAAGTGATTTTTTCCAAGGTTATCTAAATGTAAATATAATTTTTGTTTAGTCATTTTTCAATTATTGTCTTAGCACATATTTACTAACTCTAATTATTTTATTCAATGCAAAATGTTCCAAATGTAACAGCGTCGTTTTGTTTAAATTGTGTATCATTTTGATAAATAATTATAGTTACATTAAATAAACGTAAATATCTCTTCGTTTTTTCAAATTCAAAATAATTCAAAATAAAATTTGAACATGAAGTATTATAACTTCAGTTACAGATGTCTGTTAGCTACTAGAAGCAATTATTTAAGTTCAAGTAGCATTAGCACTGACGTTTAAGCATCGTTCATACTGTCTACTTTTATTACCTGACAAGAATTGATTCTTCAAACAGAACAAAAATCGATCGTCTAATAACCCTTAATATTAGTATGAAAAGTAACTCCAATTTTCGAAATTGATTGTTTCTTCTATTCAAGCATTTTATATGGCCCATAGGCAGTGGGGGATTTAAGGGGGGAGACTATGGGACTGCAGTCACCAAATGAGGGAGCAAAACGGAGGTTAATTTGTGCAACTTTAGTGAAAGGTTGGAAAATTCCAAATTTGTGACAAATTTTTGCATGTCATTTGCAAAACGATCCAAGGGTTTGGCAACTATTTGCACAATATCTGGCAAATATTTCAAATACCTTGCAAGTTTCCCTAAAATTTACAAAACCTTGCATGGATTTGGCAAATATTTATTAAACATTTCAATTCTTACACACTCTTAAGAATATATCAAACATATTCCAATATTACACATTTCATCTAACATCCACCAAGCTTTGGTATTAATAAATTATAAAAGCAGATGGAAGAACTGCTTCCGCACTATACGTAACTGTGTGCACAGTTAGTGAATAGAAATTATGACATGTTTTTGTTGAAGAATGTGACCACGGGGGAGGGCTTGTCTCCCCACTTTTCTCGGAAAAGCTATAAATCTCTACTTAACAAATATAGGCCCTTTTGTTTTAGAAAATATATAAAAAACTTCCTCAGTTTTTTTGCAAAAATAACACCTATGAGAGTTAAACTAAAATCCTAAAAACACCATAGATGCCTACATATGAACTATTTTAATACCCTAGATGCTTGGGCTGTCCACATCCCTGCTTTTGATGAAGTCAACATAATTTGGATATTTCTCAAATGCTATATTGTACTTGAGCAAAATGTTCGATGAAACTAGCCCTTTGTATGAATTACAAAAGTTGTAAACTTAATCAATTTAAAGCTGTTAAGTAAATTAATGATATAACATTTCAGATGTCCTGTACATCCATGGTATTTAGAAGCCCTGTAGAATCATCAAGATTCAATACTGCTACACCTCAACCTCAAAACAAATGAAACATCATCCAAGCCCATGGCGTGGGTTGCCTTAGTCATCATTATTGCTAAGATAAGCACTGAGAAGTATATCAGCATTCTGAATGAAAAACTCAATATGTTTTAAAAAATTACAAATTTTCTAGTTCAGATTCTGAAAACTGGCGATTTAGGAGAATGGGACTTTTGAAGTCCTTCCCCATCAGCAAATTTGTTCTTCAACATATTAAATTCTACATATCACATACTTCAATTGATGTTCAAAAGTTATTCACAGTATTATTGATTTTTATATATGTTTAAATTCTTAAGAATTTCTGAAATTTTAAACACTATTTTGCATTAATTTTTCTGATTTTGTGGTACAAAATAATTACTCATTTCATACAAGAACCTAGAAATATTGGATATTCATCATCTTTTTCATTTTAGTGCTTTGTTTTTGCATGGTGGGAGTTTTTATCCTAAACCTACAAAAATGCAACTTCATTTCTACATAGAGCTTTTATAATCAGCTAAGATCATTCAATTCTCAAATTACCGATTTGCTAAGAATCACAAGTTTAAAATTTATTGATAGGACATCCCCATTTCTCGGCCTCTTTTTTTATACTTTAATAATTAGAAATTGTAACTACTAAATGTTACACAAAAAATTCATTCTAAAGATTGACCAACTGCCAATGCAAATTACAAGTAATCCAGTAAAAGTAATAGTTTATGTATTAGTGTCTTCTCTCTCCAGATTTCCCAAAACAATGATGGTGGTATAGTCAATGGTCCTGAAGAAATTGTTCCATTACTTATCCTTATAGCGGACCCATTTGACAGGTGGCGATACTGGGAACAAAAAAAGGCATGAGGTAGGAACGGTACGAAACCGGGGACTAACTTTTCAATTTCAAATGAGACTATAATATCTCTATTCAATATTTTAGTACGGGGCAGAAATTGGTATATCTACACCCTTGATTACAATAATCGCAACTTTTAATATTCATTTAGAAATCAAAACTTAAACCAAGATAGCTGCGTAATTAAACAAGAAATGTGAATAAAAATAAACTTAAGCAATGGACATACTTTTCAGTAGTCAATAGGATATTATTTAGAGTCAATAACTTTCTGGATACGTCTTGACATCGAATTGTAGAAAGAGTCGATAAATTTATCTGGAATTTTATAAAACTCCTCCTGCAGAATATTCCACGGTATTTCATTTCATGCTCCCCAACTTTTTGTTTCAGGTAGGCCTATACATTTTCTATCAAATTGAGGTCTGGTGAGCAGCTTGGCCACTGGCATCAGTGGTACCCCATGTTCTTTCATAAAATTCAACACCTCCAAGGAATTATGACAAGGGGCGTTGTCTTGTTGGAATATTTGGTCATCTTGAATAAGGGGGATGACATTACGACTGAGAATATCAATGTACTGCCTCCCATTCATGTTTCCTGTCACACTTCTGTTTTTCGCGTATACTTGGGACCATATATTTCGGTTTATGTCGATAACAGGATCCCCTAGGACGGCGCACAAATTGTACTCTGCCACACGAAAGCTGTACTGATGACTCATTGGAGAAAATCAATTTCTTCCAGTCATTAACAGAGTTTTTCTTTTTTTTCTTTACACCATCTGAGTCTTTCTGCGAGGTGTTTCTTGTTTAAATTCGGCTTCTGGAGAGCTCGGCGACCAAAAATGCTATATTTGTTGAGGATTCGCCTGACACTTGAAGCATGATACTTATTTCCGTCAGTCCATCAAAGTTTCAACTGACGAGATGTAGGTTTTGGGCAAATTACTGAGAGCCGACATAAATATCCCATCGATTTTTTACTACATTTCGCAGGTCTGCCAGTTGGTTTCCTCTGCACAATTCCCCCATCTTTTTTGTAGGCTGCAACTATACGGTTGACACTAAGTTGATATCTCCAAATCTTTTGCAATCTGTTTGGCGTACTTTGTCGCAAAATTATGAAATAACCAGTTTTCTGATTTCTGGCGGTGTATATTTAAACCCCATTTACTATAAACGTACAGGCAACAATCAATGTTTTACGTCAGTGGCAACAGCATGGTAAACACGTTCAATTGACGCTAACGCTTTTGACTGGTACATAATTGGTGACGCATACTCGATCATTGAAGTTCACGTTTGTTCAAAAGAAAAAGTAGCGATTATTATAATCAAAACTGTATATATAAATATAAATTAAAAAGCAATAGTAGAAAGTCCGAACTAGAACATCAGCAAAACATTCAAATTGTTATTATAACATGTAGAGAAATGTATGAGGATTCAAAATTTAATAAAATCTAAAATGAAAAATATTATGGAAAACTCTAGTTTTAAAGCTTCAGTACCCCCATCAGAAATTTCTAGAACCACCCCTGCTCATAGGTGCTGTTCATTTTGCTAAATATTCAAAAACCCTAATTTCAATAAAATTTAGAACATTAAAATTCTTATTAATAGTTCAATGTCTTGACTAATTCATGTTGAAGTTTCTCAAAATACTGTTTTTATGTACATGAGTGAATTATAAAGACTTGCACATACCATTTATTATGTGCTTTATAGGACTTGTGCGCCGTTCATAAGGTTGAATAGTAACTTGAGGATGAGCATCAAAAAATCTATCGTCGTCCTCATATTTACCGAAATGGTCGCCAAAGAATATATCTGGTCGATTTCCTGTGACAGCTCTTATGTTTCCTGGAGAATTCGCCGTGCTGTTTAAAAGTGCAGTTTCTTCAAAAACGCATGTTTCATCAGTTGTGTAGGGTGCCTAAAGATTTACAAATTTACTTAATACAGTAGAACTCTATAGTGAACATCCTCTATAATGAACTTCTTCAATAATAGATTTCCTCTATAATAGACTCCCTCTATAATGAACATTCTTCTTCTTTCTCTATAATGAACATCCTCTATAATGAACTTCTTCAATAATAGATTTCCTCTATAATAGACTCCCTCTATAATGAACATTCTTCTTCTTTCTCTATAATGAACATCCTCTATAATGAACTTCTTCAATAATAGATTTCCTCTATAATAGACTCCCTCTATAATGAACATTCTTCTTCTTTCTCTATAATGAACATCCTCTATAATGAACTTCTTCAATAATAGATTTCCTCTATAATAGACTCCCTCTATAATGAACATTCTTCTTCTTTCTCTATAATGAACATCCTCTATAATGAACTTCTTCAATAATAGATTTCCTCTATAATAGACTCCCTCTATAATGAACATTCTTCTTCTTTCTCTATAATGAAGTTTCTCTATTAAAAATGCTCCTATTGTTCTTTTGGAATTCCTCTATATAAAAATTAAATATGCAATAATTTTATTTTTTCAGATGTTATAAAAGTAATTATTTTATGTACTAAAAATTTTGTTTTATATGTTGATATCTGTAAATGTAGCCAATATACACTAGCAATATGTACAAATATTTTGTTATATTGTAGTTACCCTGGTCATAGCGTTTGCTATATACTTGCAATAAATACAAGTGTAACTGAAGTATTTTTTCATCCTTAATAATGAACTGAATCCTCTATAGTAACCAACGGCAATTCAATATAAAGGAGTTCTACTGTATATCTAACTACTTGCACTGATTTAAGATTCTTTGTTTCTAAGAATAAATTTTCAATTGAATTGTAGACCTCCTGAATCTTTGAACATCATGCATTTGGAAGACATTTTAGAAAATATACTGAACATTTTAATACTTTTAAGTACCTCCTTCTCTAATATTTTAAATACAAATTTTCACTACTACAGGGCGCAATTTCAGCATTAGATGTGTTAATCTCAAGATTTACAAATTTTTTAATAAATGTAGGTAATTTATACGTTAAATTCTCTTTAGAAAAACCAAAACGAAAACGTTTTGCGGATGAACTCCTTTATATTTATTTCATGGATGCAACTAGTTCAACATCTATATTTCAAGAATGAAGGGAAGTTTCATTCGGAGAACGATCTGTAAAACCGTGGTGGCTGCGAATTCTATGGGGACTAATGTAGATGAAATAGTTAGTATGGTTTATGCAAAAATTTTACACTACGAAATAATAATGGGGTTTTTAAAAGTGAACGGGAACATACTTGTGAATGGATACAGATTTAGCTGAGAGTCCAAAATTTGAATTTGATGTTTTTAGTCATGGATATTGAAAAAACTTCGTGTTATCTGTTTTCAGAGAGCCTGAATTTATTGGAACTATTTAATTGAGAGCAGCAATGTTTAATAATGTCAAAAATGTGTGGTCTTTTTCAAAGGCAAACATCAATTGAGATTTGGCAGAAAAATGCAAATATATTGAATAATACTTTCTTGTTTTCAACTTTTAAAGAACTCTCGAATAAATACTTAAAGATCGATGAAAATGAGAACAATAACTTTAGGAATTTGTCACAAAATTTTTAGTCAAGTTTCAGATGCATTAATATGATTGATGTAGTTTTCTAATAAAATTTTCCTACTTTTGTTTTTTTAATTATCATTAACCAAAAAACATTAGCTAAATTCTTATTATTCTATTATAGTCTTGTAATTTTTTATTCTTATTTTGAAAGTTACTATTTCATATTAAGTTATTATTGTTATATTGAATGCAAAAAGTATTTTGTAAGTAAGTCCAAGTCCAAGCAGCTATATTTGAAAGCTGTGTATGTTGTATTTGATTTTTTTTCAACATTTAGCTTCTTAAATTAATGATAAATATATGTTAAAATGTATATTCGAGGTATCTGATAATATTTGTACCATGGAATTTTCTAATCGCAGGCAGTGAAAAAATAGAGTCTGATGTAAACAATAGTATTGCTGACATGTGCTATCAGTGTTGAAAAATTGGAAAACGTATTGGAAGAAACTGCCCCAGGTATTCAACATTTTCACTTTAGTGCAAACAATTCCATTCCAAGATGGAAGACAAACTAAGCTTAGGATTTCGTGTTTCAAGTTTTCAAGAAAATACCTTAAAACGATTTGCCAAAAATAAATTTGAAAATTTGATATTCCTTTGGACACTGTTATGGCGAGTATTTTACATTTTTAAGTAGTGATGATATTACTTTAGAGACACGTTTAAGTGTATCCATTTTAAATACTCAATGATATAAACTGTAAACTCGGTAATTTAACTCAAGAATAGCAAAAATATTCCTTAGTGCTGTTTCCTTTTGACTTACGAATAATAAACTTGATATTGTTCATAAATACCACCCTTGAATATACTTGTTACATTAGTATAGTATTCTAAAGCTAATAATATAAAAAATTACACAAATAGTAGCTTGACTGTTAAGAAGATCATATTCGTCTTCAATGGAAGAACTGACTGTAGTGAATGTATCTGAGACATTGCATTCAATATATTTCTTTAAAAACTCCCACTTTCCAGCAATGCTTCTTAATGAGCAGTTGAGAGCTACTTCCAAGTTTTTCTGACACATATCTACAATTTTTTGTCCCGTTAACAAATATGATTCAGCACAAATCTTGAAGCTGTCTGAAAAGGAATCGAACTTTTCTGCAATCTAAACTTTTTAAAATTAGAAAAGTTTTCTACTAAAAATCATAGTATGTAATACAGACACAAAAAAAGCCTAGTTCACTAGGATTTTTCGATGAAGTATAAAAAGATATTAAAGTTTTCAATTAGAATAAAATTTGCTCATAATTCATGTAAACAAGCTTTTTTAAAATGTCCCTAAAAATATTACTTAAAATGAACCTGAACTGCGGATAGAACTTCTAAGCTGCTGTCTATTCCACTCTGTTGCAAATGAAATGAATTTCGATCAAAATATTTAGAAGGCTTACTTCTTCCTTTCATCTTGTTTGAATTGATCATCATGTCATTGCTACTGATTGAGACTGTTTGTGACAAAGAACCTTCATTGTGTTGAATTCCACATTTTACTTTGTGCATAATTACATTTCCATTTCGAGAACCGGAAAAAAACACTGGGCTAGCCTCATCTGAAAAATGACATATAAACCAATAATTATGCTCACAATTACATAACAATAGTTGGCTAGAAAATTAATAGCTAGAATCTTTCAGTTCAGAAATTTATATAGACTGATTCACATTCGTTAATAGAAGTATAGGTTATTATTTAGAAGAATATCTAGATAATAATTTAATTTAGAACAGCATGTAAAATTAAGCTCAATTTTTTCAATTCATATATAAGTAAAATAGTAGGATATCTCTATCAAACAATATGGATAATAGTTTAATACTTTTCTCAAATAATTTTGAAATCAATTTTCTACTATTAGTGTTCAATTTGAACAAGGAAATTTGCTTCTACTCTTAAATTTTATCTTTGATTTGTAATTTTCGAAAAGTTGTTGAAAGCTCCTAACAATTTCCATTTACTAAATGAATTATGTTAAAGTTTTCATTTCAAAATTACACATAATTTGTTAAAAATGAAGTAGGGTAAGTTGTTATTATATATATATATATATATATATATATTAGGGTGGCCCTTATATAAGGTGAAAAACTAAAATTTTGATTTTAGTATTTCTGACCCTCTCAAAAAGTTCAATTTTATTAGAAGCTCTTTTACTCAAATTTTTGATAATCTGTTATATTTTTTAGAGGTGGTGCAATGCTGTGAAAGTGGCCTAATAGGCTCAATACATGACATAGGAAATAATGTATCACTACAATAATCACAAAAACAAAATAGCTGTTTTTTGTTTTCTGGCTTTTCTCTACAATCCTTACGCCGTACTGCAAGCTATTCTTCATTATTGAGCAATAAAAGATTGCTTCATTTGCTGCATCAAACACACAATTCGTTAGCAGCTGCTAGTGAGCCTATAACTGTTTGAGCGGTTTTGAAGAATTCACTTTCATTCCAGTCTTCTGGATAGGCTTCAAGATAGCTGTCAAATTCACTCAGCTCACAAACATTAAAATAGCTATTAGGATCTGTATTTGGATTTCAGCATCCTTCATGTTTGATGCATGATGTAGGGCCAAGTTTCTAAATTTCTTGGCATGAAATGANAGATATATATATTTATATGTGGATGACTACCATCATGGGTGCAAGTTTGTAAGAGAATTTTTCGTTAAGTAAAACACTGTTTTTCAATAATGTTTGCTATTGTTGCTTTAACTCAAGAAACTCGACAATCGTTCAAAATGATCTTTAAGCATTCTTTGTTTGCTTCATTACTCATTCAGGAAAAGCACTAGCAGGTACATATACTTTCAATTATCTTGATAATTTCATTGAATTTGCTATCTGTAAAAAAATGTACTTATATTCCATAATTTTAGCATTTGAAGCATCAGATGTAAATATATTCTCAAGGAGTAATCGTTGTTATAGTGTTTACAAAAATTCAAATGAACAAACAATTGTATGTTGAGTATGTGATTTGAATTGAGAAGCACCGTAGGGACCGATCTTATGGCCTGGAATCTTTGTCTAAGTATTTAGATATGAGATTAGGATCTCAATGAGAGTGATTAGAACCAGAGTTGGAATTGACAACAATTTTTTCCAGTTCAGCGGTTTTAATCGTTTTTGGCCAGCTTATAATCAGTAGATTGATATACATCAATATTAGAAAGTGGTACTAAGTGTGTGTTGTTCTATCATTTTTCTATACAACAAATATATTCAATTACCTTAAAATACTTTGCATGATTTCAAACAGACAAAGCGCTTTGTTATTGTTTTCGAACAGTTTTGTCAAATCCTATTAGAAATTTAGCAACTCATTGCATATGAACACTTCTGTAGTTAGTTCTACTCACACGTAGTGTTGAAGATTTGTGCTAAAAATTATAATTGTGCCTGAAGCACGAGAAGTAAAAGTATCATTATTTTCTGCTCTCCAAATACTTAATGACCCGGTCTAAAATCATGGGAGCAACGACTAATCTTAACTATTTCATTTGCCCTAGATACACATCGCAAGCCAATTGAGAGGTCTAGCGTGCAAATTGGAGTTCGTTGCGCCTTCATTTTTTCTGAAATCCGATTGCTGCATCGGAAAGGGCAGTTTAAAATACATAATATACATTGTGGTTTTCTTTTATTTAACCTTTTTTTAGGATTTATAAGACAAAATTAGAGTTTTGTTAGACCGTGCCAATAAATATGAGCATAAGTGTACACTCGTCCATTTTTACAGTTAAGCACAAACATACTAAATTTAGTTTTAAGGATTTTCCTTGTTTTATGATAATAAGAAAATTATTATAACTATTATAAAATAATGAAATAAAGTAACAGTTTTATTATTTTATTCAAAGCTGGTGTATATCACCTTAAAATTATTATATGTTCGTACGAAAGGTATATTTCTAAGACAATTTTTTTCAACTCTTGATGAGTAATATCATGTAATTCCTTTAGATTGCTGTATTGTTTCTAACTTCAAATTGGAAAAGGTGGAACATATTGCAAACATATTTTTCGAACAAATTTCATTTAGTTTGAAAAGAAGGTGATGAAACAAGAATATCAAATTTTAGCAATTTTAGATGCAATGAAAAACAAAAGAAAAATATCAAATCAATGTATCACATTATGGGCGTTCGCCACAATACCACTAGTTTTGCTAACCCCTAAAATATGTCAGGCATTTATTTACTTAAGCTTTAGCTGAGAATTGAACAAAATATATTCTTACCAGTACTCCTTTTCCAAGCAACACTTGTTACTGGACTTGTATGTTGATCAAACATGTAATATGATAGGTATGGTCTACGGTAATCCCAAAGATGTACACTGAAATCCTGTAGAAGTGAGCATGAAGCTAGATGGTAGTTATTCATTGGCCTCCATTTGATAAATGAAACTGAATCCAAAGCTTGAATTTGACGTACCTCGCTAAAGGAATAAAAAACTTTTTTTAAGAATAAAGTTAAAAACCATATTTTCACTTTTGTGAGACGTTTTAATAAAACTATGTCATATATATATATATATATATATATATATANAGCACACTACTCAAAAACAAATAGAGAAATCACATTGAATATTGTTTCACAAATTTATTTCTCAAAAAATACATATCTCAATATATACAGCATATCTCGCTCTCTGTATACCTTATTAACAATCATAAGACGATTTTGCTTTATATAAACAACAATATCAAATTTCTATTCTAATGACCACTACAATAATAAATAAATGTATATCCGTACAAACACAAAACAAATTAAGCTGTCTAATCCGTACATTGTAAACTACTCCTGAGTACCCGACCTAATATATACATTTTTTCAAATAGTGCTCTAAGCATTGCATTTGATGGTATTAAACTTACCTAGTTGCTCAAAACTGATTTCCAAGTAAATGTTTTAAATGATTAGTTAATTATAACAATGATTATAAATATTTTAGATAAATAAATTAACTGATTTTTTGAATTTTACTACAATTTATCGACAATTAATATCAACTGAATTATGAATCAAGATTTTATCTGATTACGATTACAGTAATACTAATAAAAATACTAATATTGAAAACAATAGTCTCTACGTAATCTACTTGAAGCAATCCTCTCCACCGACCGTCTAAAAATTTAATATACAATGAAACAGAGAGGCATAAATGATGATTGATTTGTATTTTAATATTTTAGAAATAGTTCATCTAAACGTATTTTAAGTATTTTAATATTTTTATGTTTCCTGAACTTGCTTTAAGTATTTAATGTAAAAATTATTGAATATTAGTAAAGATTCGGATTAGAAAAAATTTCTATAAGTACGATCCACAATTGCTACATTCGGAAATTTGCAACGAAAACCCGATAGCCTGGCATGGGGCGGCATGTGACAACAGGTACTGGTTGTTAGTATAGGTTAGACCGGACGTCCCTTCATAATATGGATCCCAACTCAGCTAGCAGAAGCTCATGCGCTGCATGATTTAAATGAGAAGGTGTCAAGTTGGAAGATAACGAAACCTGCTAGCCTGGCATGGGGCGGCATGTGACAACAGGTACTGGTTGTTAATATAGGTTAGACCTGACGTCCCTTCATAATATGGATCCCAACTCAGCTAGCAGAAGCTCATGCGCTGCATGATTTAAATGAGAAGGTGTCAAGTTGGAAGATAACGAAACCTGCTAGCCTGGCATGGGGCGGCATGT
>CABFPE010000357.1:44239-55889 GCA_900660155.1 Hofstenia miamia
ATATATTACATATATATATATATATATATATATATATATATATATATATGTATATACTTTGTACAGTGAAAATAAGCTCGCAGAACATAAAGCTATTAAAAAAATAATATCATAATTGCATCGATCTGAGTTGATTGGTCCAATATTAATATTACTTATTATATAAATATTATAGATAAGTTTTTTAAAAAAAAATTTAAAACGCCTCATTTATAGAATGCATGCATATATAGGGCAGATACATTAAACAAAAATATATTGAGTAGTATTACCAGGGCCCTGATAAAAATGCGTAAGAACTCAATGACAGCTGCGATAAATACATGTCAAAATGCGGTAAAATTGTGTAAAAACAAAATATTCATGACAATTTTTACAATTTTTTAGAAATTACTATAAACTATCCCATGAAATGATCATATATTTTAAATGAAGCACAAGTAAACTTTGAAGTTGTAACTAAAAACATTAAGTGAGAATTGAAAACACTCTCGACAGCGCACTAACAATAGGATAAAGTTCATTCTGCAGCTTTCTTTCTCTGGGATGATCGCTGCAATGGGCTCCCCGTTAATCCCAACAATGGCATTTGCAATGAATATATTTGAAACCAAGCTTAAAGATTATCATAACAAATAAGTTACTTATGTATGCTCGCTATGGGACGATATATTTTGTGTGGTGAAAAATGGAAAGAATGCCAATGACCTGTTAAATTTTTTAAACCATCTGTGAAAAAAACAGTTAAAAAGAAACAAAATAAAAGATTAAGTTTCCTAAGTGTTGAAATTATTACGATTGAAAATGATTTTGTAACGAAATGGCATAAGAAACCCACAAATACTGGACTTTATATTCCTTTTGCATCACATTGTGAGTTGATATATAAAAGAAATAAGATCAAAGTCATTTTAAATCAAAAATTTATTACATGCTTATCATATGAACATCTAATGAATGCATTTGGAGCAATATCAAATATCCTGTTAAGAAATGGATAACCACAAAAAATGATTCAATCGGAAATGGATAGAATATTTAGTAATACAACAAAACCAAGAAAAGATCAATTAAAAGAAAAAATAACTTGGAAACTAACGAATTTTACATCAAATTCAAAAACGACCTTGAAACAGAAGATCCAACAATGTAGCCAAAAATTATTCCATTTCCTTTAGTTTCCTCATTCGTATGCAATCATACATGTGGTGAATGTGAAAGTTCATACATTGGAGAAACGAAAAAAGCAATTGGAATACAGAATTTCAGAGCACATGCGAGGTCATCTCCAATCAGAAATATATTGTCATCAACATAAACCTAAGAGGAAAACTTCACTGTTTTAATGAAAACCAAGCATCCAAAAATTGAGGAAGCTATATTGATAAAAGAAACTAAGGAGAATCTATTAAGTAAACAATTTACTCAAAGGCTAAATATCGTATAAGATCTCCAAATTACAGTTTTAATATCATAAAATGTGTATTTACCACCACAATATTTTCGTTATTTTGTACTGACGATGAGCGGAGACACTCGAAACATGTCTACATAAAATATTTCTTGTTTTTACAATGAATAGCTTAAGCACACTTTCAACACAATATATATATATATATATATATATAATCATTTTTTAACGCTATGAAAAATATACTACGGTTTTCATTATGAAAATCATCATCAGTAACAAATATGGGGGAAATAAATATTTACAATTGACTACACTATAATACAAAATTACTGCATGGACACTAGTATAAATTTAATGTTATCATGCTTTGTTGCTTATTTAGTAATTGATTTTTCTTTGTTTGCTTGATGATTAAAGCTCAGCCTATTTTAGGATGTTGGGTTCTTAGATAAGATAAGATAAGATAAGATAAGATATGATAAGATAAGATAAGATAAGATAAGATATGATAAGATAAGATAAGATAAGAGAATCTTTATTCAAATAAATGTTAACAATTAGATAACTGATAATTTATTTGAATAGCGTCACTAAATTCACAAAAACACATATATACAATTCACATAAATTACAAAAGAAATCTTGCAAGCTATGGATAAATTACTATAGTACTATTTTAATAACGAGTTATAGTATAGTCATTGTTATAAAATTTGTATCCTAGCCATGACTTTCCAGATATATATTTTTGCTTAAGGAAGATTTTTAAATGCTTTTTAAAAGGTTTCAATTTTTCAATATTTTTAATTTCTTTAGGTAGCGAATTCCAGGTTCGAATGGCGACATTAATGAAGGATTTCTTTAAAACATTCTTCTTATACTTAACGCATGTGAAAAGCTTTGATCTTGAATTCTGTTTATGAATAAATCCCGGTATTTTAATCGTATTATAAGGTGGTAGGTTTCTGATTAGTTTGAAGACTGTCAGAAGGGTATTTAAAATAACTAGTTGTTTTTGGAAAAAGAAGTGACCTAGAAATGTACTGTTTGGTTTGCGATGAGTTTTTCGTTGTGATATTTAATGCCCATCTTAATTGAATATTAAGTTTTTTATAAAGCACTTCGTTTAGATCAGTAAATAAAATGTTTGCGTAATTAAGGTGACTCATGATGAAAGCATGGAAGAATTGAATTATGGCACAAGGTGGTAATTGCCTAACTACTAGTGTCATACTTTTTATACCTATAGCTAATTTTCTAACTATCAGATTGATGTGAGAGTTGAATTTTAGCTTTGAATCAATTGTTACTCCTAGGTACTTGAAAGTGTCCACAATAGGAACATTAATATTATTTACACATAAAGTCACTGCAGAAACATCGTAATTGTTTTTATTCGGTGGCAAAATACAAAATTCTGTTTTAGCTTCATTAATATTCAACTTGTGCATGCAAAAGTATTTTGACAATTTGTTACAATTCAATTCTATAGATTCCGCTGCTAGTTGCATTGATGAATTATCGCTGAAAATGCAAGTATCATCGGCATATTAGATTAAATTGCAATTAATTATAGAATGCATATCATTTACATAAATACTAAAAAGAAGAGGAACTAGAATCGTACCTTGAGGCACCCCATTGCAAACTGGTAACCATTCTGAAAAAATATTATTTAATTTAACTCTTTGGAATCTTTGACTGAGGTAACTAGTTATCAATTGTTTACTAATACTAGAAAATCCTAAGTAAGATAGTTTTTCAATTAGAATGTTATGATTAATCGAATCAAAGGCTTTTGAAAGATCTAAACAAGCTATAGCTACAAATTTATTAGAATCAAGTGATGCTCTCCAAGTTTCAGTAGCGTTTAATAGTGCATCAGTTGTTGTGAAATTTTTGCGAAAACCAAATTGCGTGTTTGACAATAAATTATACTTATTTAAATGTTCAGTTATTTGATTATGTAATATTCTTTCGAATATTTTGCTTATTGGAGAAGTAATTGAGATTGGCCGATAATTAGTGGCAATTGATGGGTCGTTTTTCTTAAAAATAGGAGTAATGTGAGCAAGTTTTAAATTATCCGGGAAGTAATTTAGTTTTATGCATTCATTAAAGATAAAATTTAATGGATTTGCAATGATGTCTGCAGTAATTTTAAGGGCCCATGAGGGAATGCTTGAGGGACCGCTTGATTTGTTGGTTTTAAGCTTATTGATTGACTTAATAATTTCATAACTAGTTGAGAAGCGGAAAGAAAATTCAGGTGTAAAAATTTTGCGTGAAACGTTTTCGTACTTAACGAGGGGGCCATTGTATTTTCCTAGATTAACAAAAGTCTTATTTAATTCATTAGTTATTTCTAAATTGTCAGAAAGATTATTTCCTTTCTGATCTTTTATCACATCAATTGAGTTTGATTTTGATCGCTTATAATTTGTGATTTCTTGTATTAGCTTCCATTTTGAACGTTCACTTGGAAGGCGCGCATATTCATTCTTAATGAATTCGTTGAATGCCTTACGAGATTCTATATTCGATGCATTTCTAGCCTTTTTATATGCGGCAAAATTCTTGCTGGTTCGGGAAATCATAAAATGTTTATATGCTTTGTTCTTTTCGCGAATCAATACTTTGCAAGTTTCAGTTATCCAAGGTTTATTCGGAAAATTATTGCTTGCTTTGGAGTTTGAACTGGTTTTAGCCATTATTTTTTTTTCAGAGCAAAATCTGTTAAGATAAAATTCAAAAATTTTTAAAAAGTTTTCTAGCATTTCATTCGAATTTGATGCAGAATATACAAGAAGCCAATTTTCTGATGAGAGGAATAATTTAAAATTATTAATATTTTCAATACACTTTTCACGAGTTTTAATCCATTTCATGTTATTTTTTGCGGCTGAATGAGACTTTTGAAATTTGATAGATGTAAAACAGTGGTCAGAGAATGGGCATTCAGACGTAGTATACTCATAATATAGATTGTTGTTCTCAGCTAGTATAATGTAGTCAATTAGTGTTCTGCTTGATGATGTCATTCTAGTAGGTAATGTTTTATTGGCCAATGCTAAATTAAATGTATTCAGAAACAGATCCATTTTACTTTGGTCATTAGCATTAAAATAATTTAGGTTCCAATCCCCGAAAAGTAATAAGTCTTTATTTTCAGAACAAGCAAGTGATAATTCGTCTTCAAGTTGTTGAATAAAAAAATTAGAGAACTTCTTATGAGGACAGTAGGATACATTTAATAACTGCTTTTTAAAACGTGAATTATTTTTTTTTGGAATTTTAATTTCAACCCATAAACTATCAAAATTTGATTCGTTTATGGATTATGTAAACATTTTTTTCTTTAGCTTGGTGTTCATGCATAAATATTTGTGATCTTAGATGTCCGTTAATATGCTCTTTCAGTCTTGTTACCAAATATATATATATATATATATATATATATATATTATATATATATATGTATTTATTTATTTATTTATTTATTTATTTTTTAATTTGAAAGTCATTCGTACAAAAACAATTAACTCAAACCAAATTTAGGTTGCCCTCCTTATTTCTGAATAGATATTCTGATTCACCCAAGGGGTCTACTATAAAGCTAGGCAATTCTTGACATTTTCCAATCTGCACCATTAAACTATGAAATTTCTGTTCGCGTTCAATCCATATCCGCAGATTCTTCAATTTCAAATCCGGAATCTTCAAGCATCCTAAATATATTTGGAACTTTTTAAGTTATTTAAGATGCTGATTGCATATGTGAGGAAAGTTTGTGAATCTGAAAAAAATCCACATCTGCATGGCAATTGTTTGGATCCATGCACATTCTTGGTTTAGAGTAGGGCATTTTTATAGCTGTACCCGCCCATAAGATGTTTGTGTACCTGGCCGTACACCTGAACACCCACAGATTCAATGTACAGCAATAACTAAATACTAGCATAATTCACAAAACAATGCCAAACCAGTGAGGTTTTGAAGGTAAAATGATAGAATAGAATTAATCTTTACGTAGCCTTTTTATGCTACACATTTTTAGTAACATTATGTTTTATTAAGAAAAATATTCGCACGCATAGAAATTGAATTCAATTCTTTTCAAATAATGGAAATTTTACTTAAATGTGAAGTGAGTAAGCAGCTACAATATAAATTATTGTTGCACTTTGAAAACGCATTGAGACGTTCAGAAACAAAATAATATAACAATAATAAAACGCTTCGGAGTTTCTTTACATTTAAAAACACATGGCTAATATGGAATTTTTTGCATTACATTCGTGATTTACACGTTGTTTTATTCTTTACAATTACCCGACTTGGCTCTTAGCAGTGGCACTCGTATCCGCCCTACCCTCAAGATGCGGAGGTTAGAGTTCTCATAACCCTTGTCTAAAGGTCTCATTGGGGAGTTGGGCCGTCCGTCCGCCCACTGCCCAACGCCAACCCCCGTGGTTACGCTCTTGTAAATGGCAAAAAAATGTTTTACAGTTTTACAGAACATAAAATATACGGTAAATAAGATTATCAAAGACAATAACAGCTTAAGCAACAATAAATAATGTATGTATACACAAGCAAATATAGAATACAGAGGAATTCAGACAAACAACTTATTATGAAGTCTCAACGATATTCGATGAATATGAATGTAATGGTCCTACAATAATACTGCACTAATACATGCTGTTTTTACAAATTTCATTAAATACTAGCCAAATAATAGCAATATGGTGCTGAATACACTAATGTTGTACAGGGAAGGCTTTTTCAACTCAGTTACGTGGTCGGCTTTCTATGTTTTCACCTGTACCGGCAAAAGCTTATCCGTACCCGGCAGTTACTCGAAGAATGAGTGAGTCGAGCAACTTGAAGTTTCTTAGTAAATATTGTAGGAGATAACGAAATGAACGGGAAATTATTTGTTATATTACCAATAGCTGATTGATATGTTGTACTCTGCACAACAGTGTTTTCGCATCGTTAAATACTCGCTCGTTTTGCTTTGGGTATCAAGAATATAATTCTATAGATATCCACAAGTTATTGTAGCCAATCAAGGAAATCTATGTTAAAGGCAATGTAGCTAAACAATATCTTAATTAGACTTAATAAGAACATGCAAATATATTTCGACTTACAAAGTCTTTGTCAGTTTCTTTACAAATTTTTCCATCTGAATTTATTAGATTTTGCAATAATAATTATAATTTTCTAAATTTTAAATACTGGTAAGTTTAATTTAAAATATAGTCTTCCTTGGTGTTCAAACATTATTTGCAAGGGTTTTATGAAATTGCTTTCAATGATTTTTAAATCACTTGATCTTGATGGCTGGTGTAATATTTTTGTTTCACACTTTAGTCCGCATTTAATTAGATGATTACAAAGTTCAAACATTTTTGTTCCAAACTTAAATGCTGAGTATTTATATCTTTTGGTTGAAAATTACCCATTTTTTCATTCATAAAACAATATTGCCACTTGTAAAGTTTAAAGTCTATTCTAGCTATTTGTGCCAACTACGTGAAATTTATGGTTTTTGCTAATTATTACGTATAAAGAAAGATTGGCTAAATCGTGAAGACTTTACCACTTGAGTTCAAAATATTTAATTGCACTCTTTATTGGAACCACATATAAGAATCAGTCTAATGAAGCAGTTTGGAACAGCTCTTGACTATGATTCGAAAACCTTTGAAATACTAGAAAAATATCTTTCTGAAATTTTTAGATGTAAAAGCTAAAGTCAGGGTTTTTGTTGGTCCCTATATTAGAAAGTTGTTGAAAAACAATGAAGAATTAGGTAATTCACTCAAAAAAGGCTACTTGGGATAGTTTTTTGAATGTCTCAGAAAATTTTCTTGGAAACAAGAAAGTCATCTCATATGCAATGATAGTCGAAGATTTGATTGTAAATTATAGCTCAACGGGTTGACGAATGAGCTTAAGAGTACACGTACACATATTGGATTCGCATTTATACGAACTTAAGTAGAAATAGGGATCATATGAAGAAGAACAATAAGAAGGTGAAATACTTCATCAAAATATAGATTTCGAACTCTATCAAGGAAAAGGAAATTAAGGAATTTTGGTAGAATAAGAATATATTTGGACTGTTGTTATAAAAGCAGATCAAGGGAATTGTAAGTTTTTTTTTCAATGTGTTCAAATTCACATTTCATTAGGTCATCGTACACATTTTATATTTCTTGATACGATCTTTGACATTTTCATATAAATTCATTTGCATGAAAAATAATTCATTATTCCAATAATGTATTGTGTATATAAAGAGAAGGTCATTTTTTAAATATAAAGAAAATAATATTGTGCATACTTCAACTGATATTGCGTATTTTCAATTTCAGTGTGTGTTTTCATATTTTTAGTTAACATACAGACTGAGCACATCTTCATTGCTTGAATTTATTTTAAGATTAAGATTTCTTCTTTAAAAAGGCATAAAAATGTGAAAAAGGTTCTTTAAATACGTTTGAAGTAGTCAGTCAAATTTGTAGAGGTAACTTATCAAATGCTTATTTTTTGTTATTTGTTTTAAGATGATAAATAAACACTGTTAAATCATTTCATAACACAATCAATTAGGAACAAATAAAATTTTTATTGGAAAAAAGAAAAATTTTTTGTTGCCTAGTGTTAGATATACTATAACTGGTTTCATGTTCCTTAATTCTTATTGATAGTTGTCTTCTAGAGCAACCAATATAATCTTCACCACAGTCGCATTGTATTTAGTAAATTATATTAGAATGATTTGTTTCTTTGGTTATTGATTTTAATTTGAATTTAGTTCTTATTTCTCATTGCTATATATAAATCTAACTTTTTTTTAATTAGGTTCTGAATCGAATTTATTGATGAAGATAGCAATAATAATACTAATTTTTTACAATAATAGGTGTATAACTAGAAAAATAATGAACGTATGATTTTTATTTTTATGCATTTCTTTTGCAAAAAGTAATTTAGAAAAATTAAAAAAATATCAGGGTTAAATCTTTTTTCAAATTTGAAACAAAACAATGAGATAATCTACGTTCATTTGATTATTTTAGAATTTTTCATTGATTATTCTTGTGGAAAAAGCATAGTTTTAGAAATATTATAGTTTTGTCTAAGAAGAGTTTTATAACAACCATAAACCAAAGAAAAAAAGAAAACATATATATTTAGAGTTACTTTGGGTAAAATAAATTCTGTTTACAAATCTAAATAGAATCAAACCTCTAATTAGTGTCTAAATCTATTTTAATTGAACCCGAAGCCTTTCTATACTAAATATTAACATAGTTTAAATTGCTTATAGCGAAATCATGAACCATTTGGCTTATTGCAAATGGGGGTAATTGCTGGGTCACATAGAAAATCTTTCTAATGCCTGCAGTCATTTTTATAATAATAGTACTTATATACGATCTGAAACTAAACTTTGAATGCACTGTTACTCTTAGAAATTGAAGCTTATTAACAAGTGTAATGAAATCGTTTTTGAAATTTATCGTGTAGTCAAAGATATCCGTTACTTTTCCTTAGACACCTGCTGTAAATCAAAATTCACCGTCTTTATATTAAGAAAGCATTATGGTACTATGATCTTAAGTTTAACAATTTTCTATATATTTTAGTTTTTGTAAAATTTATTTTATCAGGTCAACATTTTGCTTATATTTCAAAATTCAGTTTAAAATTCATATTTGAATTAACAATTGGAAGTTCTTATCGTAGTACCCAATTCAAATCTGGATTTGAAATTGTGTACATTTTTGTTCTCAGTGAATTTAATATTGTTATATTCTAACAACTCTTATAGAAGAAATTCAGTGATGATGGACTTTCATCCTTAAAACTCCTTATTCTTAAACGTATTTTTACCAGTTATAAACTTTACCATGTCTCTTAAACCTACTTAAAAGTTTACTTCCATAATTCATAATTTTTAAGGGCATTCAACAAATTGAGTAAAAATATATCAAAAGTTATATCTTTCGTTAATTCTTAGCAGCATCAAAAAGTCACTGCATAAAATTTCTCAATGCTAAATATGATATTATTGTAATTTACAGATGCAATGAAAATATTTCAAAAAAGAGTTCTTTTCTAGTTAATGTTTGTTGTGATTACATGACACAATAGATTACAGCTGCTTTAAATTTATGAGATAAAATATCCCTTCTTCAGATAAATATTAGCAATTAAAAACTGGTAATTTATTTGAATAGCGTTATAAAATACACAAACATACATATAAATATGGGGTGTACCGTAACTTAGCCGCGGTTTTCGATAAACGTTGAATGATTCAAACCGACATATTTTTCGACTCATTTTTTAATGAAAAGAAAGCATATTGATACAAAAGTGATATATTCATGGTATATGTGCATCTAAAAGCAATATACATAGATATTTAATCATTCATTTTAACATCATTTATTTTTTATTTTTAAAATCCTTTGCACATAAAATCAATACAAATGAAGTGTTACACTTATTAGGATTTCAAAAACAGTATTTTCTTCTGGATTGATTAATCTTGGTTGTTGGAATTGGTTCGTGTCTTGTAATTGAAATGAGATTTTTTGATTGTCCAATTCCAATTATTTCTTTTCCCTTTTTTTCATATGGTTAAATGTGATCTTTAATTTTAAATATCGACTATCTTAAATATTTCTCAACTCATTAAATCTTCATACAATTCCAACAGCATCATTTCAAATTCGTCATCATCACCATTAAAACAAACAGGACAAAGACATTTCTTCTCAGAAAATTTTGCTGCGCCATGATGAATGAATTTTTGCACCTTGATTCTTTGAAATCTCGTGAAGTCGGGTGGGAATTTCATGGATTAACCGCCACCATAACCTCTCCTGTCTGCAATCTCTTCAAGTTCCTTTTTCCACATCTTTCTTATTGCGCTTTCTGAGACGATCCAGCCATCAACCTCCAGAAGATTTTTCTTGATAACATAGGCTGAGTGACCTTGGCAACGATAGTGATGCACAAGAACATGAACAACGGTACGCTCTGTTGCTATCTTTATTTCACGGGGAGCAGTTGGGGATGGAAACGACATTCCTTTAATTGTCAATAATAATGATCAGTTTTTGTCGTAATCGGAAATTTTGAATCGTTCAATGACTTATGTTATTTCAATCTATCGAACCTTTACATCAATGATTGAAATTTAAATCTCACTTACCCAAGATATCGAACAATTAAAAATTACTTTCTAAAACCGATATTTCTAAACAAATGAATGCAATGATTAATGCGTTAAAAGAATACAAAATTGATCATTAATAATGCTAAAGACTGTGTGAGACAATTTTTCAGAACGTATAGAAAATATATTAAAATATATTGATAACAGTAGTTCGATATATGAATCTAAACTACAACTTATCGGAGATCAAAAACCGCGTCGAAGTTATGGTATACCCTTTACATACAATAAATCTACCAGGCTAGGGATAAATTACAATTTCAAGAACGAGATGTTTTATAATCATTGTGGAATTTCCAGCCGTTTTTAAATTTTCTGACATTTTTCTAAGCAATGGTGGTAAAAAATTTTTGATCTGAAATTCTGCTTATGAATGATTACCGGTAGTTCAAAATTCATGATATCAGCATAGTTCTCAGGTTAATGAGCTGTCTTTGGAAAAGGATTAATCTCGAAATAAAAAGCTTTGTTACGGCAGAGTTTTTCTTAGAAATACTGCTCATCTTAAATAGATAATGAAAAAATATATTTTAAACCAGTAAATAATATATTTTCATAATTTAGGTGATTCATTATAAATACATTTCGCCATCGCACAAGTTGTAATTGCATTGCTAACACTGACATATTTCTAATACCCTAAGCCATTGTTTTGAACTATTGCATTAATGTGAGATTCAAAATTTAACATATATTTAAGTTCTCATGTACATACACATGTATTAAGTTTACAAACTTATTAAGAACATAAATAATGCAACTTTCTTCATATGAGCTTAGTTATGTCAGTAAATGTTTGTTTCTTGGTTACGTTTGCAAATTACATATAATTTAAAAAATATTTTTACTTATTGTTCTTGAGTTGCACATCTTATTCTATAATTAGTCAGATAATTGATATTTTGTTGTGTAATCATGTTTTTCAACTTCTTCTTAAATATTGTAAAATTTTTTTCACTTCTTGT
>CABFPE010000357.1:56092-78784 GCA_900660155.1 Hofstenia miamia
CTGTAATCCAGTTTGTTCCATAGTGATATTGAATAATTTAGGAATCCGTTCTTCATTACTTTTCTATTATACTTAGTTTTACCAAATGTAATTGTTCTTTGATTTAAATGATTAGAAATGTTCGATTTTCTTTTCCAAAATATCGATAAACATCTAATATTTTGAAGAGCTTCTAATGATCTTAAATGATATTTACACATTATTTCTTTTTTATTTTTGTTGCTAATTATGTTTATTCCCCATTTAAATACTTTCTCTAATTTCGATTTTGCCTTTTTATTTAAGTTCGTTAATAAACAAGATGAGTACAAGAAATGGGATAAAACAAGTGATCGAAAGAGTATTACCTTCCATTCTATTGGTATAAACTTTCCAATTTTTTGAATTGATCTTATACCATACGCCATTTTCTTTATGATGTTGTTTGCCTCGTCTTCACAATTCAATTTACTGAATAAACCTTGGATAACTCCGAATAAACCTTGGATAATTCCGAATAAACCTTGGATAACTTACCGAATAAACCTTGGATAACTGAAACTTGCAAAGTATTGATTCGCGAAAAGAACAAAGCATATAAACATTTTATGATTTCCCGAACCAGCAAGAATTTTGCCGCATATAAAAAGGCTAGAAATGCATCGAATATAGAATCTCGTGAGGCATTCAACGAATTTATTAAGAATGAATATGCGCGCCTTCCAAGTGAACGTTCAAAATGGAAGCTAATACAAGAAATCACAAATTATAAGCGATCAAAATCAAACTCAATTGATGTGATAAAAGATCAGAAAGGAAACAATCTTTCTGACAAGTTAGAAATAAGATTACTTAATTTATTCTGAAAACAATTAGATCCTTTTATGTTACCGGGGGAGCAATTCATGCTTTTGCAAAGTGCGTTTTTTTTTACACCTGAATTTTCTTTCCGCTTCTCAACTAGTTATGAAATTATTAAGTCAATCAATAAGCTTAAAACCAACAAATCAAGCGGTCCCTCAAGCATTCCCTCATGGGCCCTTAAAATTACTGCAGACATCATTGCAAATCCATTAAATTTTATCTTTAATGAATGCATAAAACTAAATTACTTCCCGGATAATTTAAAACTTGCTCACATTACTCCTATTTTTAAGAAAAACGACCCATCAATTGCCACTAATTATCGGCCAAGCTCAATTACTTCTCCAATAAGCCAGTTCATGCAGTTGAGGAATATCCCTTGCCGCAATTCTTCTAACAATGAGCACCGAAGAACGGGTTAAGGTTGCAATTTGGTACAATGAAACCAAAAGTCCGGTTGAAGTCTAGCAATGATTTCATGCTCGATTCGGGAGAAAAAAAGAAGCCCCGTCACGTAGCAGCATCCTTCAATGGCACAAGAATTTGTTCACGTATGGGAATGTGATGCATCGAAGGAGTGGATCTGGTCGTCCCTGCTCATCTGGATCATCTTAATCACAGGCACCTGTCAAAGCGGCATTTCAGCACCGAATGCATCTCATCATGGAAAACGGCGGTAGTCACATTCAGCAACTGAAGACGGCGGATCTGACATCTCCAGAAGAACAAGCCAGAGCAAGAACCAATGAAAATGACGTTATCGAGTTACCGGGCAATCAATGCGTCGATGAGGATGTCTACAGTAGTATGATTTGTGCAGAAGCCCGTGCCACTTTTTTCTGATTGGTCGAGGGGTACCTTTGGCCTCTGACAGGCCATGTATATTGGCGAGGGTGTATCTCTGACGTCATTGGAATATGTTTTGCTGGCATTGTTTGCAGTCTATTGTTTAAGTGTAACCAATTTCTCAATACACAGAGATAAAGCAATTTTCAAAATTCAATGAAATTAGAAATGTTTAATATGTAACCAATTTTGTTCATATTGCATAATTTTTAAATACCATTGACATTCTATATATCAAAAAATTTACGTTTTTGGGAATTATATTTTATTTCTATTTTCTTAGGTAACAATACTAACAATTATTTTCAAACAATGAGAAAAAGACCTGTTTCACATACGACACATGTCAATTGCAAAATAAAAACTTTTTTTTAATCGATAAATATTTCCAAGTAAAAATAATTTTTTTAAATTAAAATACATGCTTTCACAGAGGCATACTCTTGCCATACAGAGAAAATGAACATTTATAAATAATAAATTTATTTACAAAGAAAATATAAAATGCACTAATAATGATAAAGTTCATATAGCGAATTTCATCTACAGTTGAATGAACAATGAAAATATTCGTCATGACTTCATTGTTGGATGGCGGAAAACGATACAGAGTAATATTCCCAGATAGCCGTTCTTCTTTTAATAATATTAGTTGACGACGCTAAAACATTCCATTAGTACAATAAAAAGAGAAATTAAAATAGTGAAAACAGTTTTAATCTTTACATACACAGCAAGCAGAAATAATGGAAAACAATCGTAACAATGAAAAACCATATGTGCTATTATAATGTAAAAGAATGCTTGCCAAATAATTTTGTAGTTTTATCACAGCATTGTTCTGCAAAGTGGCACATCATGATTTTCGCAGATAGTGTCTAAATTAATGGTTAATAAACAAGTCATTATTAAAAACGAGATGACATTCACAATCAAAAACCCATGACAATTAAAAGTTTAAACAAATTCAATTATAAATGTGTATTACAAAACAACGTTTCTATTTATGATAAAGTATATAATTAATTTAACANCAGATAGTGTCTAAATTAATGGTTAATAAACAAGTCATTATTAAAAACGAGATGACATTCACAATCAAAACCCCTGACAATTAAAATTTTAAACAAAACAATTAAAAATGTGTATTACCAAACAAACGACGTTTCTATTTATGATAAAGTATATAATTAATTTAATATAGGACTGCAAATTCGCAGCAATTTTTTAAAATAAAATTGATTCCGCTTTAAAAGAAATATCTGTAAACTAACTAGAGATAATATTGCAAAAAGTGTTAAGAATCAAAACAATATCTGAGATTTAATTATAAAAATAGCTTACCAAAATTTTGAAATCTTTCAAGATAGTTCTTTCATCAATGTGAAATCCCATTAATCCGCTCTATGTATAAAGTTGCATGCTTTCATAGACAATGTCAATATTACGTGGTTTCATGTAGTGAAATTCCATTATACCACTCTATGTATAGAGTCGCATGCTTTCATAGACAATGCCAATATTACATGGTTTTATCAATATTCTATTGTTCAACTGTCAAAATTGTATCCAATTGTAAAGATTGATGTCTCCCAAACATGAAATCATATTTATAATAATTAAATAAAACACTTTCAAATCATATAAAACTAGAATTTTTTCACAAGTTGGAAAACAATCTCAATTTCAACATGTTTTCCCAATTTATACAATTATGAAGAAGAAAGAAGAAAAATCTATATTCAGAAATTGTTTTAACAATAAATAGAAATACTGATAACAAATTCTGAAAGCGTCAAGAAAGTAATAAAAAGACTAAACATAAAAGAAAACAACGAATATTTACAAATAAAAGTGGTTAACTTGGGCTATGGCGATTGCTAGTTTCTATTAATAGAGTAATCAGGATTATAAAATTTATAACCTCGCCATTTCAGTTTTTTTATATTATAAGTGCAAAAATATTTTTTAATATTCATTTTAAAGTTTTTTAATCTACTTATTTGTTTAATATATTTTGGTAATTCATTCCACATATTTATAGCTGTGTTTAGAAATGAATTTTTCATTATTCGTTTCTTATACCTAATAGGTTGAATTATGTGTGTTCTTTTATTTTGTTTATTGACTAATTTTGCAGCAAGAAAGTCATTTTTGTAGTATGGGAAAGTATTGTTAACTATTTTGAAGAACGTCGTTAAGACATTTATATGGATGTAACATTGCGGATGTAAAAATAATTTTGAAATTTTTCTATATTCATTATTCTTATTAAAGCTATGATTATTTACTGCTACTTTAATAGCCCAATTTAGTTGCACTTGGAATTTCCTGAGAAATTTTTGGTTTATATCTGTGTAGAGTATATTGGTATAGTTANTGATCCATATCATTTACATATAACTTAAATAGTAATGGACCCAGTACTGATCCTTGTGGTACTCCATGGCTTATTTCTAATGAATTTGATATTTCTTCGTTGAGTTTCACATACTGATATCTATTACTTAAATAACTATGTAATAATTCTATTAATGAATCACTAAAATTATAAATCTGCTTTTACTTTTCCAATAAAATAGAATGGTTTATTGAATTAAATGCCTTTGAAATATCTAATGATGCTATATATATTTTTTCATTCCTATCTAATTTTGATCTCCAGTCTTCAACAGCATAAAGTAAGGCATCATTTGTAGAGGTATCTTTTTGAAATTACTCCGAAATATTTGAAATTGGCTACCATTTGAAATATGAAATATCGCATTTAGATGAAGTGCTACAACATCGAAATTAATCTTAGTGTTTGAAAAAAATTTTAAATTCTGTTTTACATTGAGTGAAACGTTGACTTTACAAAAGACAATGTAATTAAATTTATTATCGCAGATCTTTAAATGATTTGATATTGCATTAGATATTTCATTTTCTGAAAACTTTAAAATTTGATGAACAAAATTCCACAAAAGGCGCATGTAATTTCATATGTAACATTCGAAAACTTTAAAATTAGGTGATTTTAAATTGAACATAGATTTTATTATGTATGGGGTTGGTGTTATTCTCACATTTTCTCATAGATTACTATTTTCAAGAATTTTTTATTAAACAGTTTATCTCAATTCCTCTGTAAACACATTTGAATGTTGCTTAAATTTCAATTGGTTTCAATGATTTTAGTTATCTTCTTAAATGTTCTGAACTATAAACTTCATATGATATTATTTCTCACATTTTTAAAATGATGTACTGTAATTTCTTGATGAATTTCTTCGTAATTAAAACTAACATCAAATATATTGCGAACTGCACTATCCATTGAAAAGTGATCTATTATAGATCATTGGATATTGCTTAAAAATTCAATACAAGATTTGATGGGTTGGCTTTTTAAAAATGTTAGTGATAACATTTTCATGTTTTCGAATATTAACTTTTAAGAAATGAGTTGCTAGATTGCTCTTCCATTGCAAATGAAATTTTTTCATGTGAACTGTTCAATTCTTTAGCATACAATGTTCAATCACATGTGCATTTGATTACATTGGAAATTTCTTAATATTTTTTTGGTGATGGAGCATAATATATTGCCCTAATTATAACAACTTACCTACTTTTACTAGCGCAATTCGATGTTAACTTTTATAATTAAATGAAAAATTGATTAGTGTTTCAATAATGCAGAAAACGTACAAAGGAAGTACATGAGAAAAGAAAAAGGCTTTACAATACCACTGATATTAAATTAAAAACTTCATCAAAACAGGCAATGGCTTCTTTTCCTGCTTGTCAATAATAAAAAATATTCTACTGAATCACAAGTAAAAATCTACAAATTTTACAGTAATTCTACTAAATATGAACAATTGATCATTTACACAAAATTAAACATTTACATAGATGAGTATCTTAATTGACAAGGTTTTCTGCAAAAATTGACGGTAGTGAGACTGCAGTGGGAACATGGTTAGTACAGGTCTGCGGGCTTTTATTGATACAGCTATCAGAATTGGACTGCTGTTGGATAAATGAGTTGCTAAGAGTACTAAAATTACAGTCTGTTAGAGCGCTGAGATTTTCAAAAGTCTGATGCTTATGCAGAGCAAGTCCAGAATGTTTCTTTATAAGGTTTTTGTGATACTGCGTCGGATTCCAAGAATCAAAACCGCTATCACGCTTTTGAGGGAACCCTAGTGAGGAACTGCAATTTGACTCGTTAGACAATGAAGAGGATCTGTCAAGAACTGAAGCTGTGCTAGGATCGAAGGTACTGTTCTGTGATATGTTATTATGATTCTCAGGAACCTCTGAGATTAGAGAACTATCTGGTGATTTAACAACTGTTTCTCCACCTCCAATATAGGATTCTCTGTATTTCTTTGTTGTAAGCAAGTGCTCATCCAATTTTTTAAGTTGTTCAGTTAAGGCTGCTGTTTTAATGTGCCAAGAGTGACATTTACGTGCCAAATTCAGAACAAGTTTTGATTCAACTTCAGAGTGAGCAAAAACCTCAATAATGCCAGCTGATGAAGTAACACCTAAAGGGGTAATACAAAATTTCCTCTTTTTACTGGTTAACTGCCCAACTTGACCCCATGGGTAGCGTAATTGTTCACGAGATGAAGTGATTGAGAGGGCATTCGCAGTGAGTCCTATTTCTACAATATCGGACTTCGGAGAGAGGAAGTAGCAGCGATGCATATTTAGTTCTGGTAAATCTGCACATCGCTTCAAAAAATGCTTAACAGCTTCATTTCTCGATAGAGAAGCTAAATCGCGATGAAGAGAAGGCATTGCCTGAGCAATAAATTGAATGCCTCTGTTTTCTACTACCCATAATGGGAAATATATTTTAGGGTTAAAATACAACGTTGGATGTCTTTCTGGATCGTAATCACCAAATTCAACCTAAATTCAACCATTATTAAAAAAGCATTTGAAAAAGTTAAAATAAATTCATATTCCAATATCTAGGTTTTTCACTGGATTTGAACTTAATTTATCATCTAGTATTCGAGAAACTGTTCTACACTGAATGGTTCAGTGTTATTGCTATGAATGCAATTTAAACTTTTTCATATGTCAAAGTTTTTCGCCATAATGATCAATCTATTATATTTCTATATTTGTATTTAGATTGTATTTCAAAAAATTCATTAGTGTGGTTCAGGGAGTTTGCAGGATTTTCTGAAGGGACCATCTCTGTCGTGATAAAGTTTTTCACCAAAAATTCTGCGAAGCCCCCAACCTACAAAATTTTGAAAAATAGACTTTAAGCTATATCACAGCCATGAGCAATCAACATTTTAAAATTGTTCACAAAATATTTATTGATTGAACAGAAAAATGAATTTTGAAAATTTAATGAAGGTAGTTAAGGAAAATATATGCCAAATAAAGCTTCTCAGAAAAGAAAAATATATTAAATAGTATATAATTAATTAATTCTGTGCAGCATTCTTGATTCGGGGATTACATAAATATGACAAATGAATTTAGAAACAGTGGTATTTAAGAGAAAAGAGACCAATTTAAAATATTTGAATAGCACGTGCATTAATGAATTCATATGCATTAGTTATTGGCAGGCAAGTACATGACAATAAAAGTGAGCAAAATTGTAGCAAATCATGCAGTGCAAATATTTTAATTAGACAATCGTATAGAGCTTTAACAAAACTCAAGTATGCATAGAATAAATAATGAATAGAACTATTAATGCTAAGTTTATAATAGCAGAAATTTCCTAGTTAGAAATGTTTGATTGTCCCAAAACCCGACAGAAAACTGAAGTTAAAATACTTGTGTGCTCAGAAATTTATAATACAACTTAAAAAAATTTAATTTAAACAAAAATGTTAAAATATTATGACATTGCTGTTGGACTGGAAACGGCACATGATGCATATGTAAAATATTTTGAGTGTTTCATATATGTTACAAATATTGATGGGCGGGGAGTCCTATTGATGGGGGTGCACTCCTAAATAATTAAAAGGGGAGGAAATCTAAATTTAAGAGATAGATAAACATTTGGTTAATAACAATGTTTGTCTAAAATTGCATTTTAAATGACATTTTTGAACAAGTTTAATTTATTAACAAATAAAATCCATCATCACAAACAGGTAATATTAATCTCAAAAGAGGGTCTAAATCTAGGTCCTAATCGAATTTAACAAAGAGGGTTACTTCCTGGTTGGGCGCCAATAGACAAATGACGAAAGAACGAACGTTTCAAAGAACCATTTAAGACCCATAAGGAAAAATCTTCATAATTGTAAGAGTCATAGTCAGAAACGTATATGCGCGGTCGTTGTTAAATAGAGAAAATAGAAAAGATGTAAGCAATTTTCTTCTGCTTGACTTGTCTTAAATTTTGAGGTATGGTATTCTTCTGTCATTAAGCCCTATCCCAATGTTAATCCTTACAATTTGAAAAAATAGCTAAATGTTTAAAAAACACTAATTACTAAGCAAGCAAGCCATCTAAAATGAATTTACATTCATAAATTATATGGAACATTGTAAAACTACCTGTAAAGCGTAGGATACCAAAGTGAAGCATTCCTCTTCCAAAATTGCGTTAACGGGTAGGAGACGAATATTTTGCCGCATTTGCTGATAGTACATTAAACGTGTAGTTTTATCATGGAGCAGCATGTAATGTTCTGCGTAGCACTGCACTGTGAAATGAAGCAGCGGGTACTTAACTGCACGATGAGAGTCTAGTACGGGAAGAACGGTTCGTCTATCATGGGACAATTGACCCAAAGCAAAGAACTGTGGTTCTCGAATGCCTAATTTGTCGACGATGCGCGAGAATATTTCACTCACACGCGTTTTCGAAGTAACGGGCACATCAACCTCTTCATTATTCGGCAAAATTATTGTGACATTGTGCATCTTCAACTAAAATTAAAATGAAATCACTGTGGTAAGATGAGTGAAAATGTTTAGATAATTAAGCTCACTGATATGATAACAAAGACTCCAAAGTGATAAGAAACTAAAATTGATGAGCAAAAAGACTCGCTTATCTCTAGTTAAGATTATCTTGTAATCGAAATTGCTAAGTCTTGACTATTTCTAATCATTGGAATTGAAAACAATTTGCGTTTATTCATTTCTGTAAAAAAGCATATAAAATGAACATTAGTGGCGCTTTGTACAAATCACTGTATAAACGAGACGGGCATTTTACACTATTCATATTTTTTACCTATCTTTTGAGAAAATAGAATAAAAGGATCATATATCATATTACCACAGCAAAACATGCGTAAATTATATGAATTTCGAGCGTCACCCATTAAAATATGTTTTAACACTACAACCGCCAAATGGGTTAATTGACCCGGAATTGAAATGCTTTAGCATGGGTGCTAGAGAAAGTCGGCGCTTCTAGTGTTAAAAATAGTAAATCTATTTTGGTTGACTTCTATATAAAACGAAATGAATCGTGAAAAGTTGATTTGACCTAAGTATTAAAATTTGAATAAGAAATCGATTAATTGAATTTCATTTCATGCGTGGTCAAAGTATGCTGCCGTTTCTATTAATAAAGCACTTGAAAATTTCAATTGGCTGAACTATTTAACGATCATTAAAGCAGTGTTCACTTAAAACACCTCAATAATTAGTATCTCAATTAGAAACTAAACGGAATTAATATTGTATCATTACTAAATTTATTTAATTTGAGTAATTAAGAGTCAAAGCAAATTTATTGCTGTAAATAAAAAAATAAAAAAAGCTACAAACTACAAATACATGTATTTACAAAATAATAATAAAATATATATTGAATAAATGTGTGTGTGTGTGTCTATGTGCGTGGCGAGCTCAGTGTAAAAAACCAGTAAATGTGTTTAGCATGTTTGTGTCTCCGATTGTATTTTGTCGATGTAAAATTGCACATTTTAATTTTTTCTAAATTTCTTGTAATTTTTTTCTACTCTAGTCTCATTATCTAAATTATTCCAAATATTAAAGTCTGCTCGATGAAAACTAGGATATGAAATACTGCTACAAATAAACTTATGTGATCGAGGATTTACTTTTAAGTAATTTTCAAGAAAAGAAATTGATTGTCGGCCATATTTATAATTAAATAAAATTGAAGCTGCATGGAATTGTACTTGATATAGCGGGGATAATATATTATACTTTCGTCTGTATTCACTAACATGGTCATGCTTACGTGCAAAATTTAATGTTTTTAATGCCCAATTAATAGCTTTTGATAATAAATAGCGGCTTTTTGTATTAAAATTTATAAATAAAAATGAACAATAATGTAATTGNATATATATATATATATATATATATATATATAGGGATTGGCATTTTTTGCAACACAGGTACGGGGCCAGTTGCCTATCAAGATCGATTGCTTTTATTTCTGGACATGCCTTTTTTCATAATGAATTAGTTTTAGGTATCAAACAAACATGTAGAAATATTTTGATTTAGAATATATGTAGATATGTTTTTTATTCTAATTAATGATGAAGATTGTGGGAGGGTTCTGGTCCGCTCTGGATCTTTTTCAATCCCTTAAATTTATGGCATAACAGAATGGAAAGTTAAAGTACTTGCCCCCACCAATCTCCACGAAAGCCACCCCACGAGGTCCATGGAGATTACCATCGGGGCCCCACGGATCCTCACCCCACTGGACAAGCCTGGTAAACACATAACACAGTCACAACAATTGCTACTAATTGCAAATATGAACTGGAAAACTTTAATAATAGCAATTAATTGATTGCTAGAAAACATTCCCAT
Source organism: Hofstenia miamia (assembly GCA_900660155.1). NCBI lineage: Eukaryota > Metazoa > Xenacoelomorpha > Acoela > Hofsteniidae > Hofstenia > Hofstenia miamia. The sequence goes on from CABFPE010000357.1 coordinate 66,572, forward strand.
GTATTAGTTGCAGAGATGGACACGGGCCGGGCCAAAGATTATTTAAATTATGGACAAAACCTGGCCGAATAAGTATGAAATGTAACAAGATGTAAATATGCATTTTTGAAATCTCAATAGAAGCACCTATCCAAGCTTGTGTAGCGTTGCATTGAAGATATATGCCACCCAACCAACTTCTGCTAAGTCAAAAAGAGATTGTAGTCAAATTGGACTTAGTGCTACAGCCAAAAATTAATGTGTTGAAATAGATCAATAAATTTTGACAGCCGAAAACTGGCTATAAAAAGTCCAACATGGGCCGAAAATGGGCTTGAAGTAATAGTTGACGGGCCGGGCATAAAAAATTCGGCCCGAGTCCATTTCTCATTAATTGCAATCAGGCATTTCATATTTGGATTAGGGCGTTCTCAGTGGCAGCCAGATAAAGGACTGTACAATGAATATCAAAAGATGTTTGTCAAATGTGGCATTTATTGTGGCAATATAGTTTGCATAATTGATTGAAAAGATTTGGAAGTCTTAAACTGGATAGCAATAAATCCTAATAAGTGATCAGATCATTAGCTTCTCACACATTGATAATTATCTGGGTCAGAGTTGGAAAGAGTCCAGTCCGGACCGCGCTCCGGTTCGCTCTGTAGTATATGCAAATATTCGCCCTATTCGGATCTTTAAATAATATTTCCTTTCACACCTCTTTCTCAAATGAGATTAAATGCAGATTACTCAATCAAATAAATTCCCATTACCTTAGAAGAATTGAGAAGAACCGCATAAGAGTAAAAGCAAATTTATTGCTGTAAATAAATGACAGTAAAAAAAGCTACAAACTACAAACACATGTCTTTACAAAATAATAATAAAATACATATAGAATAAATGTGTGTGTGTGTGGTGAGCTCAGTGTAAAAAACCAGTAAATTTGTTTAGCATGTTTGTGTCTCCGATTGGATTTTGTCGATGTAAACGTATGATTTTTAATTTTTTTCTAAATTGTTTGTAATTTTTTTCTATTCTTATCTCATTTTCTAAATCATTCCAAATATTAGAGGCTGCTCGGTGAAAACTAGGATAGGAAGTACTGCTACAAATAAGCTTATGTGATCGAAGATATACTTTTAAGTAATTATCAAAAAAGAAATTGATTGTCGGCCATATTTATACTTAAATAAAATTGAAGCTGCATGGAATTGTACTTGGTATAGCGGGGATAATATATTATACTTTCGTGTGTATTCACTAACATGGTCATGCTTACGTTCAAAATTTAAAGTTTTTAATGCCCAATTAAAAGTTTTTGATAATAAATAGCAGCTTTTTGTATTAAAATTTATAAATAAAAATGAACAATAATGTAATTGCGATAAACAAAAGGCATGTAATAATTGAACGTGATAATCTGGTCCAAAATTTCTGAGGTGGTATAAGTATCTAACGCCAGAAGCCATTTTTTGTAACTTTTTTAGGAGAAATTTATCGAATTTTAAATCTTTGTCAATATCAACACCTAAATATGTAACATGATCAGATTGTTTTATTGGAACACTGTTAACAATTAATTCGATCTTGTTTGTTATTTCTTTTACAGAATTGGGGGAAAATATAATGAATTGCGGTTTTTCAATATTAATTTTTAATTGATTGAATGAGAAATACCTAGAAAGATTTTCAATATCACTTTGTAAATTTTTTGTAGCCCTAAATGCATCATTATCTGTATTTATGAGGCAAGNAAATAAAAATGAACAATAATGTAATTGCGATAAACAAAAGGCATGTAATAATTGAACGTGATAATCTGGTCCAAAATTTCTGAGGTGGTATAAGTATCTAACGCCAGAAGCCATTTTTTGTAACTTTTTTAGGAAAAATTTATCGAATTTTAAATCGTTGTCAATATCAACACCTAAATATGTAACATGATCAGATTGTTTTATTGGAACACTGTTAACAATTAATTCGATCTTGTTTGTTATTTCTTTTACAGAATTGGGGGAAAATATAATGAATTGCGTTTTTTCAATATTAATTTTTAATTGATTGGATGAGAAATACCTAGAAAGATTTTCAATATCACTTTGTAAATTTTTTGTAGCCCTAAATGCATCATTATCTGTATTTATGAGGCAAGTATCATCAGCAAATTGATATATTTCACAATGTTTTACATGTTTAATTATGTCATTTACATATATTGCAAATAAAATTGGCCCTAGTACTGTGCCTTGAGGCACTCCTCGATCGGTTTTAATAAGAGTTCAATTCAAGACAAACAATAATACACATTGGTGTAAACTTATCACTTCTTATGATCGTTTCAAAAGAATTATTGAATTTTTAAACGTGGTTGCTTTTTATTGTCTAAGCATACAATATATGTCTAAGGAAGTTGCATGTCACTGGTTTTAATAATTGTTTTCAAAAATATCTTGAATACCATTTATTAATGGAAGAAACAATTCAAAATCCAAAATAAAACTCCAAAAAGTTATAATCTATTTTTCCAAAATACGTATAACTTGTAGAAATTGATTTCTCTGTAAAAATTTAAAAAAAATAAACAAAAATCTTTATCACGAATATTCGGTAAATGGCAATTCATTGATTGCTAGATGTCTTGCAAACTTATATAAACAAAGACAAATATTATTAAAATCTAGGAAAAATTTCTTATTTGTGAAGTAATTTATTATTGTCAATGGTGGAATTGATAGGGAAGGAGTTGTGGTTGCAGCCACTTCTCTTTTCACGCCAGTTAGAAAATTATAAGCATTCTCCTTTCCTCAACAATGAAATATTTTGAATAAAATATATTCGATGAATTTTTTTCCACAAAAATAGATGTCAAATCCGCTTGCATCAATTTCAAAAATTCTAAACGCGCCCCTGATTACGGGCACACTTTTTTAATCAATTCAATCAATCTCACTTTAAATGTTGCTTCCAATTGAAGACAAAAATAGCCGATTCAAACAAAAGTAATGTTTTTCAAAACTTGCGTATTATATCAAATGCAGTCCTAGACAATCTTATAGGTGCGGTTCAAAATTTTTTCCTAAAATATTATAAAACAGTTATCTATTTTTAAGTTATACAAAATCTAAAATCTTGCACAAAATGCAAGGTCTTCTGAGGCTCTCATCAAAAACTTCAAAGTTTATATTTGTACACATGAAAGCTAGTTTTTTAACAAGCCTTATTCAAGCGAGAACAGACATTTTTTAATAATTATTTTTATCTTATGAAAAACACTAAAATCTAATTTTCTATTCAAAAATTCAAATAAATAATGCACAATGTCATATAATCTTTAAATAATATTTGAAAGGGAGCGGCCGCCCTCTTAAACCGCGGCTGTATATAAATGGATACGGCTTTCACAAACTAGTTTAATCCAATACCTATCTCCTAATACTAAATATTTGTCATTAATGCGCCATATAAGCCCACAATTATCAATTTTTCTTGATAAACCAGATCATAAAAAACTTGTGGTCTTAAAGTGGTTCATCAAACATGCTTTGGCTTCCATGTACTCAGGTTAAATTTTTAAAGCTGAAAATTAGATACCTACAAAAGGCATGATAAAACAAATTGGAATCTGTTTTTCAGTTAATCTTATCAACATTGGTGCAGACTGTTATTATTTAGTTCTTTCCAATCCACCCTGTTCCCCTAAGTTCTATACTTAGTTCTATAATGAGGTTTTGATGGGTTAACCAATCTAAACCCCAATTTGAAATATAACATCTTATTATAAAGCGCATTTCAAATCAAGGAAAACATGACCAGTAAAATTCAACAGAATGGACCAAAATTGACTAGCAGTTTTGGAATTACATAGAAATTTACATTAAACAATGTTAAACTTTATAAATGTTAAGATGATGAATTAGATAGTAAAACTCACCAATTTTTGAAAGAAATTAATAAGAAGTGTTTAACTGCGTAGGTAATAGAGAGAGTGCCAATATGAAGTAATAGCGTATTTATTCTACGACAAAATGTGAGAACTATGTTTGAATGAGCATTTGCCACTTAACACTTTCACAGAATCCCAAAAATTTAAATGACGTGTTAGCACAGAGGCTATAAACACGCAGAGCCAAGCAAACATATTTCTCGTACTTGTAAGCACGCTCTAAGTAAACATACAATTGAGCCAGAAAACGTACTCTACATAGAAGAGGAAGGAAGTCGTATGGACAAAGAAAATTCAACTTTTATGAACTTTTTAAGAAATATTACTACTAAGATCAATTAAGTACAAAAAACAAATTCTTTGCAACAAATATCAAATGCAAATGATAATAAATTTAAGGTCATTTAAAAATGCATTCATTATCAAAACTTACAAATGCTATTGCATAAATTCAACTACTACCAACAAAAGCTTTAGTGTCAAATTTCACTACAATTCATGTATGAACGCTTGCCTTTGTTGACGTATTTAACATCACAAATTATATGTTCGTCTAATAATTCAAAACAGCTACACGCCTTTTAACCTCTAAAAATAGAAGTGGAGGGAACTAGCAAAAATTTAAAGATTGCGGTTTGCACGCAAAATTTCAAAATATATTCAGGTGTTTCTAAAATTGCTGAAAAGCATCATACTTTCTCAGGATAAACCTCAATAAAAGCATATACAGGCATATACCCATTGGATACAAATGAAGCTGTTATTAAATTGCAAACCAAATTTCAATATACTGAGTACATTATATTATATTGAAATTTGTACACTCAGATATGCAAACATACATGTACATGTCACGCATACTAAAGAAATTTAATAAATGTGATCTTGCCATGAAAGCGAATTGTGAGCAAAAATTGAAAAAAGAATAAATATACAATAGTAACTAGTACTTGAGAACTCTATGTCTTACCGGTAAACAGTTCAAGTGGAAAATCGACGAAAAGTGCATGCGTCAACAATTGATCAAAACAAACGTGTGTAAGGAAACAAAACAAAAGCCAATCAAGCAAGTACTTGATTAAACAAGACAATTCGATGATTTATTGGCACGCAAACGTTTGTTACAAACTTCCTAAATTTGAAAGTTGACACAATTACCTTTATGTATTTCGAAACGCAAATAATTTCTAAATATATATATATATATATATATATATGACAGTCCAGGTGAGAAGGTGGCCGAAGTCAACAGGAAGCATTTTGAGAAAAATGAGCTCAAAGTTTGTAGGCTTCCTGTAAGTCTTATATATGATATACAGTCAATATAAATAGCATAGTGTTTTAGACTTATATCAACGCAATTGTAATACATTGTTCATGTACATTTAGTTTTGTTATATTGCTTTATGTTTGTCCAATGCTTGAGAATTTACTATATGTCGCACTTCTTTGATAACAAGATATATACTGTACAAGAAATAACCTATCTGTTAGCATGTCAGAAGTTAACGTCACTATGACAAAAAAATTACATACGCACTTTTCAATAACTGAGCAACTAGAAAATACATAAAACACAACTTCAGCCATTTTTTCACGAAGACTGTCACATATATATAATTCCACCTTAACTCTGGTATAGATAGCTGGTGCCTATGAAATTAATATTTAAGTTATCACTGATCATCTTCGGCCTAAAGCTGAAAGCTCTTAAGCTTTTTTAGATTTGAATTCACTAACATATAATAGTGTCTGAAAGAAGGGAATAAATAAATATATCAGAGTCTATTCTTATATTTCGAAATATTGTATCTTCCTCAATCAAGAAAGTTGAGTCTTCATGACTTTCAAACCTTCTACATATAAATATGCGATAAAATAGATACAAAATTTCGTATTGAACTTACTTAGATTGTCTAATGTTTCATGACGAACACAATTATGTAGGCTTTCCCAGTTACTACAAATTTTGTTTTCAACGATTTAATGATAAATGAAAGTTTGTAGGAATGTGAAAATGGACTATTGAACGATTGAAGAAGATTTTTGTGAAAGTAAACCTTTAGAAAGTAAAATCGCTTTTCTTAATAGACGGGAAAAAAAATGCAGGATTCAATAACCTTGATAGATGAATAACTGAAAATTGGTACCATTTAGAACCGATGAGTGTATTTAGCTGTTCGAATATCTTGTTGAGATTGAGATTTATTTAAAAAAGGAGTCAGCGATATTGTAAATTTAGTAGTGTAGATCAATTTATTCAGTTGTTTAGAAAAGGAAATTCATTGGTGAGGTCAGGGTTCAGTGTGAGAATCCGCTTAAGAAATAGATACATTTTTCATTATTGCAAGTAATTTGTAATTGTCTAAGTTTCAATATTGGGCAATTGTGTGATTGGCATTTCCGGTTTGATTATTGTTTATTCAAACTATAATTTATATATATTAATGAAAATGTTGAAATCCTAAATTTGACATCAAATAAACACTACAAATTTGCTTTTTACAAAATTTTTCTCACACAACTGGCTTTTTTGCAACAAAATTGGCTAAAGTTACTCATTTTCTTAACTACCTGTCACAAAAAGTCTGTTGTTCAATGTTAATAAAATATTCACTTTCCAATTGTGTATTATCATTGCAAAGATGTAGGAAACACTTGTGCATTATTTTAAAAATCAGGAAACCATTTTTGAATACCCACAAAACGATAAATTATTTAAAAAAGGTATGATATGCAAAGCAATTTATAGTCAAAGATTTAATCACACCTCTTGGTATTATTAAATACTGACTACAAATAAACATTCTGTATGTAGATTAAAAAGATCACTAGAAGAGTAAAAGATAATACTAGACAAAAATGTTTAATATTTCGAAGCGCAAGTCAACAAACATAACAACAAGTGTTTAATAAGTAAACTTTTTTAAAAACTCAACTATAAATTCTACATATCAAAAAGATACATTTGTACATTCCTATGTGACAAATACTTTGTTAGCCTTAATTTAACCAAATTTCTGGAAAATTAAACAACTTAAATTCCCAGCCTACTAAAATTAGCTTGCACTAGGCCAATGTTCATTTTGTAAAGCAGCAATCTTTATATGGGCATGATGAAATATTTGCTTAAAAAGGCTTCAAGAACTGTTTGGTGTACAATATTAAATCAATGATTATTAAAAAAGATTTGACTTTTTGAACAAAACTTGTTTTTCATAAGTTTTCATTTCCTTTCTATATAGATGTATAATCTAATTTAATTTAAAGTCATATATTGGCACCATAGTAGTAATGTATAAAATCCTAAATGAAAAAAAACTGATGAATTAACAATATTTGCTAAATTCGTAAAACAACTAAATATATCATTATAGTTAAAGTGGAATATAAAATTTTTTAAATAAATACGGTATTTATTATGAGTAAATATAAATTGAATTTAAACACGAAAAACTAACATTCGCAGGTTGAAGGTCGGCATTAATGAACAGGTGTTTACAAACGTAGAAGGTAATTACAGGAAAATGTTTGCAAGCAATGATGGGAAAGTTTGTATACTAACTAGGGTCATAAGAATGCAACGCAAACATTTTTAAGCAACTACATTTGTGAAACAGGCGCATGCAAAGTACTGGGATCTTCGATCTGTGAAACATTTTTACATATACATTTAGATATAAATATTTTGTTCATTGTTTCTCAAAAAAATAAACAAATGAAAAATCAGTGTTGCTGGTATTACCAAGATACATGTAACATCTCATAGATTGCAAATGAAATCTACGTAAAATATTAAAATCATTCAAAAGCTTTTAATATTACTTTAAATCCTAGATTTAGAGTTGTGAAACTTCAACATATATTATATAAAAATGCAGTAAATCCGAGTGATGAAATAATCATATTTTTGCTACATTCCTTTTTGATATTTTTGTAACAATATGTATTCAAATAAAGAAACAACTACAAAAGAAGTCTAATAGAAATCACCAAATTTCTTTAACACAAGACGCCTAATTTTCTAAAACTTGTGAAGCATAATGAAATTGAAGGAAGATTTATGCCACAATTAGCAATGTTGAAAACTTCGCACCAACAACAAGTATTAAGGATATTTTAATTTTGCATATTAATAAAAACTACTGATGATGCTGACCTTAAATCGTGTATCAAACATAAATAAAACTAAGTTCCCACTACAGTCGATAGATGCCGCTACAGATTAAATGAAAGACAAATATTGTATTGTTTAAAAATAAAACATGAAATTAATTCATATAGAAACATCATTGATTAATTTATCCAGTAAAATTAACAATTACATACTGAAACCTGTTATACATAAATTAATGTTAAGAAACAGTTACATTCGAAAAATCTACATAAGACTGAATTTTTATGTACATCGGTTAAATTTGATTTCGAAATTTAAAATTTAAATGGGATCTTTAGCTTTCATTACACGTCATATTAACAACTACTTTAAATGCTTGCTTTTTTATTAGCAACCAAATTAGAGGATATTTGGCCAATAAATGATATTGAAGTGAGAATGAATTTGATAAACATCTAATAACAAAATCCCAAATAAATTCTTAAATATTTATGAAAAATATCTAATATAAAAATTTGTATTACGCCGGAAGCCTATTTACAAAAAAGCAAATTCAATTCGGGCACTTGGTTTATCCTGCATTAGTATATTGACTTTTCACCATGACGATGTAATTGTTTGCTAATTAATGCTGGGCCCACTAGCAGTCCACACCCACAGAAATTTTTAGAAACTCAGCCCACAGATTCCCACAGCAAAAATTATCAAAGAAAACGCAATTTTTAGAATGTAAATTTCACAAAATTGCTTCTAATTAGAACATCAGTGATATGAATTAAAAAAATTTAAAATATATTACATATACTTTATCAAGCATGAATTTTAATTTTAATAGGTTTTTTACATTATAAAGATTGATGCATAAAATTTTTCGATAACGTTTTTAGTTCGGAATACCAAGAAGCTATGCCAATTATATCATCATTAAGTGACCGCTAACATTTTATGAACTCCATTTTCATATTGATTGTTTTCAAAATCTGTTTGATCAAAACTACTTGAACTAAAATTCAATACTAATTTAATTACAATTAGATATGATGTTGAGAATTTTTTGAAATATGGATGTTTAAAGTATTTTTGAAGTCAATAAAATATTTTACAAAATGATCTATATAAAATCCCACAACCTATTTATTTTGTTTTGCAAATTTATTGAATGAAAATCTAAGTTGGACAATCAGAAATTATATTCTTATGATTTATGCCACATAGAATTTTCTTTTAAAATCATATTATATTATATTATCTCTTATATTACATGATCATACTAGAAAATAAAAAGTTGAAATTCTGACCATTTAGTCATACATATATTACATACTTATCGAAACAGAGCTGTAAATGGGTTGTTTATAGCCGTGCACTGAAATCGCTTTTCTCAAATTCTTAGAATAAAACTTCATATAATTATAATATTAAGCAATAATTATATATTATATGTAGTTATATTTTGCAACATATTTAATTGTCCAAATAAGATAAAAGTGAAAACCACAGAAACAGTGTTCTCAGTAAATATATAAAAACAAAAAATGTAAAAACTAACAAATTAGAAATCGACTAAAAAAATTTCAACAAAACATTATCTCAAAATTCTAATTAGTTATAAAATAGATTGCAATTTTTATCAGCCCTATAAATAAAAGCAAGTCTATAATGCAATAGATCTTGATAGCATTCAGATATCTATGATAAAATTATAGCGAATTCGGAGAATCTACAATTTATACATTTCCAATTTTATGATGCGTAAAGAAGCCAATTTTAATTATAAATTATTACAAAAATATTAATACGAATATTGAATACAAAGATAATTAATTAATTAAACAGTTAAAAATTGAAGAGCCCTTAAAATTGGTTGAGAAGAGCAGCTTTTGAAAAACATCTTTGACTTTTTTATCTGACAAAGTATTCAAAAGTTTCTCAGCTTTGGTTTTGAAACAATCATCTGAAAAGCAATGAAACTTCAAATATGAAACATTTGCAGCAGAGGCCGCCAATAATTGAATAACGAATTTCAATTCCTTATCGCCTCCAAAAGCACCGCAACCCCAATGTCCAGTAGCAATTTTTTTACCGGATGAAGTAGAAAACCCACAGAAAGCCTTGTTCAATTCACGTAAAATCTTCGTCTTTTCCAATTGAGATTTCAAATTTCCTGGAGAATGGATAGCATCAATTGCGATTACGCTTCGCTTACTCCAATCCCAAGAATCCGGAAAAGGCCCTGTATATTCAGCTTCTCTTAAGTAACGAACATAGTCCCCAAATTTATGAGCGCATCTCATTACTACACATTCATTGGCGTGCAATCTTGGCGATACAAGTACTACAGGGCAAAACTCTGGACTAATTCCAAGTAATAGTTCTTCTTGTGTTCCTGTAGTGCCAAATCCCACATCTTTATTCGCAAAGTCCACTTCAATCATCTCTTCATCTCCAATTCGTCCAGTAACCGCAACGTCGACGCTTAAGATGCTAGACTCACACTCACTCCAATTGAATCCAGAACTACTTAAAGCCTTTCTTTCAAACATAATTGGTAAAAGGCTCTCTGGGAAATCTCTTGCAAATTCAAAGTAGTTAATGAGGGAATTAAGATAAATTCTAGTAGCATTACTGGCAACCATGAGCCATATTTGAAAAGTAAGTGGACCAGTTGGTGCGGGGTCGCCAACAATATGCCCGCGAAAAGTGTCGGTTTTGAAATTAGGTAAAGATTTTATTGTACAGAAAAATTGATGAGAAAGAAGACAATGAATCTGGGGAGGGCTTAATTCAATGATTTTATCAATGTTGGGTTCGAGCACTTCTAAGGACTTTTCAGGGAAAAGTTCAGGAATATTAAGTGCTGACTGAACAATAGTGTTAAGTGTTTCAGCACAGAAATTTGGTCGTTCTTTGAGAATCTCTAGCAAACCCGCAAGATCATCAATGTTACGCGAGTGTGATTTACGATAGGTGCTATCTCTTATAAACTTAATCAATACTGAAGAGAGGTTTTCAGGTGATGAGTCAACCAAAAGAGTGTTTAAGTTGTGTACAATATTTGACCAATAACCTGTGTTATATGGATATTCTTCTGAATGTGGTAAAGGAATCTTCATCCTTCTACAACATAAATGTCGTTTAATTAGAAAATTAAGTAGCATTCTAGGATAAATTTGAAAAATCACAAACGCTAAAACAAAAAGTCTAAGGGCAACTTACAAAGACCATACGTTTTACTATTTTTAGTTATAATTTTAAAAAAAAATAGCTTTTATAAGCTAAAGTACTAAAGTAAAACGCATATAGGCAACCCTAATTATTATGTTAAATTTTAACTTTTCATGCGGGGAAATATCAAGTGTAAAGCATACTAGATTACATTTTGTAGTCAGGGAATAAATCTGTGGAACTGTTTTAAAAAAATCAAACAACTGCAATTACGTACTATCATCAAAAAGAATATATACAGTGTGCTAGTCTGTTGTAAAAGTCATGTTAATTTCTCTATTGGGCATTGATTTATATAATTGATTTCATCTCTACTAACCCTCAAAATAGATTCAAGTACTTGTGACTATAAGCCGTGACAACTAACAAAAGTTAAGGCCATTGAAATAGCTGCACATGAAAATGTTATTGCGCTTAAAAGAGCTTATCAAGGCATTGCAATGAAAACAGAAATCCAAGGAAATCAATGAGAGAGAAACACATATCAATAAAGAATTACAGTAAGTGGATTTAAAAAATTGTTAAAAACTGCAGAAGCCATCTTGGTGTATATTATATATATATATATATATATATATATATATATATATATGCAATTTTGGAAAATTTAGAAAACTACATTTAAAAATGAAAAAAAGACCAATTACGCATAAAATTCATTAAAGCAATATCAATAAAACCATATAGTGAACATTTCAAGAAAAGTCCATTGAAATAAGAATTTCAAAATCACTATATGCATGTATAAAAAGTGAAATAAGATCAAGATTGGTGAATAAACAGAAAAGTTGTTTTAACATGAACATTTCCAATGCATGCAATTTTAAATAATTTTAAGTGTAGTTAATTGTAATTAATTTTCCGTCCAAATTTGTTCTGAAAAAGATTTTGAATCGAAACCGGTCGCATCTCTGAAGCTCAGTAATCTAATACTTATATATATATA
>CABFPE010000357.1:78854-120268 GCA_900660155.1 Hofstenia miamia
ATATATATATATATATATATATCTATTCAAATTTTTACATAGACGAAAAGGCATGTGTTATTCGTTTGACACACAAAATGTATAGAGCTATTAATAATAGTGTCCAACTAGTTCTGTAAGTTGGAAAAATGAGAAGAAAATAAGGTCAATTCGGTTAAGTGGGGCGATTAACAAGTTTCATTTGAAAAAAAATAACATTTAATAAAAAAAGTATTTATTGTATTTATTTTACCGAACTGCGTCTTAATAATTATAAAACAAATACCAAAAATAATATACACTATGTGAAAGAATCGTAAACGTTGATTGCAATGTAATTTAGTGTAATTTGAAGAACTAATGTAGTAAGTAATCAAAAAGCGACGTGCCATCTTCAGGTGTATAAGAAAGTAGTTTTAACCAAATGGAACTAACCGATTGATCTGATAATTCCTTCAAAACTCTATCGGCTTTGAATTTGAAAGATTTATCATCGAAACAGTAAAATTTCATGCAAGCCACCTTAGCAGCGGATGCTGCTAATACTTGCAAAATAAATTTGACTTCTTTATTCCCTCCAAATGCACCACAACCCCAATGACCGGTAGCAATGGTATAGCCCATTGCAGCTCTGAAGCCACAATATGCTTTATTCAAATCACGTAAAAGGGATTGAGGTCTCATTTGTAAAAATAAATTACCAGGTCCTGGAATTGCATCAATTGCAATTACGGTTCTTTTTTGCCAATCCCATTCGTCTGCGAAACAACCTGTATATTGAGCAGTATATAAATAGCCAGAGTAGTCCCCAAACTTTTTGGCACCACGCATTACAATACATTCATGGTCTTCTAACTTTGTTGCAAAAATAACAATTGGACAAAATTCTGGACTGGTGCCAAGAAGAAGTTCTTCTTGTGTAGCAGTAATTCCAAAACCTACGTATTTATTTGCGAAATCCATTTCGATCAATTCCTCATCTCCAATTCGACCTTCAAGACATATATTGACAGCGATAAGACTAGCGCTACACTGGCGCCAGAAAATTTCATCACAATCAACACTTAATCTCTGAAATGTAATTGAATTAAGATTTGCATTCAATGAAACAGCTTTAAAATAATTTAAAAACGACTTCAGATATATTTCAGTAGCACCACTTCGCTCCAAATGCCAAAGTGAAAAGGTAAGTGGACCTGTCGGCGCAGAATCACCAACAAAATGCCCACGAAATTTATCTTTGAGATGTAAGCATGCTCTTAGTGTACAAAAAAATTGATGAGCTAATAAAGTGCGAATTTGAAATTGAGTCAACTCAATTTGAGAATGCTCGGCTGACATAATTGGAATAGTCTTCGAAGGAAAAGCGTAGACAATATCAAGTGCTGACTGTACGATTAGTGTAAGAATTTCAGGGGAGAAATTTGTTTTAAGAACATATTCAAGTCCCTCTAATCTTTGAGGTGACATATATATTCGATAATAGCTATTTTTTGTTATTAATTGCTTAATAGAATTACACAATTTTTCGATTGATGGTTCTACTAAAAGATTATTTAGTACTGAGGAGATTTCAGACCATGTATCAGAATTATAAGGTGGCAGCTCAGAATGTGGTAAAGGTATTTCCATAATTCTAAAAAAATGAAAATATCACATAATTTTATTTTACAATTAACTGTACCAAAATATATGAATTTACAAAAAATACATTGAGACAAACATATACATATATTAGGGGGTACCATGTATAGATGAGGGGTTCTAAAAATTTGGATATAGTTATAAGACTGAATTTGCTATTTTTGGGGAAAAAATATCTGTTGAGCTTGGTAAATCAACACATATTATAAATTTAACTAATCTTCCTTAAAAAATTCAAAAACTGCAAAATTTCTTATTTATAATATTGAACAGTTAGACAAAACACAAAAATACAGCTTAAATTAATGCAAAGTACTACTCCCTTACACAGAAAATTGCATAAATTTTTTCTTCAGATAGCAGTAATTATGCACAAGCTATGCAAAAAAACATTCACAAATTAAGAAATACATGTAATGCTTAATATTTTTCATTAAGCAAAGCGAATTTTGAAAGCAATTAGAAGTTTGAAGGTTATGTGCAAGAAAGCATTTGTAAAATTGGCACCAAATCTTGGTTTGACTTATCCCACATCATATTTTGATGACTAGTTTGCTCTGCTCTATTAATTAAATCATATCTCTTCTCATATGAGTAAACTCGATTTGCAGCCTCTATTGCCAACTTCCCACATCTTTTCAAAGCTATTCAGGAACTTTCATTGACTTATCAACAAACGTTAATGAAGCCTCATAAATTGATGTTAGCCAATGAAATCAATTTCTTCACAGAAGATGCATTAGGATTGATAGTTGAAGTAGTCCGTCCATAGAGTCACGTAGACTGCTCTAATTGAATTCCCCTCTAATTTCTTTTATTTTTTTCAATGTCTTCTTTTCCTTCTTCAATATCATTTAAACATAGCATTGTAGAATCACTGGGGTGTGATTCTAGTGAACTCAAAGAGAATACAGTTCAAACTATCTCTATTTACAAAATGCATTGCTCTATATATACAAGTTATTTACAATATTTACAAATACCAGTCACTAACAAGAAAAGCGCGAGGTCTGGCTGATAAATAGCAACAACTACCAGCGATGCTACAGCATTTCAGTAATTACATACCATGCTCTTTGGTTAATCGTAGGCAAAACAGCTTGAATGACAATTTTGTATTGCAATCGAAGCAGCGAATTGCCATCTCTTTTTTCCTTTAACACATTGGCCAATTTATCAGCTATAGCTTCATATTTGTTTGCAGAAAATAACAGAGTAAATTTCCTCTAGATTCAGTGCACAGTATAATGCTCTTCATTGATTAGAATTATCTGCATTCATCATGAATTTGTTATATCTTGTCTACCATCATAAAAATGTATTCAATTGACTCAAATGCAGATTTCCCCTTTGAGTTCTGGCCCAGTAAATTAGACACCTTTTCTTGAGCTTTCTTAACGTTATTATTATCCACAACAATTTTGCGAATTTTGTAGTCTGTATAATATTGATGATGTTGATTTTACCAACCCGCATTTAATAAAGCAGAAATATTATGTAATATATGTATGTATGGAATATATGTATATATGGATGAAATTACAAAATTAAAAATGGTATGAAAACTGGGTCAATAGCATAAACACTCTTTGAACAGTCTCCATACATGGCCTACTTTCTTTTCGATCCTGTTTTGAACATAGATTTAAGGTAGTTAGTGGGGAATAAAAATTGAAGTTTTTAATTTTTTTTAACACAGAGCCTATCGGGGGCAGATCAAATAAAATTGCAAACATTTCACATTGTCTATGGTACAACATTATAAATATGATATTTCAGAAAATTTTCTTATAAATATAATAATCTTGGCAATTTCCAGAAAATATTTAACAAAATTTTGAAATTTTATTGATGGATTTACCAAGCAAGACACCTAATTGTAGGTAACATTTTGAGTTGATAGTCATGTTACAAGTTTTAACACCGCTCTAAAAAAATTATCAAATTGCCTATATATATCTAAAATAATTAATATTTTTGAATAAAAAAAATACTTAAATTATATAATTCTACCAATAAAATAATTTACTTTCACTGATAAAATTTTAATACAAAATTTCATGTTTTCACTATTGAAGATCAAATCCCACGGGAAGCAAATCATTAACACGCTTTTTTATGTTTTAATGTAATTTTCTCAACCTTCACTACTTATCAGAAAATAATTGAGGGTAATTATTTTGACATGGAAAATATATTATTTATTTTGGCTAAGCAAAAAAATAAATAATTTTTCCAACAATTGTTTATGGAAAGCGCTGGTGACAAGCTTTCAAAATCAATTCCACAACAATCATAACATTCCAAATAATATTAAAACGTTAATAGGTAAGTGTAATTCAAATTGGAAAGACAGTGTTACATTGCCTCGTACTTGTATGTTAACATTCCTTTGAAAATATACTGAAATCTTATTAAAACAAAGTTTGAATAGTTATTAGACATTTTACACTCGCAATAAAATGCTAGATAAATGATAGAATAGAATCAAACTCTGTTCTCAAACTACGTAACAAGTTTCCTGGTAATAAATTAGCAAAAAACACAGAGTCCAAAGACATGAACTACAGCTCGCGATTAAAGTGCGTGAAAAAATTGCCTTTGAAAGGGTGCTTCCCCATCAAAAACTTGTTAGTGCGTATTAACCTTAAATCTTAGTGTTAGGAGATGCCACTTGTAAATAGCATTCTAAGATAAACTGAAAAATCAAAAACGACATGCGGTTTGCCATTTTTAGTTTTCGTGTTGCAAAACAGCTTTTTATAGGTTCACGTATTAAATAAATAGGCAAAATAAATTATTGTTAAATGTTAACTTTTCATGCTTTTAGTAGGCATGCAATAAATGTGTAAAACTGCTTTGAAAATTCAAAGAAGTACAATATGCGATGTTTGTAAGGCAAGGGAAGAAGCATTATCTATAATCTCAATACAAAAAACAAGAATATATGCAACATTTATTTCGTTCTTAATATATGGTTAAATGCTGCATTGGACAATGATTTTATAGTGAAATTTATATAGTTAATTTTACTTTAACCACTATAAAAATATATCCAAATAGTTGTGACTACAAGCACTAACAAAAGTAAAGAAATAACTGAAGATGAAAATGCTATTGCAATGAAAACACCCACCAATTAATATTAAATTTTTCCTTAAAATAATAAAAATCAATGTGAGACATATATCACAAAAGAATTACAGAAAGGAGATTAAAAAATTGCCAAAGACCTTGAAGAAGCTATCTCGGATTTCTGTTTTCATATCAATACCTTGATAAGCTCTTTAAGTGCAACAACATTTACATGTGCAGATATTTCAATGGCCTTAACTTTTGTTAGCTGTCACATAATAGAAATAAAAGTGTAGTACACAGGACAAAACAAATTGTAGAAGTAATCAAGGCGTACTACTACTACTACTACTACTACTACTACTACTACTACTACTACTACTACTACTAAATGACTTCAATTCGCTTTATAAAGCGCTACAAACTAAATTTACAAGTAAAACAAAATTTTTTGAAAATAAAATATAGTTCATAATTATCACATTATTTCTTTTTATGAGATGATCTTACTTCTCTACAATTACTGCAATTGCAAGACAGAAACCATGAGCAAGTATTGTTCAATTTAAAATGATTAATAACATAATCTTCAAAAAATATACGAAGTTGTTTCTTTACAATGCTAGGACGATCATAAATGTTGATATTAGAATTGACTGATATGTAATTAGTCAAGTAAGTAATACGATCCCAATAGTTGCTATGAGATGTAACCAATTTGCACTTAGGATTTTTGAAAATAGTCCGTTTTTCTCTTGATGAATTATTCTTTACACTAACAAATTCAGTATGATCTATTTTGTATAACCCATTCAGTACTTTATTGAAAAATATCAAATCATACAATTGAAATTGAAGAGCAATTGGAAGTATGTTAAGGTGCAACAAATTTTTATAAGATATTTCCTTATTTGAATTTAAACACCAATGTAAGCATTTCCTTTGATATCTTTCAAGTTTTTCAAATTGATGTCTACTTGGCCACCAACATTGTGATCCATAAGTTATAATAGATAATATGCAACTTTTGAATAACTTAGTTCTTATAAATTTAGGTGTAATATATGGTATATTTCTTCTTAAATAAAATAATACATTAATTGCTTTGCTTAAAACTTTGGTATAATGTTGGTTCCATTTTAAATCTGAGGAGATATTTAGTCCTAAATCATTGACTGATTCAACTAATTGAAGATTACATGCCATATGTTTTGAAGAAAGCATATCTCTGCATTTAGTTTTTCCAAAACAAATAATCTTAGACTTAGATGTATTAAATTGCATTTCATTTCTCCGTCCCCATTTTATAACAGAATCAATTGTATTTTTAATAAGAAATTCAGTAGGGGATTCTACTAAAAGTTTGCTGTCATCAGCGAAAAGCCAAATATTTGAATTTATACTAGAACAGAAATCATTAATGAATAGAACAAATAAAAGTGGTCCAAGAACACTTCCTTGAGGTACTCCACTTGTTATTTTTAATGGCTGAGAAATATTTCCACAAATATTTGTGTGTTGGTAGCGACCTGTTAAGTAAGATTTGAACAATTGCATAAACTTATTATCAAATCCAAATTTAGATATCTTATCCAATAAAAGATGGTGCGGAACCGTGTCAAACGCTTTACTAATGTCAAAGTAAATGCCGCAACATGAAGCACCAACATCAATACATTTATAAACTTTGTCTAAATAACATAGCAAATTCGTAATCGTAGAAGATCCACTTTGGAATCCATGCTGAAATTTAGATAACTTGTTTTTAATAAAGGGATAAATATAATCAAATAAAAGTCTTTCAAATATTAGGGAAATACGTGGAAGAATACTAATTGGTCTGTAATTTTTAACATCATCACGCTTGCCTTTTTTAAATATTGGAACAATAAACGCAGATTTCCAGAACTTCGGATAGTCTAAGCTAGATAATATGCCGTTGAATATAATACATAAATGTTTTGAATATATATAATACAAGTATGTATTACAGTAATTAATTTATTTGATCGAATTATCACTAAAGAGGAAGAAATGGCTTTATATCTAATAATGAAAATATCATGGCCAAAAAAAGATTGACAAAAATATTGCCAAAATTTATCATTATTTGAGTAATTGTAATAGTTTTCTACATTAATACATTTCAAAATTTACTTGAACAATTTCTAATCATTTCTACTAGGTAATCTAACATATTCCATAATAATACAGAATACATCATTTATGACGACTTTCTTAGTGGCTTTCCACAGACAACAAACATCTCACTATTCAATGAAATAATATTTTTTAGTATAAATAAAATATGAATATATATTCACAAATCATTTATCAAAATTAAAATAAACTTAAATAAATGAAGAGGTTGATGACATTTTGTTTTTAAATTAGGTTTCTCTTCCTTAATATAAATTAATTCTGCGAACTTGGTGCATTTATGTTTCATTAGTAGTAAAAGTAAATAGATTTATTATCAATGCAAATTAATGCTACACTACAAAATTTGCATAAATTATTGCATACATGGATATTTACACACTAATTGCAAACTATACAATTTACAAAATATTTACAATGCAGCATTATTTACAAAATCTCTATTTACAAATTTACAAAGCTTAAAATGTAATTACTTAGCAAACTGTAAATAACATAAAAAACTAACTAAATATAACAAATGAATTAAAAGAACAACTTATTAATAGTTTACACCAAACTGCACTTACAACTCGAACACAAACAGATTAAAAATGTAGAGTACCTTTAATTCTCGTTAGAATAATGGTTAGTAAAATATTGCCAAAACAGTTTTCGTAAGTTTCTTTTAATAGTGAGATGGTCTTCAAAGAGGTTAATCTTCGTCCTTAGATGAATATAGTTGAAACAATTCGATAGAAATAGAAATTTCTAAGTAGCTTTTTTTAAAGTTTTTTGAAGATTTAAAGAGTAGTCTTCTACTAGATCTTAATCCAACTTTAATAGGTAGGTAATAAAAAACATGATTACTTAATATAAAATCGTAAGAATTTAATAAAAGTTTGTTAATCAATAGTGGATCGTTTAATTGTACCTTTAGAGACTCATCCTCGTCTAGCAAACAAGGTAATTTCTGCCAGGTAATTACCCAGCAAGGGCATCCTTTTTAAAAATCTTTAAAACTTTTAACGTCTGAAATTATAAGTTTATAAGTACCATATTGCAACTCTTTATTATTCTATTACTGTGAGCAGTCCACTTTAAATCACATGAAAGATAGAGGCCTAGATCGATTATGGCATCTGTGCAATTGATGGATCTATCCTATACTAATAGACAGCAATCAGAATCATAAGGAACTAAAAAAAGTTGGAATTTATTGACATTAAAACTGAATTCATTTTGTCTAGATCTAGACCATCTTAATAAATTACTTAGATCATTGTGAATGTTTCCTATTAAATTTGTGACGACTTTTAACACATCTGCATACAGAAAAGGAATACAGTACATACAAACTGACGGAAATTAAATTCATTCATATAGATTATAAACGGTCCTAAGACGATGCAGTATTTAGAAAGTGGTCCTAAGACGATGCAGTATTTAAAAATGTTAATTACATGTGGTATTATGGTGTTTGCGTATCTTTTCAAAAAGATATTGGGTATTTCATCCGGGCCACATTGGAAGATAAGCAAGTGAAGAGCATTTCAAAATCAAGATCTTCTGTAATGTGCACTTCATTGAAAATATTACCTTCGATAAATTGAGACATTTCCTTTGGTGACCTATATACAAAACTAAAATATTTATTGAATTTAGAAGCGATATCATAACTAGATGTACATTTGCTATCATTGAGGAACATTTCAGCAGGCAATTCAGACTTGGAAAAATTTCTTAGCAAATAAACATTTTAAATTTGGATGTTGATGCTTTATGTACTTTTGAGGTCATATACATTTCGGATTTTAAGTGTGCATATAGATTTTCTTGAATTCGTGTCTTCAATGCCTTTTAGTTTCACCAATGCAGCAACTGTCACACTTCTGACAAATATATTTGTAAAGAATTGATGAAACCAAAGGTTTGAATTTCTTAAGACGGGCTTCGTGTGTTATAATAAAGGTAGTCTCCAAAATATACCATCTTTGTTTTCTTGTGAATTGTGTTCTAATGAAGAATATCTTAGAGTTTCTTTTGAAGTCTTTTGCAATAACTTGTCAGGATACTCATTAGATCTTAGATTTTCAAATATTTTGTCAAAGGCACTTTGGCAGGTTTAGAAATAGGGCTTTACACAACTGCTTGTCATCTGTTATGTTTTATATTTTATGACAGCACCTAAATTGCATGAGCTGAGGCATGATTGAAATGATATATATAATCTGGTGCTAGTAGGTTTTCTAAAAGCAGATATTTCAAATCACATTGATGCTTTCTTCAATGTTACATCAAAAAAATTATTGAATCACGTCTTCAGAAATCTTTATATAATTTATATAGAAAACAAAGGAAATCAAGAATTATACCAATTTTCAATTCGGAAAAAACATCAAGTTTAATTTGTAACAAAGATCAAATTCAAAAACCTTTGGTTTCATCAATTCTTTACAAATATATTTGTGTAACAGCTTCTACATTGGTGAAACTAAAAGAAATTTGAAAACATGAATTCAAGAACATCTATGCGAACCTTACAAACGAAATTTATATGCAATCAAAAATACATAAACCATCAAAATCCGACTTTAACATTTGAACCAAACACAAATGCATAGAATCAATTTAGAGAACCTAATTTTAATTTCTTTAGGTAGCAAGTTCAAGATTCGAATGAGCGATTTCTTTAAAACGTTTTTCTTACAATTAACACATATAAAAAGTTTTGAATTCATTTTATGAGTAAAATACGGTATTTTAGTCGTATTGTGGATGGCAACACAATTTGCGGAACAACAGAAAGCAGTTGATAATGACAGCCTTTTTAAAAGAAATTGGTTTAAGATATTTTGCAAGGATATAGATCTTAGAAATTCTACAAAAATTAGAAGTAGCAGCATATAATTGATAGTACCTAAGCATTTTATCCACAAATATGTCAAGATCAAAATGTTCAAAGTGCCCAATTTGAAAGCTTATTGTTAGAAATTATAACATTGAATGTAAAGCATTTAATTAATTTACGGTTTTGTAATAATTGAAAAACTTTAGTGAGTTTTCTGCTATGTTTTTCTTTGAATTTCACAAGCAATTTTTGAAAATATGCCAGCAATTATTATGGACCACTAAAACCATAATGATTGAAATAACTATGATAACGAAAAATTTTTGATGTTATAGAAATTTTAGATTTAGAAGTACTCAATAAAACAATACCAGCTTATATTAATAGAGAAAACTTCAAAGATACAATAGTTTAACAAATTATGGAAAAGTTCAATAAACTATATCAAAGCTAATGAAAAATTGAAAGCCAACATAAGTCAAGGACAAACTTTCTAGTCCTCTCCCCACCCACTTTTCCAGGTAAAGTTATGGCCATCATGGAAAAAGTGGACTTTGCATTTTTTCAAATAATAAACAAAATACAACCAGGGTTGGCCCATTTCAAAAGTCTCTCTAACAATCCATATAAACCTAAGCCATATCTCCAATATGGGCCAAGATATTTGACCCCAATTTCGGTAAAACGTGTCCTTTTTTTCTTAGTTTTTTCCACTTTTCCAGGACAAATTCCATGAAATGTACTGTACATGTAGGGCTTAACCTTAAATATGTTTTATATTAAGGACTACTCACATATCTAGTGTAGTATATTTGCATCCCTAATTTGTAAATTGATATTATGTGTCGATTTAGTAATATAGCAACGATAAGCAATGTACAATTAGTGATTGAATATTC
Organism: Hofstenia miamia; assembly: GCA_900660155.1. NCBI lineage: Eukaryota > Metazoa > Xenacoelomorpha > Acoela > Hofsteniidae > Hofstenia > Hofstenia miamia. Next base: position 89,442 of record CABFPE010000357.1, read on the forward strand.
TTTGTATTTTGATTGGTTGCTCATACGAGGAATCCATTTTGTTTGCGTAATTTGAATTTCAGACATCGCAGTAGTTTTAAATATTTGTTCTGCTATTACTCACCGTTTGATCACAAGTGAGTTATTGTTATCCATTATTTGTAAATACTCAAATGTGTGATTTCTGCTTAATTTAAGTTTTGCTACCCTAGCTTCCAGTTGCTTTTCTTTTAACTATTATAGATTTCCCCAGCCGTATATTTATTAACATTATCTTTTAGCATTTTTCGGATAAGATAGTTTTCATAAAGTGCCCTCTTATTATCTTTTATTATCTTTATTATTTTATATGTATTTGATCAACATGATCAACGCTTAAGGTATCACTCCGGGCGAAAGGTAGGATAACCTGAGGCTTTAAATGGTCCTCTGGTTTGACTCCTCTAGTCTAGGTGATAGTAGGTATTAGGTATAAGGATGAGTACGGTTAGGAAGCGCGGTTTGCATGTAGCTATAATAATTGCATTTTCTCTAGTCTAAAATGAGCTGAGACATTAGGTATTGGAAATGGTTCATCGCTTCGGCCGGAGGCCTGATTCTGTAAGAAGAAGTTTGGAATTAACTTATTCTCTGAATACTGATTAACCTTGGAATGAAAATGCTCTTGTTATCTCATTAGATAGATTACACAATAACTAGTAGTTCCCTCGGTTATGTTTTAATATATCTAAAGATGGAATGCTTGCTGAGTGTTGCACGTGCTTCTACCACAAGACAAGCATTCTACATGGTGACCCTGACGACTCTGAATACGTTACCGATGGATTTTACCTCTTTGTTTTCTATTAAATAAAGTAATACATTCTCGAAGAGTAATACAAAGAAGAGTTGTTATTGTTCTTACTGTTTCTATTAAATCCTTACACAAATCAGTACAGAAATCAAAAACCTTAGCCGCAGCGCTGCAGCCAACCTCTAACTCAAGATCAACCTAATTGGTACTAAATGCTAGCTAAAGAGTCATGCCAACTACCATTTCGGTTTCAACTATCTTACCATAGCCCATTCGATATCACAATGGAATCTCGTATAACTCGCTCCAAAACTCACAAAGCCCTTACTGTCGAAGACCTCCAAAAAATCTCCCGTGACGAACTCCTACAAATGGTTGTAAGTCTCCAAAACAACCTACTCGAAGCCCAAAACCAAAAGGAAAATCTTGAACAACAACTACTTGAATCTTGCCGTAACGAACAAGCTTTACTTGACAGATTTAATAATCTTCAAGAACAATTCGAAGAGTTTAAGAAACAAATTCTTGATCAAAAACAATCGGCATTACAAGGTTCTCAAGAGAACCTCGCTACTCCCATTGACGTAACTCCCCAACTAAACGCAATTCGTAAAGAAATGTTGGAACAAGTCGAACAGATTGAAAAGAGAATATCAAAAGACTTACGAAAATTTTTTCAAGAAATTAAAATGGAAAAACTTGCTACTAATTCATTTCAACCTAGCTATGACGATTCGCCATTACCTGAATTTCCAACAAACGCAACACCAACGAATATGGTTCAACCTCCGAAATTTAACGGAAAAATTGATGCAGCATCACCCACTTTTGATGAATGGTTTGCACAATACGAATTATATATGCAACAAATGAAATTCGATCAAACAACTGCCGCTTCTCAATTAGCTTTCTATTTAAAAGATAAAGCTAACACCTACTACCTCAGTTTTGACGAAGAAACTAAAACTGATTATCCAACACTCATCGGAAAACTCAAATACCACTTCAACTCCAGATCGATAAAAAAACAATATCATATGCTATTGCTTGAACAACAATACAAACGCAATGATGATATCGCCGCACATATAATGCAAATCCAAAGATTACTACGACTGTCTAGTCAAGACAACAAGTACAAAGCTGAAGACTTGTATAGTTTCATAATGCAAAGCTTACCTGTTACATTACGACGACGCTTAGAAAATAAATGTGATATCGACGACGATATTGAAACAATTATTACAAAAGCTATTAATGTACAACTAGCTTTGGAAAACAATCTAAAAATCAAAAGAGAAGCATTAGCCATGATGCCTAAAACTTACTACTCAACTTCAGTTCCAAAAGAAACATCTAAGGAAACCAAATCCGATTCTAATCGAAAAAAACCACTCAAATCCAAATCAACCGAAATTAATAATGACAAAATACGTTGTTTTCGCTGTGGACGTAAAGGACACCTACGATCTCAATGTACATTAAAAATTAACATTATCGAAGACAATGAAGGTTTTTACACCGACACTGAAGATGACACTGAAAGCATTACCACTGATACCGATTCTTTAAACGAGTAAGAGCGCCGACTCCAGACCGAGCAGGAGAGATACTTATCTCAACTAATTTGACAGATAAGAAATCCATTCCAGTTACTGTAAATGGCATAGTTATTGAAGCAATAATTGATACAGGAGCTGCACATTCTGTCATAGCTGATACCTGCGCAAACTCTATCGGTATAACTCGTAAAGATTTAACAAAAGAAAATTACAGATTAATTTCTGCTAGTGGTGACTACTTAAATACGAAAGGATACATTAAAAATGTTAAAATTTCTATAAAATGTAAAATCTTCGAACAAGATTTGATTGTAATTGATACTACGAACTTCCAATTGCCATACCAATTGATATTAGGACGTGATTTTTTAGAAGACAATGATTGCATCATTAATTTCGAAGAAAATACCATTACGATTAATGATAACAACACGATTCGAAAAAACTTATTCGTTAAAGACCCTGATTCAATTCAATTTCAACTAGAAGATATTCTAAAAATCGAACCTTATCATTGGAAAATGACAAAAGCAATTACAGATAGTTCTATAAACGGTGATTACATGATATCTCATTATACTGGATACAATGCGAAAAAATTAACTACTTTATCTACGATCTCGTACGTTAATAAAGGATGTCTAATTACAGCTTTGTTAAATAAAACTGACAGAGTTATAACATTACGACCACAACAGTTAAAAATATTTGCTTTTCCAGTGTATACTCACATCAAGAAAAACCGTAAATGTTTATTAATAAACAAATCAAGTACAAAATCACAAGAAGATATTACAATACCAAATGTTAATTCTGATTCACATCCACATTTAACTCCCGTTCAAATCAAAGACTTAAACAATTTGCTTACTAAATACCATGAAGCTTTCAACTTTGGTACTATTAGCGTAGGTCAAGCAATCGGTGAATTTCATCATATCAAAACAACTTCTAATAAACCAATTCGCCAACATGTTCGTCGTGTTCCAGAACATCACAAAGAAGAATATCTAAAGACAATTACGGAATTATTAAATAACGGCATTATACGTAAAAGTAATAGTCCCTATGCATCTCCTACAGTTTTCGTAACACAAGGAAACAAAACAAGATTATGTATTGATTTCAGAAAACTCAACGACATTACTGTCAAGGATGCTTATCCTTTACCACGGATAGACGACATTCTTTACAATGCCAGTAAATTTAAAATATTTTCAAGTCTAGATTTATGCAAAGCCTATTGGCAAGTTCCTATGCATCCCGACGATATAGAAAAAACAGCCTTCATTACACCCTACGGTTTATTTGAATGGCTCTACATGGCATTCGGTTTATCAAATGCACCTGCCACATTTCAACGTTACGTAACAAAAGTACTAATGAACGGAAATAATAAATTAGACGACAGTATTGCCGCATACATCGACGATATTTTAATATCCTCAATGTCATTTACAGAACATTTAGAAAAACTTGAACAAGTTCTAAAGATCTTAAATAAAAGCGGTTTAAAAATTAATGGCAACAAATGCAACTTAGCAAAACACTCCACAGTATTTTTGGGAAGAAAAATTGAACATAAGACGATAACTCTAAAGGACGATACTACTTCTTTAATAGAATCAATACAATGTCCTAAAAATCGCAAAGACGTCCAACGTATACTTGGATTTTTTAATTACTATCAAAGTTTTATTCCCGATATTGCTAAAAAGACCATTAACATGTCAAATTTATTAAAATCCAAAAACGATTTTCAATGGCAATGGAAACACCAAGAAGAATTTGATTTACTGAAAAAAGAATTCAAAAAACTACCATCTTTGAATTGTCCCGATTATTCTAAAGAATTCATTGTAGATTGCGACGCTAGTACAGTAGCTATTGGAGCTTGTCTCAGTCAAAATATCGACGGTAAAGAATTACCTATTCAATTTTTCAGCAGAAAATTAAAAAGTTCCGAACTAAATTATGGCAGCACAAAATTAGAAATGTTAGCATTGGTTGAATCATTAAAGAAATTTAGATATTTCCTAATTGGCGAGAAAAATTTTACCGTACGCACAGACAACAGTGGCCTTTCATGGTTAAAAAAATTCTCCGGAGATAAATCAAACATTGTTGCACGTTGGATAGAACAACTAAATGACTTTAACTTTACTATTCAACATCGTAAAGGAACTCTCCATGCCAATGCAGATTTACTAACAGCCCTACCACAATACCAAAGGGACTTACAAAAAACTCCTGGTGAAAAAATTGAATTTTCTTTCATTCCGAAAAATGAATACGAAAATTTACCTGATATTAACGTTGATAGACAAGGCAAACCAACTTTAAGTATTACAATTAAAGAGGAAATTTCAGCAGAAGAAATTGCAGAAAAACAATTAGTTGATCCACTTTTAAAACAAATTATTAACAAAGTTACTATGCCCGACACGATTTTAGATCCTATTGCTTCTCGCTATTATAATAAGTACACATGGCAACTTACGTCTCAAGGTTTACTGTTCGCTAAATCTAGAAACAATCGTATTGCAATTCCTGAATATTATAAACGCGACTTAATACGGAAAATACATGAAAACGGTCATTTGGGCATTTTACAAACTGAAAAAACCGTAAATACACGTTTTATTGTAACTAATTTGCGAAAAGTGGTATACGATGTCATTGATAAATGTAAAATCTGTTTGCTAACTAACAAAGAACATTTTCCAGAACAACGTACTGAACTTCAAAAAATTATTGCTGAAAAACCTAACGAAATCGTTCATATTGACATTGAACAATTATCAAAAGACGACGAAAATTTTCAATATGTTGTAGTTATGGTTGACAATTTCACTAAATACTGTAAAATTATACCCACCGATTTAATTACAGCTAAAAAAATCGCTGATATTATTGTTCACGAATGGATATTAACCATTGGACCAATGTCAAAAATAATAACAGATCAAGGTGTTCAATTTGAAAGTACGTTGTTTTCTGAATTAATGTCACAATTAGAAATTTTACACGAACATACTACAGTTTATCATCCACAAGCCAATGGAATGGCTGAAAGAACTAATCGTACTTTACTAAAACTAATCAGAGCACTTACTTCACGCATAGGAGGTAAACATTGGCGTAAAATAATTAAAAAAGTTGAATTTTATTATAATACGTCTGTTCATACCACCACTGGTATTTCACCTTATAAAGCTATGTATGGTCACGAAGCTGTTGCTCCTTTATCGATTCTTTTTAAAAATTATACCCAAAATTCAACTGATAAATACGTTCGCGATCTCATCGATATTTTAACCTCTACACATGAAACAATGATTCATAATACCAAAAAGAGTGCTATTCGTCAAAAACGAAATTTTAACAAAAAGATTTATGGAACTCATCATTCTATAGGAGATAAAGTTTATGTTTTTATACCTGGAATTACTACCGACAAACATCAGGTCCGGAAATTGGCACATAAATGGCAAGGTCCTTTTGAGATTGTCAAAATATTACCCGATAATAATTATAAACTAAACTCCGGTAAAATAGTCCATTTCCAAAATCTTAAACGCACTATTAAAGACATTGAAAATGTCAAATTAGACAATTTTAATGAATTAAAATGTATAGATAACGGTGTAGATAACTTTTATGATGTATCTGATATTGAAAGTGTACAAGAGGAATCTTTTGATGAACCTATACATTATGATATAGATGTACCATCTCGAATTTTACCAAAACGTACAACTAGAAATCCTAATCCTAATTATATTTCCCAAGATTGGGAATTAGAAATTTAACATTTGTTTAGGCATGAAACGACAACGCACACCACCGAAGGCAAGTGACACTTCCTCGTCTCTATCCAGGCGCCGTGTTAAACGAAGAAAATCATACCAGTCCCATACATCTTCGGATGCAGGGTCTGGGAGCACTGAATCGGACGCTTCTCAGTCTAAACAGAAGCTTCAAATGGTTTCTGTTTCTACTGAGACTGTGAGGCCCACGCTGCACCATGAGCTTCAAATGGTTCATGAAGCAGAAGGGACGAGTATTCAGTCAACCTCGTTTGTACCTGCTCACCATCAGCTTCAAATGGTTGATGATGTTCGGGGAGAGGGTTTCCTTGCACCAGGAACCGCAAGGGTGGGCGTTAAGCGTAAAATTCTGGATTCCTCACCACTTACTGATGTTTCGGAGTCTTTTATTAATCGACCTCGCCCAGACTCGGACTCGTCTGCATCCTCCACAAACTCTAAAACTTTTAAAAACATTCGTAGATTGGAAAAGTTTACTTCTATTGAAGGCGAACTTCTACATCCATATTTCAAACCTACCAAAAAGGCGAACTACATAATGGATCGTAATACTCCTGCTGAAACTAAGGAACAGATACAAACTCTTTTATGTTATCAGAATTCGTCTCCTTCAGCAAATGTTCTACCCTTCACTATAGACTCGTATAAACGTGCTCGTTGTAATACTTTACTCTTTTACGAACACTCAATGGCAAAATCATTTGAAAGATGTTACTTGAATGCAAAAATCCATCCTTCTTTCGATGAGAATTTTAACTTAAAAAACTTACGCCAATTACTTACGAATCTACATAAACTACGCCAAATCGAATTACTCAATATTGATTACAATTCTTTACAAATTGTTTATTTCATTCGAGAAAAAGACATTTCTTTTCCTAATTTACACAAACTTTTGGAAAAAGTCAGTTCATTAGCCATAAACAACAACGTCACATTATCTTTCATTTATATTGAACGCGAAATTTTGATCACACCCCATTTCTTCGAAACCTTAGAACGAACAGTAGAAAACTTTTTCGTTTTTCATTTCGACAACTACATCGTTCTCAACAATGACTACAGCGATAACAGCATATCAAAAATGCTGTACACTGATATCATGATGAATAATAAATTACCAGCTATTCGTCCTATTTTGGACACACGCCTTGCAATTGATTTATGTCTCTACGCACAAGCAGCTGAAATATTGAACGAACAAAATCAACTTGTAAATCTGGGCAAAGTCTCTATTCGTCTCACTATGCAATTATCGGACGCCACAATACGTGAATTAAACAGTTATTGGAATAACATTAAAGGCGAGCAATTAAAAACAGAAGTTTGGCCTGACATCGAAATTAAATCACCGTCATTAACGTATCACTCCTCTGTGGAAACAGCCATATCAAATATGCAGATATCGTTTAATTTGAAAGATAAAACTGACTTCAGTAAAACATTATTCTCCGAAGAAAAAGTGCCAACATTCAATGCTAAAGCAGCTATGTGGTTATTATCAATTTTCTTAACGAAATTTGAAACACTTTCTCTGCCAATCGACAAGAAATTACGCCAAAATATGTCGAAAGCTACAAACTTCGAAATTGCTATAGCCCCAATTTCTACAAAATCAAAAAATTGGTTATTAAGTGGCATTACTATAGCAACAAGTCCTCTCAAAGCCGATGCAAAAATATTCTACAGATACGAAAAATATTTTACACGTCTACTCTGTCAGTACCATATCACCGGCGTAATTCCTATAACAATCTTATGTTTCAAACTTGGTGTAGATTACAACGACATCACAATTTTCTCGGACCATGTACGAAAATACATGTGGGGTGCTACAAGTGAAACTCGTTACAACACTATACCCGGCGATCTCTTACCTCTTTCTACAGACGATATTTTCAACAGAAGACCGAAGAACACAAAGACAATACGTCAACAATATAAATGCAAACTTGCTGACAACGGCAACGATCTTCTCTACAAATGGCTCCAAAAATACTATGTCACATGCAAGTATCAAAAAGATGTTTACTTTAATAAATCTCTTTTACAAAATGGCGTGTCAACAAACATTATTGTCACTGAAAAAGTTCCGCTAAGTCCTATAGAACTCGAACAAGAAGAGATTCTTCTTCACAATAGCACTATTACATTATCTCCACGCCTACAAAACGAGATCGACAAAGTAAATTTAGAAAAACTCGGTATCAAACCTCCTGAACAATTACAAGAATGGATCTCTGTAATAGATGAAAATTTCCTTATTACTAAACTTCCTTCTACTACTCAACAAAAAGACATTGCTACTCCGCGTCAATACGGCCCAGTAAAAGAATGCGACACAGAGAATCTAAAAACCTATTTCGCTACAGAAGTATTTTCAGAACAGGAGATAAACAATTTATTAACACCACTACAACTGATTAGTCTTGACGTCGAATGTGCACCAGCAAAATTCTTCATACCAAAAGCTATCCAACTTCAATTACGAAAATATGGACTAAGCAATGATTTTTGGATGACAATTGATAAAGTACAACACAATTTTCCTGTAACATATGGTGTTGCTTGGTTAAAAACAACGGCTATCACAGAAGATGCACTATGGAAACATATCACCTGTGAAAATTACTTATGTACACCACCATCAACTATTAAACTACCTGCCATTATGCCTACATGGAAAGGCTCAAAATCAATCAACGATGGTGTGAAACGGCTTGATAACGACAATTATCATAACAGTGTAACAACTCTTAATCAATACGTCAAAACAGAAAAATACAAAACCGCTGTTGAAAAAATCAAACACCACGGTAACAACAAAAGACTATATGTTGATTCTTCTCATACGTTAACTGATTTACTAAGAAACGGAAAACCTATTCATAAACAACTATCGCTTATACAACAGACACTAACTAAAATGTCAACACCAACCATCGCCTTATTCTCTGGTGGAATGGACGTGCTCTGGGCGAATCTCACAAAAGAAGATTTAAAATTTTACGATGTGGCATATAGAACAGAGATAAAAGTCATGTTACGATCAGGAAAAACAGATATCAACGAAATTACTGAAGAAGACGTTACCAACAACATTTCATTATTCTTTAAAGAAATAAAGGAAACCCGAAATCTTGTAACAACATTTCAGGAATTATACCCGAATCTAACCATCGATACAACAATGGCACACAATTCTGATTTCGATGCTAAACTCACATTAATGATAGCCATCAAAGGATTAAAACTTTACAAGAAATTTTCATACATCTTCAATGAAAAAATAAACTATTTTCGTCAATCACATGTCATATCACATCGACTACAACACAACAAAACCATTATGTTCAAAAGTCGATCAACAACTGAATTGGAAACAATGTGCTCTATACTTCGTTCAGACATGTTACTCTCAAGTCTCTCATGGAATGATACCAATGCTGCTGACATCATCACCAAAACTAAAAAACTCTTGGAAGAAGAAGCCGACATACGTATCCTGGATCCTAGTCCGAGCTGGGTGGGCGTGTAGTATATTTGCATCCCTAAGTTGTAAATTGATATTATGTGTCGATTTAGTAATATAGCGACGATAAGCAATGTACAATTAGTGATTGAATATTCTTTGTATTTTGATTGGTTGCTCGTACGAGGAATCCATTTTGTTTGCGTAATTTGAATTTCAGACATCGCAGTAGTTTTAAATATTTGTTCTGCTATTACTCACCGTTTGATCACAAGTGAGTTATTGTTATCTATTATTTGTAAATACACAAATGTGTGATTTCTGTTTTTATTAAGTGTTGCTACCCTAGCTTCCAGTTGTGTTTTTTTTAACTATTATAGATTTCCCCAGCCGTATATTTTAATAACATTACTTTTAGCATTTTTCTGATAAGATAGTTTTCATAAAGTGCCCTCTTATTATCTTTTATTATCTTTATTATTTTATATGTATTTGATCAACATGATCAACGCTTAAGGTATCACTCCGGGCGAAAGGTAGGATAACCAGAGGCTCTAAATGGCCCTCTGGTTTGACTCCTCTAGTCTAGGTGATAGTAGGGATTAGGTATAAGGATGAGTACGGTTAGGAAGCGCGGTTTGCATGTAGCTATAATAATTGCATTTTCTCTAGTCTAAAATGAGCTGAGACATTAGGTATTGGAAATGGTTCATCTCTTCGGCCCGAGGCCTGATTCTGTAAGAAGAAGTTTGGAATTAACTTATTCTCTGAATACTGATTAACCTTGGAATGAAAATGCTCTTGTTTTCTCATTAGATAGATAACACAATAACTAGTAGTTCCCTCGGTTATGTTTTAATATATCTAAAGATGGAATGCTTGCTGAGTGTTGCACGTGCTTCTACCACAAGACAAGCATTCTACAGTTATTAAGGGAGATGATTGAAGAAGAGGAGCTACTAACATGCTCACAGCTATTATTATCTCTGAAAACACAGCAGACAATAGATAGAATAAAAATCAAGAAATGGGGAGAAGTGAGCCCAGCAAGAATGATCAAATGGATAGACACTGACAATGAGCAATTTTTAGTTGAAATAAAAGTGACTTGAAAAACTAGAGAAATTAAGGAAAGAAACTTCCAGAAAATCTATGAGAAACAAACAGTAGTGTAGTTTTGAGAAGCGTCAATTGGAATGGAACCTTAAGAACTGCTCAAGTCATACAACCAATTGGCAGTAGGCATTGAATGCATATCATCTAGAGAATACATATAAAAGATGTATGAATATGATAGAGTAGAAAGTAACGAACGGAAGTCATCACGAACACAATTTCAGACAGAATTATGGAATACACAACCATGTTAGGTCTAGTAAGAGTGCTGACTACAGCATGACTATATCCACATATAATGAGAAATTGAAAAAAAATTCATAATCTACTTGCTGTTTGAATCAATATTGAAACCATTGGTCCACCCTGAATGGAGACTGATGGGAGAAGCTAGAGACGGCAATGATTTTCTACATGAATATAATTCTTAGGTTAACACTCTAGTGAAGACTAGAGTGAAAAGAGAGCATAACAACTAAACAAAATCAAAAGAAATATTGTAAAAGAATAAATATTGAGAAAGATTGTAGATCAAATGAATGAAAATGCCATTCCAGCTGTCAACAAAGGGTAAACCCATCAGCATGCAATTAAAAAATCTAAGAATTAAAATAGAAAGCAGCACTCTGAAGGCAAGAAGTATTTTCTCCAGGGTTAACAACATTGTTTGGACAGATATCTGGGAAAGAAAATACCATTACTATGACGTCACAAAAAGAGTAGAAATCATGACAATGATGAGAATTTACAATAACGATAATAAAGACATAAATGAGAAAGAAGAAATGTAGCACATCAACTGCTTTTACTAAGACTTGGCCAATACACAAAGACTAACGAAGGTGTTAACATTCTTTTACCCATATATTCTAATAAGAGAAGATCTCAACTATAGAAGCGAACCTGACATATAGATAACATTGATGATGAGAATGACAGGCAAACAGCTTTACAAGACATTATACAAAATCTAAACACAAAAAATCATTATGATATGAGAGATCATGACAATTGCTAAGAACATCTGAGAGGCATAAATCATAAAATATGCCAAGACAGATTCAACTGAAAAAAAGGCAGTCATAAATATGACAAAAATACCTAAATTTGAAAATACCAAATGGGAATAGCAGGAGGCTGAATGAATAATCTGGAAAGCAAATAAACAAGTTCATGGAGAATGAGCTGTGGTAAATATAATATGTGCTGGCTAGGGTGTGTAATATCAGCCAAACTAATCTGTCTACGAACATTGATTAAGAAGTAAAAAACGGTTAAAGACAAATGATGATTAGAAATATTATAAAATTATTAGATCAGTTAGATTAATTTGTATTATGGAACCAAGAAACAATAAGTGTCAACTTTAAGAGATTAGTATCTGTCAATAATATTAATTTAAGAAAGTAGTATGTTCAATAATATTTACATTATGCTTGTCCACCATATTGGCAGCTGAAAGTTCAAATTTGAAATCAACAGGTACTTTTCTGAATTTACTATAAATAGATTCAAAACCCTGTAAGTAGTTGATAAAGAATTTTATTCAGAATTCTTATTTTGTTCTGTTAATACAGTTTGAATATTTATTATGATGTCAAGATAAAGATTTAGTGTTTAGTAGTGGTCTGGATAGATTTACTAAATTATAGAAGACTTGAAGCAGTGACTTTGTTTGATGATAGAGGTCTCAGACAGAAGATATTAGAACATCTACTTGAAACATGTTGAAATTGGAATAATTTATTCGAGATTACTGGACAGAGATGGGGCTTGATTGCAGATTTAAAATTTTGAATGAAGAAATGAAAGTTTGAGAAAGAATAGAGATAATTCGGGATATAGAAAATGGAAAAATGAATTGGAAAGAAGTTTAAATGATTTAATTTGGAACCTGAAATAAGTACTAAAAGTGAACATAGAATGACCAGGTTCGTGGGTGGGTCCCTGCCCAATGTCAATTGAAATTTGATATAGAAAATTGAAAATAGAGATATGTTTTATAAGGGACTTATATCTCTTTAGCAAAGTTGAATTCATATATTGACATATTGAGCAAGCATTTCTCAGCCAATATTGGTCACAAACACACATTCTAAAGACGACTTTGAAAAAACAAAATTCAAATTACAGAGATTTAATGCGGTCTAATCTACTGAACAAAAATATACATGAAATTCTTCAATGTTTCTTTGAAATTTATACGCATTTTGTGAAAAATAAATATTCAAATTTACAAACAAGTTGCTATGATTCATTATCCACATGAGAAACCTATGGAAAATTCAACTTTTTTTCTTCTAGTGTATTTGTGCTAAACCCAAAATTCGTTGATTCCCTTTGACGAAAATGCAGTTTTTTAAATTGATAAAAAAACATACCGAATTTTTAGCATTTTTCTTGTAATGATTCGAAATATTTCTGCCAATTTCACGTAAAGTGCGTGTTTATGATCTATATAATCTATTAAGATATAACTCAGCAAACAGGTTTTTTTAGAAAAATTATTTTTTAACAAATACATTCTCATATTGCATCATTTATTTTAGAAAAACACTTTGTTTAGGGCTCATGTGCATGCACATAATGCATTACATTGTAAACATAAGAACCTTTTAATTATGCACATATAATGCCACAGGTGAAGTAATTTTAGTTAAACAATATCTTACTACAGACATAACGGGCTTAAGATATGGCATGAAAACCAAGGGACTATTTTTATAAGTACAGGCTACGGGGCAGCACATGGACACTGGCTCTCAACTACGTCATCTCTTAATTGTCTTGGGACATGGAGCTGCTTCATGATCACTATGCTAAATCTTGTTTTCATTAACCAAACTATATATATATATATATATATATATGTATATATAAATCACTATTTTGCAACAAAAGACACAATACTTTATAAAGCCAAATATATAAAATTCAGCAAATATGGCATACTATTTTCTAATTTTGATTTAAATATAGTTAACATAATAACATTTTTGGTACTTAGTGTGCGTCATCAAATAGTGAGGCTTTCCTTTATGCAGGTATTTCCATATATANATATATATATATATATATATATATATAACTGCTAAATTACTGAGCTTCATAAATACAAAGAGTTTCAACTGAAAATCGCAATCAGAACAATTTTGGAAGGAAATATATTTAGAATTAATTACAATTAAAATGTCATATGTATTCCATGCACTAAAAATGGGGATGTCATAATAGTTTTTCTATCTATTCATTAATATTATACTTATTTCGTCACTTATTATTCGAGTGTCTTTCTAATATAAGATTGATCACATGTATATTTGTAAAGGAGTAAAGAAAGCAAGATCTTTGTTTCTTAAGATATCAGTAAAATGTGAAAAAATTAGTGCATTTGATGAACTCTAATGTACATAAGATTAAAAAATGTAAATAGTTCAAGCATTTATTAAATTATATTTAGATCACTGTACAAAATTGAAAATTCAGAAGAAGACCCTCGACTTCAAAATCTGAAAACACCTCAATTTAAGCTCTCTGGCAAAAAGTCCTCAAAAATCATTCAGCTTGCCCACTCTGGTAATGAGGCCTTTAAGTGTGATATATGTGATTATGAATGTTCAAAACTTAGTAATCTGAAACTACATTGGCGTAGCCACTCTGGAATAAAGCCAAATAAATGTGATATACATTATGTGATTATGATTGTTTAAAGCATACTAATCTGGAACAACATCAGCTTAGGAAATCTGGACTAAATAAAGCCTTATACATGTGTCCACAAATTCATCATCTCCAAACATATCAGTTTACACACTCTGGCAAGAAACACTTTAAATCTAATGAATAAAATTATGAATCTTCTCAACTTGATAATCCGAAGATGCGCCGACGTACACACATTGGTTTAACCTTCATTTGAAAATCATTTCTCCAGGAAGAGTGATATATGTTTGAAATTATCATAATTTAATAAATGATTATGATTGCTCAAATTAGTAATTCAGTTATCTAAAACTATGTTAGCTTAAGTACTCTGGCATAAGGTTCATCTAAAGTGCAAAAATTGTTTTCTAAATATATCTTAAAATTTTATTTCAAATTTCATTTGAAACACCATAGTTAAATATATATAGGAAAAACTTTTTTTGAAATAGTACATAATTTTGTACTTTTTACTTATTGCTTACTTTTCTATTTTTTGTTGATTACTTTAATTGACTATAAGCAAAACAATTCATTATTACAGTTAGCGGGAAATTCTGTACATTTACATTTATTTACAGATCTTTTCATAACTCTTAGATCTATCAGTAAGGTTTCTGTGCAACCAGAACTTTCCTGGCTTCAATGCAATTTAGCCCTACTTGATTTGGATGGATCAAATGACATGGAAATTTCTGTGGGGCCAGCGCAGAATCCATTTTGATAAAAACTAGAAAAATTATTCCAGGTTTTTTATTTCAGCCCCAATTCCATGATAGTCCCAGTCCACTGAAATATGTAGTTCCAGCCGCATGGGTTGTGACCAGTAAATCCCAAGTGATCGAGTGGTGCCTTAGAACCCTTCCAGTTTTTGGTCAAATTCTTAATATATTTAAATGTGCACTGAAAAATATATTCAATACTTTAAATTGAAGTACTTAATTCACAATTGTGAAGAATTCATCACAGAAAACATGATTAATTCCATTCTTTTCCTTGACAATAATAATAATACGTTTTATTTCCCGTACTATCTCTAGTTGTATCTTGAAGTATCCTGTCGATTGTAGATAGAAAAGAACTTCTGAAGGTATTGGGTATCTTTACCATCAATTGAGTTTTGGAAATTCCTGATAATATAGAAAACAATTTCAAAGGTCGCCTCAGCTTTTTCTTATGTTTTTCCAGGAGACGAGGTACCCAAACCTGCGCTACATACAAATAATGCGGTACAATGAATGATCTGAAGAGAAGCCATTTATTGCTATCTTCCAAGTATTTAATTATACCAACAATGCCATGAAAGACATGGTTGACTTTTCTTACCAACTGATTAACATGATCATCCTATATTAGATGTTGCTGTAAATAAAGCCCTAAATATTTCACAGTTCGTTCAGTCAGAACAAACTGATTATCAATCACAACAGCTGACCCTTCCATCACTGCTTTCTTACAACAAAAGGTGAAACAGGTTTACACAGATTTGCTTGGATTAATGAAAATATTCTTCTTCTTCCCAATAGCACGTGTGCGTTCTATAGATAACATATAGTTGACAGAATCATAATTCGCATTTGACTTCCTGATGGCATAGATGATCTTTGTGTCATCCGAATATTTGCTAAGGTCCGCAATATGTTTATCCTGAACAATGCCAATAGTTTGTCACATTGATAAACAGGGGCCCCTCATTGGGCCCCCTGAGGAACTCTGACCATCACAGGTATAAAATCAGTAAATTGACCATTACCTCTCCGCAAACACTGCCTCCCATTAGTTATGTAGATATGAAGCCAACACAATAACCACTGTGAATCAGAACTAACTTGTTAAGCATGTCACTTTAAAGTACCATTTTAAAAGCTAAAGAAAAATCAATGACCAGTGCCTTTACAACAGCTGTATCTGATTTGTTAAGATGACAGCAATAAAATTCACCTTGTGGAGTACAGCGTCCACAGTTGACTTGCCAGACTTAAGGTGTGTTCAGACCAGAATTGTTTGATGCGCATCTTTTGATGAAAGTGCGTTCAGACGAGCATCTTTTTGATGTTTGCTTTTTCGATGCATCTATCAAAATTTGGGAGCGTTCAGACGAGCATTATTTTGATGTACAGCAATTTGATGAAATCGCCTTCAGACGAGCATTATTTAGATGCACGGCCACTTGTTTATTCATCAATTAAGTTTAATAGGAATTGTGTTTTTTTATCACTGGTAAGATTATAATCAACACCTCAATTACTGATTCAAAACATTAAAATCAATAATGAATTTGATTGGATGTTTAATTCTTTAGATATTCTTATATAATATTGTCAAGACCAAGTAGTTAATTGCTGATGGTTCAAAAAACAAAATTACTTGTTTATAGTTTCTAGAGTCCGGCGGTATACCGATACTGAAACTCACCGCTATATTATGACAATAAGAAAAATACTGATGAAGTGGTATCATGCTTAAAAACATTGATCGGTACATTATTTGAAAATAGGCAATATATTGTGTGCAAACCCACCTGTCAATGCTTGCTGTATGGAAACTTAGAACATTTCTATTGGAGGCTTAACATATTGCAGCTTGGAAAATTACGAAATTTCTTAAAAAAATTCTATAATAATACAGTTACAATTATATGGCTGATTAGCCGGCAAAATTTTGTCGTAAATACTTTACAAAAACGAGCTACTTACAGATTTTTTCTTAAAAAATCAGATTTACAAAATGTGCCCATTCGGATTAATGTGCATTTATTTCATTGCAATTCAAAAATCATAATTATGAAATTATATATATATATATATATATATATATATATACAAAATATACTATTGATTTTTCATAGTCATACCGATACCGCTCTATTTTATGTGAACCAAACCGAACCGACTCCCAAAATGTTTATTCCGCCGGGCCCTAAAAGTTTCCTTGTAATTGTACAATTGAACAATATAATTAAATTTCAATACATGCTTGAAGTCTGTTTTATAAGTAATTTCAATTAGTTCTACAGGCATGTAAAGTAAAATATATTGACAATTAAGTAGCATAATTTGTAAAAAAATCAATATTGCTTCATTGAAAGGAATAACTGCTTTTTGTTAAAAAATGGAACATTTAGAATTCAATATCGTCAGGGTTCATTTTGAATTTAAAATTACTGAGCTTAAAAATCCTCGTATTTAAAGACTCATGGCTACTTGAGACAATCTGATCGTTCAAATGAATAAATGTGCGTTCAGACGAGAATCTTTTGAACTACCTAAAGAGATGAAAGCTGTTTTTGCATCAATTTGAACAATGTGCGTTCAGACGAGCATCTTTTTGAGGTATGCTAATTTGAATAAAGTTTGTTCAGACGAGCATCTTTTTGACGTATATCAAATGATATACATCAAAATGTTCTCGTCTGAACACACTTTATATGTGAACTGCAGGGGATCAGATATTGATGCAGTGCAGTCTAGAAAAAACCAAGTCCAATGTGATCGAGACACCTTGCTTGAACCAGAGTAATACATAGAAATTGCAACATGTTTCATCAATTTTATAAATTGCACACAACTGCTTCACTGTTCTCATTTTAACCTTAAGCAGCCGGGCGTCCGATTTTTAGGGACAAACCTTTTGTCCACATTTACAAAAAAAATTGTCCAAGCCTATTAGAAACTTGAAAATCTTGGGGCATAGGCATGTCTATTTGGGAACATCCTCAGATTCTTTTATATGTACGTTGGTTTCACAAGGGGGTGTAAAAATACCTCCAGATTTATTTTTGATAATAATGATATTATCATGAAGTTTGGTCAAAAGTACTATAGGATAAAAATTTTGAAGAAATTCCAAAAAAGCATTTTTATCCAGAAATTTTTGATGTGCAAACATTTTTGCAAAAAAAATTTTGTAAAAATTCTAAGAAATGTCTTATGTCAAAGTGGTTATTATTTTTGGGGAACTTTAATTATTTTTCTATTCATGACACAGATTATTAGGTCTAGTAAAATCTTAAGGCACATTAATTTGTAGTTATTAATGCTGATGTTTAAGTTCGCATTTTTTGTAACCAGTGCAGTTTTTATATTTCTAAAATAAAACAATTGTCAATCACCATTGACAGAATAGTCATAATTCCTTGACAAAAAAATGCTTTCGTGCTAAAATTTTCACGGAATATGTAAGACTAAATTAAATGCTGTGAATATTTCAGCCAACCTTTCAAATTTGGTTTTAAATAAGTCATTAATAAAAATTCCTATGGGGGTAAATTTATCACCGGGTTAATGCAATGTTGAACGTTTCTATTAAAGCGTATTACTGTGGTTGAGGTTGTTGAAAAAATTAACAAGTTTTCTTTGAAAATTTCAATTTTTTTAAGAAGATTTAAATCCCTCTGTACCTAATTTTCATGCATTTATAAGGCTTTGAGGCCATGGAAGCAACAAAGAACTTCGATTGCTTCTTGATATATGCAAAGGTATCCCAAGCCCATTGAGGCATGTCTTGTGAAAAGTCAAAGGTCGCGAGACTGAACACTATAAAATTTTTGTAGGATCTCGGGAATTTTTCCAAAATATCCGGGCTGTTTAAGCTCAAAGATGTAGTGTAATAAGGCCTGATTTACTTAGAAACCATGTTACCTCTTTCTACTTCTACTACTTAGTAATTGACATGAATGAATAAATACTTTTACGTGTATTTCATGTGCAAAATATATGATGATACATTGTTAAGTTACGTGTAATAAATCTTTTGTCAAATTTTATAACATTTAAAATGATTACTGCAGGCGTTGCAATCATTGAAAACGAAAAAGTCGATTTGTTGAATTTACACCAAGTTGTTATTGGCAATTGCCTTTGTTTCGGTAATGAATTTCAAACAGGATTCTAATGCTAACAGACGAAAGCAAACTAGAACTGAAGATTCATACAGTCAGGATATCGAAAATACTGGTCCAACGGCAGCCAATTATGGCATCAATAATCATTCAAGCGAGGTATATGCAAACATCCGACCCGGTTTACTACTTTGTAAGTACTTTTCAAATTTTCTAGCATATCGCAATAGTTTTTGCAAATTATTATGTTCCTGTAAGATAGGAGTAGCTGAGCGGATTGCTCAAGTGTTCGGAAGTTAGTCAACCTATTATTAACCCCCAACTGACAATTAGGATTCTTTGGACAGCAAAGTAAATTCTGAAATGATTTGCCAATTAACTAAACTCTGTCCCAGTTAATAAGTAAAGTTTATATCAATAATTGGGGTTTTATTATAGCGTAAATACCATGGTTTTGGCTCGAATTAGATAGTTTAGGATCTTGTGCATATTATAAAAAAAACGAAAATCAAAATTCGAAATTATACTCGTGTTTATATCATACTACTTCATTTTACTAAAAACCGGATTACTTATTAACTGGGACAAAGTTTAATATAATGAACTTAGACAAGATCAGAGGAAACTTGTCAATTTAATATATAGTTATAAAAAATGAACTAAAAATTTCAAATTTTAAAGAATTGTTGAATTTTCATAATCGTCATTTGATAAGTGGGGCGAATACTGTAAATCTAAGCCCTATTGTTGGGGTATTCTTATTGAAGAAGAANTTTATACAGTGGGGAGGGGATCCGTGGCCACCCATGGGCATCCTTGTGGGCTTCGTGGGTAATGTGGAGATGAAATTGGTTCTAAAGGAATAAGTGGGGCGAATACTGTAAATCTAAGCCCTATTGTTGGGGTATTCTTATTGAAGAAGAAGGTGATGAAGTATTTATTCTTTATTTCTGGTCATTGCCAATAACACAAACTTTAAATGTCAGAGCATAATTGCTAATATTACTGATTCCCCGTCTCAGAATCAAATCCTTAATCTGCATCAAACTGCAGTAGTAAGAGATAAACACTCAAAATTGTTTTTCAAATTTCTGATTTCTTAAATAAACAAATATTTTGGTTTCTTAACAGAATTAAAAAGAAATGTAGAAACATTTTGTATTTGTTTACTGTATATATATATATATATATATATATATATACAGTACTGAAAATATGTATTCGACCACCTTGCTTTTTGAATAAGTAATGAGCATTCATTGGATAGAGTGTGTCTAAGATTATAACTAAGTGTTACTTTGATTGAGAAAGGAAAATCTGTATGTCTAATACCATAAAATATGTAGAATAACAATTGGCTAATAATTTTTAATCAAAATTATAGCTCGTCTTCAGTGTGAAGAGTATGATGTCCAATTCGATATTGACCTCTTTTCATATATTTTCGATAATGTTAAGGTCTGGAGATTGGCCAGGCCAGTCAGCAAGGATAGCAACCCTATTATTGTGGAAGAAGTTATTCATTTCTTTTGAGGTATGGCATGGAGCAAAATCCTGCTGATATATTGAATCACTTGTAAGGAGTGGCAAGAGTTCCTTTTCGAGAATCCGAGAATATTGAGAGCTTCGGAGAGTACCAGTGATGTGAACAATCTTACGAAGGCTACGCTTCCATATTGTACCCCATACCATTACAAACTTCCCACCATACTTTATGGTGCCCCGAGTAGTAAAAGAGGCCGAGACGAGGTGGCACAATTGAGCTTTTGACCTTGGCGAGCTTGTCTGGCTTGACTATGATGTAATTGTGGACTTTGACTGTTGGGCGATGTAAGGTTGTCTATCTCTGACGTCATTAGAATATGTTCTGTTTTGTTACAAACAAAATTTATTTGCAAACTATTGTTTAAAATGTAAGGAATTTTTTTTACATAAAGGTTGAAAAATTTTCAAAATCCCATGAGATTAGAATTATATAGTTCTTATACACTATTATATTTATTATACATTATACAAATTACATAAACAATTTTTAAAAACCTTTGAAAGGACATTTTTCGGATTTTACAAACATTTTATTTCTAATTTTTTTTGGCAAAAGGCATCAATAATATCTCCAAAAAAATATCTTTTAAAATAAAAATATTAAGAAATTCACGTTTTGGAATTACAAATATATTGCAAATTTTTTCGGTACAGAAAAAACGAACATTTTTAAATAACAATTTATTTACAAAGAAAATATAAAATGCACTAGTAAATGATAAAGTTCATATAGCAACTTTCATCTATAGTTCAATGAAAAATGATAATATTCGTCATGACTTCCTGTTGGGATGGGAATGTTGTAGGAAACATACGCAATGATTAACGTGACGGTTGAATTCATTCAACAATGTATGTTATTTTTGCATTTTAATAAGTTAATATTGTCAAGCCGAGGTATTTATTTGTTGTAAGATTTTGTTCTTTTAGTTGACATCTCATAAATGTTTAATACTATTTGGAAAAGAAAACAAATTTTTATTATGTAAAAACTAATAAACATATTATTTTTAACCACATGTACTTTCTGTGAAACAATGCAAACCTTTGTTAAACTTTGATTGTATTCAAAGTGTTAAAATATTTACTTTTTTTTCTCAATAATTATAAAGTTATTATTTTAAAATTCATAAACTTTTATACAACTGCGAGTACTTTAACAATAATTGATTTGTAGAATGTCTTAGAATTTATATTTATGTGGGATATTAAATAAAAACACCTAAAAGCAAAACCATTCATTCTTTAAAATAAGGAAATAAAATCTGAAGTTACAATAAAGAAGAGTCATATTTATGTGTGCACAAAAAGCAAGCAATAATGTGCAAAAAGACAGACACACACCACAAAAAACACAATAAGGCAAAAGAAAACATACAAAGAGCAAGTAATAATGTGCAAAAACACAAACACACATCACAAAAAAACTCTTCAATAGCTATATTCTGTTAATTTTTGCATATTCCTGCATATATACAATTTTGCAATTCATATTAGTATTTACATATATTCAAATTTACAAAGATATATACACAAACAACTTACAATTAAAATTAACTAAGCTACCACACGTTAAAATAAAATTGATTAAAAATATGCACCATTAAAAATACACACACATTACAAACACATTTAAAATTACAACTACACTATAATACGTTTTGCCAGGTGTTTAAGCGTTTTGAGGTACCTAAGATTTTTTGGTGTGCAAGCAAACGAAAATAATGTCCGATTATCCTACATGCATATTGTGAGATAAATATTTTAAACTAAAATTTAACAAGAAAACTGCTTGGAAGAAGTATTTATTTTATTTGTACCAGATGTGGTGATTAATAAATCGTATCATTTATATATGTAAGTGTATAAATTGCGAAGAACGAAATTAACAAAACATTTTGGAATAATAATTGAGATTTTTTTCCAATTTGCGAAAAAAGATTTTTTGTGTTATGAAAAAATTCTAGTATCGTATGAAAATGTTTTATTTAATTGTGATAATTGTTAAAGTGATTTAAATTTCATGTTTGTAAAATTTGAGACAGTTTATTAATTTGGTAGATAACAATCTTTACGATTGGATACATTTTGATATTTGAACAATGAGATATAGATAAAAAAATTATGTAATGTTAACATTGTCTGTGAAGAAGTGCAACCTTGTACACACAGTGGCATAATGGAATTTCATATGGCTGTACCGTTTTTATAATTCGTTACATTTTGACATTTGAACAATGGAAATAGATAAAACCACGTAATGTTACCATTGTCTGTGAAAGAGTGCAACGTTTCAAATGTATCTATACAGCCAGCATAATGAATTTCACATTGCTAAAAAAACACAACTTTTTGGTAAGCTATTTTTATCATTAAATCTCAGATATTGTTTTGATTCTTAACGCTTTTTGCAATATTATTTTTAGTTAGTTTTACATATATTATTTTAAAGACGTAATCAATATTAATTTAACGAATTGCTGCGAATTTACTGTCTGATGTTAAATTAATTATACAATTTATCATCAATAAAAATGTCGTTTGTTTGTTAATACACATTTTGAATTGCATTTGCTTAAACTTTTCATTGTCATTTGTTTTATTCTGTGAACGTCACCTCATCTGACTTGTTTGTTAATCATTAATTTAGATACTACCGTTTGAAATTCATAACATGCAAATACACATTGCGTATGTTTCCTACAGCATTCCCATCCCAACATGAAGTCATGACGAACATTATCATTGTTCATTGAACTATAGATGAAATTCGCTATGTGAACTTTATCATTTATTGTGCATTTTATATTTTGCTTGTAAATAGATTTATTATTTATAAATGTTCGTTTTTTTCTGTATGGTGAGAGTATGCGTCTGTGAAAGCATGTATTTATATTTATTTAACAGTAATGTAGCTTGGAAATATTTATCGATTCAACATTTAAAAAAAAGTTTTTATTTTTGCAATTGACATAAATGTCGCCTGTGAAACATGTATTTATTTTTCTCTATGTTAAAAAAATATTTTTGTTTGAAAATAATTGTTGGGTTACGAATTTTACTGAAAAAATATTGCAATATATTTGTAATTCCAAAACGTGAATTTCTTAATATTTTTATTTGAAAAGATATTTTTCTTGGAAATATTATTTATGACTTTTGCCAAAAAATTAGCATTAAAATGTTTGTAAAATCCGAAAAAGACATTTCAATGGTTTTTGAAAATTGTTTATGAAATGTCTATATGTATAATAAATATAATAGTTTATAAAAAGGGTATGATTCTAATCTCATGGGATTTTGAAATTTCCTCAACCTTTATGTATAAAAAATTTGTTACATTTTAAACAATTGATTGCAAATAAATTTTGTTTGCAACAAAACAGAACATATTCCAATGACGTCAGAGAAAGACAACCTTACATCACCCAACAGTCAAAGTCCACAATTACATCATAGCCACGCCAGCCAAGCTCGCAAAGGTCAAAACGTCAATTGTGCCACCTCGTCTCGGCCTCTTTTATTACTGCCCCAAGTAAATTGAGGCAATAATCTAAACTTCTGCCCAGCTGGTCTCTTCATCAACATTCTTTTTTATGAGAATAGCTCAAATCTTGACTTATCTGAAAATATAACATTATACCAATGTTTAAATGAATTGTCTTTCATCAACTTGGCCCAACTCACCCGGCGTAATCTTTGCTTTGAGGTTAAGAATGGCTTTCTGGGTGCCACGAAAGTCCCAATTTAGTACTTCTTCAAGATGTTTCGCAATAGTTCTTGCAGTCACGATGTGACCATCAGCCCATTCTTTGCGAAGTTGCTCTGAAGTCTTCCTGGAATTTCGATTTGAAAGGCACACAAGCGCTGATTGGGAGGTTTTGGAGGTCTTCTTTGGTCTTCCGGATTTTGGCTTGGGGGCAATGATGTTTTCAGAAGAAAAACGTTTGATGATATCCCTATATTACGTTGACTCATTCTTTCCAAAAGTTTGGAGATAATCAACTCGCGGATGGCAAAAGGTACGTAACCATGCATCATATATGGCGAGGAAATACTGTTGTTCGACATTTTCAATATAAATAGACTGAAAAAGCTCAACCAATGAAATTATTTACAGATTCTCTGATTTGGTCTGAAGTGGCCGAATACATTTTTCCAAGAAAATATTAGCTAACCACAAGCATTGTAACATTTCTTCTTGAGATTTAATGTAAACAATGATAAGTATGTCTCAACAGTGACGAATTCCTCCTTTCTGCAACACCAAATCTAATTTAAAAATACCTATGTCATTCTTGCATCCAGTTTTTAGAAATATTTATGGCAAATCATGGGTGGCCGAATTCTTTTTTTTCAGTACTGATGACATTTCAAATATTTGGCGAAAAATCAGTAAAGAAGGATTGTTAGCTTAAATATATGCTTACAGAAATTCGAATCGTGGGGATCCTCACGGAAATTTTCGTGCAGAGTGGATCAAATTCTGCTCCATGGACAACCTGCTTTTGAGGGTTAACATTAAATCTAAGGAAAAAATCTTCTATTTAACAAATATTAAAACTAACCCCAAAATTTTCAGAACAGCCATCTGATTACAGTATACTAAATGACATACTTGCACATGGATCGATAGTTTTAGAACTATATCCATTCCAGTTTCATGAAATTTTTATAGATCGATCCATGGGATTTCCACCAAGCAACAGACTGTTGAAACGACAATTAAAAGTAGTCAAAGACCAGCAGTTGTACTTTAACAACAGCATGAGTGAAATGAAAATTTTAAACAAAATGGAAATGAATCGTGCTCGGTAGTATACTGCATCAACTACAGTACTGTAGTATTTCCTATACTGAGACATTTTTAAAGGTTAAATGCTGAGAATTTGAAAAATAACTACAATATAATCTATTATTATTCACATCAATTTTATCTCCAAATTATGTTATTATCAGTGGCTTGCTAAGTGCTAAACATAGTATCTTGCATAAAATCAGTAGTCATTTCCAACACGAATTTAGATTATCCCTAAAGGTGTGTATAGACAGAAAGATTTGCAACAGATTTTCATGTGCAAAGATAATTTTGACGGTATTAATATCAATACTAATTCAGTACTATTTGCCTATATTACTCTAGCAAACACTACTTATGAGATTTTGGATCCATGAAGTACCCACGAAAACATGGATCGCACTATCAGATCCATGAACAAGCCTGATAAGTTTCGCCAAATTGATTAATCTGCTACTTGAACTGACTGATATTGGAGAAATTTCAAGTAACGTCTAACTATGGTTGAAAGAACGATGACATTGTTTGGATTTTTCTTGCAGTGAGTAATCATGTTAAACAGAAAAGACATTACATGTTCTTATTACAAAGATAAGGAGCTCTCAACTTTATTAAGACATTTAAGCTTTTCTGAATTAGATTATAAGACATCTGAAAATCATTGTTGATGAAAAGATATACATTTACTTTCTTCCATAGTACAATCTTATCTATTTTTTTATTATAAACTACTCTAATTGCCCTCATATCATTCTCAAAAATCGTCGCATTCCTTTTTTGAAAAACCTTTGTCAAAGATCAAGATCATGAACCATAATCATCTGCACAGATTAGCATAATTCGAAGCACTATTAATATTTCAAGCTGCATTAAGCTAAACAATGAAATAGTCTCGATTTGACAAGAACTCCTAGATTTAAGAATTTCCGATTACAATTATACAATATTGGAAAGCAATTAAAACTATGTATACTAATGAGTCAGTAAGAAAACCTTTAGAGTCAATCAATGATTTCAATTTCTTACAGGAATTCCAAATTCATATAATCCATATTTTTTGGGTTCAAGCTTACTAATTGCCCATAATGAACACCTTGGGAAGCTTATTACCAAGAAACAACAAACAAAATCTATGACAAAGTACACCAATACCATATTCGTGTTCATTATTTCTTATGCTTAGTCATTATGATGTGAAAAAGCAGAAGAAATTGAACTTTAGAAACTATTGCAATGATTGGTCAATTCATCTTTTGAAGTACATGATTATTTGTGAATAGATTACATTTCCCGCTTAAATTTTACAATTGTCCTGATATGAATATTGTTTAGCTGGTCAAGATGTTGCAACCAATATTGATTTGCTGAAATCTGCTCAAGTAATAACTTAACAATGGTAAAAATCATTCACATTTAGTTTTAGGTTACTCATGTTGTGAATTTGGCAAGTAATGTGAAAAACATGTTTCCTGATGAATTTGTATATCTTCAGGTATTTCAATGACATTGTAAATAATTCATATATATATATGTTCTTTCTTGTTAATACCTTAATAAGTTTGAATGCAAATATTATTATTATTGTTATTATAATTTTTATTCTTATTTCTCACAAGGCTGTAGCCACGGGGGGCACGGCCCCCCTGGGAAAATCTGTGCCCCTGAGAAAAATGTAAGCATTAGTGCCAAAAAAATATAAAAGGGTCCCCACTTTGAACATTTAAAACACACCACTAATCAGCTTTCAATATATGAGATGATTTCTCCGCGAGCGGTTGGTCCCGCTGAGCTCTCCGTCCTACGTTCACTCGGTAGTGAGAATTTCATAACGAGTGAGCGTAGCAGAATCACGTCTGCTAAACTTCTAGCTCCCTTCAACAATCTATCAAAGGAAGAGCTTTTAACATTGCACAGCTTACTCCACACCGTTCTCGCACACGAAGAAAAGGAGGTTCCGCCGTTCAAAACTCCAGAGAAAGATGAATGGACACAAGTTTCACCGCCTAAAAAAACCGTTGCAACATCACCCATCATCACAAATTCATCCGCTTCCTCACAAACACAGGACGTACGAAAACGACGCGCCAAACGACTGCGAACAGATGCAGGTATGCTTATTTTAGGAACCTCAATGTATCGATACCTACAAGCACCCGCCCTACTAAAGAAAGACACAGTTGCAGTACATTCATATCCGGGAGCAACTATAGAAGAGATGACTGAAACAATTAAAGAATACACGCCGTCGGACAACATTAAAAAAATACTTGTCACCGTTGGCAGAAATGATGTAATGCAACAGAAAACTGAATACACGATTTTATTTAAAAATTTAATTAACGCCTTAAAACATATTTTTAGGTCCGCTGTAATTTTTGTAGGAGAAGTCGCACCGTTTCCAGATGATAGCACGTTGAATAAAAAGATTCAAGAACTTAATTTTCTTATCCACCAAAATGCGAAAATTCTAGGGTATACCGTTTTTCACAACTTTCAATCTTTTTATTTAGGAAATAACATCAACCGTAAATTATTTGCACAGGATGGTATCCATTTCTCAAGAAGAGGATACTCAACACTAGCGCGCAAGATCAAAGAATTCTTTGATGAAATACCGCCCCGTACTCAACGCTATTTCAGCACTGCACCGCCACGTTTCAACCGCCATGCCGCTACCTTCACGTCGCCCACGTTTAAACACACGCAGCGCCAATCATTTCTTCCGCCTCATCAGTTTAATTGGCCTAATCAACGCGCACCACAGCATTTTCATAAAACCTACGCTTCCGCCCTGTCATCTCCGCCGCCAAATTTCTTCACACTAGCAGAAATTCACAAGCTAAGATCTTTCCTAACTTTCAACAATGTCTTGTAAATATTTATATTTTGTGCATTTACTAACGACGCTCAGGCTATGGAAATTTCATCATCTAAATGCTAAAAATTATTTTCATTCAAAATTTTTAATCCTTCTTTTGTTATTTAACTTATTTTATTGTCATAAAAAATATGAAACTACCCATGTTTTGAATATAAAAAGAAGAAAAGTATGCTATTATAAATTAATTCATTATTCTCCTATTAACAACAAAAACATCTTCATCCTGTTTATCAGCTTTAAAAAATTACTAAGTATCTCAATATTTTTTTCCTTATTATTAATTCTTCATGGCATTGAAAAGAACCCTGGTCCGATTTTAGATTACGATACTTATTTCGATAGATTGAATGCAAAAAATAACACTATTAACTATGTGCATATAAATTTTCAAAACCTGTCAAAGAAAAATTTTGAATTTAAGCAATTTATGTCTAATTTTAAAAATGATGTTATTCTAGGAATCTCGGAAACCTGGTTGTCGAACAAAGACTTTGATAATTGTTGGTCATTCAATAAATCATTTTGTTTGTTTAGAAAAGATAGGCAAACTAATAATCTATTAGGAAAATCCAGTGGTGGAGGTGTCTCATTATTAATACCAAAAATTTTCAAACCTAAATTACGCGAAGATATAAAGTATAGCGACGTATCTAAATTTGAAAGCTTATGGGTAGAAATATCAAATCCCTTAGGAAATGCTACATATAAAAAACAACTGATAAATGTTTCTTATTCTCCGCACAAAAAATACTCGAATTATTTCATTGAGCAATTGGAAAATGAATTGGTTTTAGCTGTTTCTGAAAATAAAGACATTGTTTTAATGGGAGACTACAACATTAATTATTTGGACCAAAGAGAACGAGATAAAATTGACAATTTACTAAATATGTTTAATCTGAATATTGTTAATAAAATTACGCGTCAAGGGTCACTGCAACGAGTAGCACGCTTATTGATTACTTCATAATGTCAGATAATGATTTTTCAAAACTTACATATTTTACAGCTGAATGTCCGTTCTCTGATCATTGCATTACTTCCATTAGCTTTATAACAACGAAACCAGTAAATTCAATAGTTAGGAAATGGACCACAATTCGGGAAAAAAATAATCATAATGTTGAAAAACTAAAATTATCGCTGACTTCTGAACATTGGCATGAAGTGTATTATGCACAAGATACTAATTCTATGATGGAAAATTTCATTTCAATCTTTGAAAAACACCTTAATATTTTCTGTCCAGAAAAGAAGATCTTAATTAACAAAAATTTTAAAAATTGTGCCTCTAAATATAACAAATCTAAACCTTGGTTAACTGATTTATCCAAAAAATTGATTATTGAAAAGAAAAATGCTTTTAAAAATTTCTTATTGACAAAATCTAGCGAAAATTTCTTAGCTTATAAAAAAGCAAGAAATTTATCAAATATTGAAAATCGTAAATCTTTTAATAAATATATTAAAAATGAATTCAAAATTTTACCAAACCAAAAGTCCAAATGGAAACTCATTCATGAGATTGCTAACACTGCAAAATCTAAATCTACAATCATTGAGGAGATTAGAGACTCGGATGGGAACTCATTTACAAATGATTTTGACATTACTAATGTACTAAACGAAACATTTGTTAACTTGGGAAAATTTAAAGGACCCTATATCAAATATCAATCACCAAATATTAATAATAAAATACCCGAATTCATTTTTCGTTTTTCTACTACATACGAAATGATTAAAGCAATTAATAAACTAAAACCCAATAAATCTAGTGGTCCATCTAAAATTCCTTCCTGGATATTAAAAGTAACTGCCTCTATAATTGCTGAGCCTTTAAATTTCATCTTCAATGAATCCTTAAAACAGAAACATTTTCCAAATCGTTTGAAACAAGCATATATTACTCCGGTTTTCAAAAAGAAAGATGCAACTTTAGCTATTAATTATAGGCCGATCTCAATTACTTCGCCAATAAGTAAAATTTTCGAACGTCTCTTACATAATCAAATTAGTGACCACCTTTCAAAACACCAATTAATGTCAAAAACACAATTTGGTTTCCGCAAGAATTTTTCAACTGATGATGCTCTTTTGTATGCTACCGAAAATATGCGATCATCTCTTGACTCTGACAAATTTTTTGCAGTGGCCTGCCTTGATCTTTCAAAAGCTTTTGACTCTATTAATCACGATATCTTATATAAGAAATTAGAAAAGATAAGATTTTCTGAAAGTAGCGTTAAATTAATATCAAGTTATCTAACTAATAGAATTCAGTGCGTCAAATTAAATAATACTTTCTC
>CABFPE010000357.1:125710-143775 GCA_900660155.1 Hofstenia miamia
ATTTCTGCTTAATTTAAGTTTTGCTACCCTAGCTTCCAGTTGCTTTTCTTTTAACTATTATAGATTTCCCCAGCCGTATATTTATTAACATTATCTTTTAGCATTTTTCGGATAAGATAGTTTTCATAAAGTGCCCTCTTATTATCTTTTATTATCTTTATTATTTTATATGTATTTGATCAACATGATCAACGCTTAAGGTATCACTCCGGGCGAAAGGTAGGATAACCTGAGGCTTTAAATGGTCCTCTGGTTTGACTCCTCTAGTCTAGGTGATAGTAGGTATTAGGTATAAGGATGAGTACGGTTAGGAAGCGCGGTTTGCATGTAGCTATAATAATTGCATTTTCTCTAGTCTAAAATGAGCTGAGACATTAGGTATTGGAAATGGTTCATCGCTTCGGCCAGAGGCCTGATTCTGTAAGAAGAAGTTTGGAATTAACTTATTCTCTGAATACTGTTCAACCTTGGAATGAAAATGCTCTTGTTCTCTCATTAGATAGATAACACAATAACTAGTAGTTCTCTTGGTTATGTTTTAATATATCTAAAGATGGAATGCTTGCTGAGTGTTGCACATGCTTCTACCACAAGACAAGCATTCTACAATACAAGCAACATTTAGCCATCCAAAAAGCAGGCCAAGAACACACCCTCACTCAATTTTCAACATTTTTAACAGGCAAAGCTTTTAATTATTATCTAACTTTAGATAATACTACCACATATGATTATTAGAAGTAGTAATAATCTGAGTGAAGCCCATTGATATTTGAGCTTTTGACCTTGGCAGGGATTTCTGGTGTTGCTATGATGTAATTGTGTAATTTGGTCATCTGTGTATCTCTGACATCATTGGAATATATTCTCTTTTGTTGTAATATTTGTTGTCAAACACATTTGTTTGCAGTCTATTGTTTAAATGTAACCAATTTTTTTATACATATTACATAAATAATTTGACCTGGAAATTGCCAGGGGTGTTGTAGTGATATCTTGGTGTGTTGACTGATTAAATAACTCAATTTATATATTCACCCAAATCATCAGATAAAATCATTATTTTTCTTCTATGCAAAACTCTCTTTCTTATTCTTCTTTGCAAATGTCTGTTGAAACAGTAACATCTGGTTCACTTGGCAATCTATTTGATGATCTATGCACAACCCCACCAACATTGTATGGCTATAACCCACTAACACAAGAGATGATGGCCCCTCCTCCTGACCCTGTAAAATGAAAAACAAAAGACTCAACACAAGTGAGGACATCCTGTAGTGAATAATAATGCAATTGTCTTCCCAATATCCAACACTATTGAAGACAACAATGTTTTACAATGTTTAAATGATGTGAATTCCCAGCCATCACAATTTAGTTTTTCAAACACAACTCCTGCTAGCAAAATTCTGAAAAAACTTTGGCTAACAATCAAAGACGCTGTTTATTTGAACACAAGATATGGTGTTGCAGTAAAGATTAGACTTGATAATTGTGTTTACTATTTTCTGCCTAAATGGTATGTCAGTGCATTGGGTGAAAAATACAAGGTTTTGATCAATAAAAAACTTTTCCACAATGATGACATGAAGCTCAAGAGTAATAGTAATATAAATCATATTGTATTACAGTTTAGTAAATAGAAAATGTATAGTTTTGCTTTCACTCTTTTTTCTACATGTACTAGTTTTATGTTAATATGTTTGAAAAATTATTACATTTCATGAACATTAGTTTTAATATAGAAAATTTAAACTCCTATGTTTTCTTTGAAAATAGGTAAAAATCTATAGTATTCTCTAAGCTGATAAATGTCAAAGTTTTACCTAGCTATTAATTTAACATGCAATTCACATTCAAATTTAGCATGAGGGAAGGATGATTGAAATAAAGTAATCACTAGTTTAGTAAATTTAATAATACTATTTACTATACAATGAGAATGTAGAAATGATTTGTACATGTTTCATTAATGGTAGATTTCTAGAGATACATCTCATCAACTAAGTTAAATAAG
Source organism: Hofstenia miamia (assembly GCA_900660155.1). Lineage (NCBI taxonomy): Eukaryota > Metazoa > Xenacoelomorpha > Acoela > Hofsteniidae > Hofstenia > Hofstenia miamia. The sequence goes on from CABFPE010000357.1 coordinate 127,728, forward strand.
TGTAATATTAGATAATGGATGCATGTTATGTATAATAATATAATTAAGGATAAAAAAACTATATACATTTATTCACAGGTTAATATATATTACTCTAATGAATGTCCAAGATCAAGAAAAATATTTAATCTATTGTCTTTGATTTCTCCATCAACCCATACTTGAAATCTCCTAGTAATTTCTCCCTAGCCTGTTAGATTTATTGCATAGTATACTTTGCTTTTATATGTATTTGTATGTATGTTTGTATATTTTCTATGCTATTCAGATAAATTATCAGTTTTTAATTGTCAATATTTATCTGAATAAAGAATATCTTATCTTATTTTATCTTATCAATAAGCATGAAAATTTTCTGGATTGCAATGTCTATTGGGAACCCCTCCACATAAAGTCCATTGAGGTTATTTTTAAAATTTGTGCTGTGGCAAATGTATGGTGGAGATTCTCTCCACACAACTTGAAATTTGAAGTATCTACATGTATATGTGGAGTCAATCCAAAACATGTGTCACAAGTGCACTGTCCTTGTGAAGGTTGAAACTGAACATGCAAAATTTTGTTGTTTGGGAGTTGTATATCTTCATAATTCACAAGCTTATCAATATTCTGCAAAACACACATCTTGTGTTTGATTGCTGAAAAATTCTGCAAATGCTATCAAGCTGATTTCAAGAAATATGTTAGTTGTGATCTCCAAAATTAGGAATAGTAATTTTAAAATATCCATAAAATTTATAAACATAGAGTTTTCATGATTGGCAACTTTTTACATTTGGCAGTGTACATATATGGTAATGATGATAATAATAATAGTATTCCTGTCAAATTAACACTGGTAACATAAATTTTCTTATCACCTCCACCAACTAGTTTGTTTATTTATGTAAAACATGGTAAAAATAACTGAAATATTAATTAATCTGTATGCATTTACATGTGACACATTTTAAAAATAATTTTCCTTTGTGTGTTTAGTTTCTGCCCTTGGTATATTTATTTTTTCCTTAATGTGTTTAGTTTCTGTGATTGGCATATTTATTTTTTCCTTCATGTGTTAAGTTTCTACCCTTGAATATATTTTTTCCTTTGTGTGTTTAGTTTCTGCATTTTGTATATTTATTTTTTCCTTTGTGTGTTTAGTTTCTGCCCTTAGTATGTTTATTTTTTCCTTAATTGGTTTAGTTTCTGACATTGGCATATTTATTTTTTCCTTCATGTGTTTAGGTTCTACTCTTGGTATATATTTTTTCTTTTGTGTGTTTAATTTCTGCCTTTTGTATATTTATTTTTTCCTTCATGTGTTTAGTTTTTGCCTTTGGCATATTTATTTTTCTTCTTGTGTTTAATTTTTGCCTTTTCACACAATATTATTTTCTTTTGGCATTTTTTATCATGCTTTTATTACAATTCTGAAATTAAGTTTATATGTATATGTATATTCAGAATCATAAAGAAATTCATTGTAAAGAGAATATATCATCAATGTTTAATGTTGTTCCCTTGTGACCTAGTCAAGTCTTTTTAATATTCAGCAGCCTGTCAAACTCTGGAAAAACAAATTTGTTGGGAAAATTGATTGATTGTAATTATTTTAACAAGTTCTCAAAGTCAATAGTATTTTATTGTCATTTCCAAAGTGGTGTCTATAATAAATTAAATGAAAAATGATTCAGGTTGAATTTTTCAATGAATACTTGGAAAATGTGATATATGAAAATTGTGTTAAATACAGTCTAATTATTTTTGATGATTTTGGTGAGGAATGTTTGAATTCACAAACTTTTGCTAATTTAGTTATAGCTGGAAGACACTTAAATTGCAGAATTGTATTAGTTACACATTCTATATTTTCAAAAGGATGATATTCAACTCTAATTCAAAAAAATGCTTCTGGAATGTTTCTATTCAACTCAGTACGCAATTGTTTACAGGTGAAAACTCTAGGAGCTCAGATGAATATTATGTGTGAATTTGTTACCACATATAAAAAAGCAGTTAGTAAGCCATACAGTTATTTGTTTATAAACTTTGTCCAAGACATACCAGACGAATTACATTTTGTTGGGAAAATTGATTGATTGTAATTATTTTAACAAGTTCTCAAAGTCAATAGTATTTTATTGTCATTTCCAAAGTGGTGTCTATAATAAATTAAAGCAAAAATGAATCAGGTTGAATTTTTCAATGAATACTCGGAAAATGTGATATATGAAAATTGTGTTAAAAACAGTCTAATTATTTTTGATGATTTTGGTGAGGAATGTTTGAATTCACAAACTTTTGCTAATTTAGTTATAGCTGGAAGACACTTAAATTGCAGAATTGTATTAGTTACACATTCTATATTTTCAAAAGGATGATATTCAACTCTAATTCAAAAAAATGCTTCTGGAATGTTTCTATTCAACTCAGTACGCAATTGTTTACAGGTGAAAACTCTAGGAGCTCAGATGAATATTATGCGTGAATTTGTTACCACATATAAAAAAGCAGTTAGTAAACCATATAGTTATTTGTTTATAAACTTTGCTCAAGACATACCAGACGAATTACGTCTATCTACAAATCTTGAAGGAGTGCAAAAATTCTATGGATTTAATCAAAGAACCCGCCATTTACAAGTTCCTAGAGGTCTGCTCCAGAAAAACTAAGTTAGTTTTGCTAGAAGACAAAGAAATTCTAAATTTAATATGCAGCATTGTCTACAATATCTAACATGGAGTCATTCCACTAGGAGATGAACAAAAAACATTTTTAAGTCTTCATCAATACACAGAGACTGCACTACTAAAAAAAATCAAATTTTCAAAAAATTTCACTATTAAAAACTCCAAATGGCCTTAAATTTTTCAATTGTCTATTGCACATTATGAAAGAGTATATAATGCATGATTAAATATATTTTACACATTATTCTATAATGACAACAGTTGAAATGGTGCTTATTTCTTTGGAAAATTACAATTGTTTAACAGAATACTACAATCAGTCAGTCAACAATCCTATAAAAAACAATGCTATGCAACAAAGTTCAATGATTAATGACGATATACAAGTAAAATTAAATTCTGTTCAAAACACCTACCCTGATGTACAATGCCAGTACAATGATGATGATGATTTGAAAAAACTACTAAAATACTATCACCACATGTTAAATTTCAGTAATAATAATAATAATGATGATGCATTGAAACAATTTTTGAATGATACAAATACAGGTGTTTTTTTACATGGTGATAAGATTCACACTGGAGCTGGTTCAATGTCATATAACAAATTTAAGGATTATGTACAAACACCTAATAAAAGACTGTCAAAACTTGTTTGTGATATTTTAAAGGATATTGGCTTAATCCCTGACCACTTGATTAAAAACAAAAACATTTACAAAAATATAAATATGAAGCAACTGCTATTATGGAACTAGTTTGGAATATGGATAAGCACTTGCATCAACTGTGCACTTTGTTAAAATCATCAGTGAGTTTTGGTGGAATTAATGAACTATATCATAAAGCTAAATTGAAATGTCCACACATTACCCTGCAAAATGTGAAAAACTTTCTTGCAACACATGATGTATATATAACACACAAGAGAGCTGTGAGGAAATTTCCCCGTCAACATGTTATTGCATTTGGAATTGATGATGATGGACTTAGTGGTGGTGGAATTTCTAGCTTTGTACAATGGAGGAATAAAATACTTACTTGTTTGTTATGATATTTTATCTAAAAAATTCTGTGTACAACCTTTGTGAAATAAAAAATCTAGTCATGTGTTGTCTGCTTCTAAAAAATTTAAGAACTGGTGTAATGTTAAACAAATTTGAATTGATCATGGAAGTGAATTCAGAGGTGAATTTTTCAATTGTTGTAAAAGAAACAAAATTATATTGTATAGTACAAATTCAAACATGAAGGCTGTATGCACAGAAAGAGCTAGAAGGAGCCTAAAGGCAATTCTATTTAAATATCTACACTTTACCAACAACTTTAAATATGTAGACAAGCTACAACAATTAGTTAATGATTGAATTCCCATGTAAATTGTACAATTGGAATGACTCTTAATTCTGTGAGAAAAAAACATGTACCATATTTGATTGGAAAATTAATGAGTGTTAATACATGTTGCCAACAAAAAGCATTATTTCATAATGGTGACTTAGTTAGAATTTCAAAGTCAGACCATACTTTTAGAAGAGAATATTTACCACAATTGCAAAATGAGATTTTCAAAATCAACAAAGTGTTTTCCACCATTCCTGTTACATATGAAATAAAGTCAATCTGTGACAGGGAAATAATTTCAGGAAAATTAACATGAGTTATTAGGAAAAGTTCATGGACTAGAATAGATTAGTATAAATATGGAATGAATAAACAAATAGATCATTCAGTATGGAGCAATATTATTGTGAACAGGCAAGTGGTTGAAATTATTTCAGCAATACTCATCAGAAAGGCATTGTGAAATCATTGGAACATATTGCTATACCACTAGTAGTGAAAATGATACCACATTGAAAAATGTCATTAGTAATGCTGGTGAAGGAATTTTGGACCAAGCAATTTCAGGTGTAAATGACATAGTCTCTGGTGATAATGTAAAAAAGTGGTAAAATGCAGAATTTGAAATGTTGCAAAAAACACAGTAAACAAGCATTCTAAGAAACAATGTAAAGAAATTAGTCAAAATGGTAATGGCATGTCTACATCTGATAAAATAACAAAAACTATCAAAACAAAGCATGGTGTTAAACAATTCTTAGTCAATGCACAAAGTAGGCATAAATGTGATAGTTTAAAACAAAAAATGCCTAGAATAAAAAAACTGATATCTTTAAAAACTTAGTATAAATACACATGCTCATTGGGAATTTTTATTAGTTCAAGTACAGTAATGAGCACCTTCACACATTCGTGTTTGGACATTTTTGAACAAGATAAAGTTTTGGTAAACTTCAATGGTGGTAGCACACAAAAATATTTCTCAATATCAGGGTTTAATGGTGAAATGATTGAATTTAATTTTGGTTCAGAACAAAATGAATACATTGATTTACAATTTGGCTATATTAGTCAAAATTTTTTGTAATGACAGGAGTGATCTTATCTGGGATGTTACTGATGCTACTAAACATGATCATGTTTGTCTAGCAAACAACACTCTACATTCACATTCATTATTTAGTGATTATAATCTTTATGCTAATGGAGTTTTAATACAAACAGGTGATGCAGTTTGGCCACATACTGTAATGATGACAACAGAACTATTAAAGAGTGCAGCACAAGAAAAATCAATTTTAACACCAAGTGGATATTATTTTGAAAAACGTCCTGATCAACCTATAGATAAGTGTAATAGCCAAGGTGAACAATTTCAGCGTTTGGCTCTAACACAGAAAAGCAAAGTTTTAAACTTCTATGGATCTGTAGATGTTGATTTTTTTCAAAAAGAAACATTATTGATACTGGATATCATATATTTTACAGGTTTTGGTGTAATTTACCAATTTTGGGTCATGTGCCATCTTTATTGTTGCAGATATATGTGAAGCTTAGTGTAGAGTCACTCAGGGCCTCACCTTTATTTTATTTTAATTTTTAGTCACTCTCAAATTAATTTGGTGCTATTTAGTTAATGAATTGTTAATTTGTGATTTTTTCAAACCTAAGTTTCAAACTTAGTGATTGTGCCCTTGGAGCTTTAGATTACATGTAATTGCTCAGTTAATTTGCAAGGGAAACAAACTTTTGTAAAAACAGTAAATATTTACCTTCCTTTGCTATAAATAGGGAACTTGAATGTATGCAAACATCAAATATATTTTGTTCTCATTTGGATACCTTTTACTTTTCTATTGTATTATATTTTACTAACCATTTTAGCTCTTGTATGAATTTTATAATAATGAAATTGTAAGATCTGGCAATAATGTGGGTGGAACTCTGCTGTGCCTGGGGTGATAACTCACTCCTTGACAGATGTGAGCCCATATTGTGGTCACTTTAGGCTATGTGTAGGCATAGGTAATAAAAGAACTACACCATCTGTTGATTGAACATGCACAAATTAGAACACACCTCTAATATACTATGCTGTTGGCATACATGAATACATGGTAACTACACATTATTTATTATCTTATTACATGAGCTGAGAAAATAAACACTGAGATAAATTATTTGTATTGAGCTAGAAATTACAACTTGAGACACACAATTAGCACCTTGGATTGTAAGGATGGATTCTAAAGGCTTGGCTTTGGCAAGATGCCATGTGAATTGGTCACTAGTTTAACTGTCTTGGAATTACTTTTTCTACAATGAAATTGGCAAATTACTGATCTTCATTTGTTTTGTTAGAGAGTGGGTTGCTCTCAGTGATGGTAATCTTCTGCAACCTTCATACTGCTTGAGCTGCTAGACGCACCCTGCAATTCTACATGGTGACCCTGACGTGATTCTTGGACACTCTGGAGTGTCAGTTAAACAATCTACTCCATTCTGTTACTGTGCACAGATGGATCAATGTTTGGAGATGTACTCCAGTTGTGAAGTTTGTGCACCTACCAAAGCAGTTGTGCATTTTTCACTTGGTGATTGTAAAGTGAAACAGAACTGTTATGATGTTTCTTTATTGCATCTGGTTTCATTCTTCTACTGGGTGTGAGTCAGCTAGGATGGATTTCCTCTGACTGCAATTTATTTCACCACCCATTGATGTGCAACCTCACCTTATATGTAATTTTGCATTTGCCAGCTCTGTGATCTGATGCTGTCACTGAGCTCTGATTCTATTCTTACCATTCTTAGTGCTATTCTGGTTAGTCTTGTTTTTCTAGAATTTGGATTGTGTACCTATGCCCTGCCACCATCTGTTAAGTGCTTTTATTTCTCCTACACAGTTGGATGTTTCTCCTACATTATTGGAATTGTTATTGGAACCTTTTTCTCCTACATTACTTTATTTGTTAATTATTCTTGTTCTTATGGATATGGATTTTTCTAATTTTTTTAATGGGACTCCCACTCAGGGTTTCCCCTGTGTGAGCATTGGCAGCTTGGATGCTGTCCCTCACACTGCTGGACTTAATTCTGTTGTTGTTTTACCAACTCCTACCACCACTAAACCTGTTTCTGGTATATCCACACCCTCTGAAGTTTTGCTGCAAGAGACCCCCACTCCTGCCTCCCTGTCAAATCCGTTTCTTATGTATACACCACTGTTGCCTCATTCCAAGTCACTGACACCTGAGGTTCAACAACTCAGAGAAGCGCTATCTGAACAAATCTCACAGTGTTGTTCCTGTGAAGCCTGTTTTGATGCCCTACAAGCTGAAATGAGACAACAAGCCACTGCTGCTTGGCAAAGTGAGAAACACCTGCCTGACTCAATCTCAGCCTTGGAGATGCAAATTTAGGAAGCATTCCCACATCCCCCTCAACTCCCCCAGAGGAACCTGAGTATGTAACTTGCACTCTTTTGGACAAGCCCTTGATGCTCTTTCAGAAAAGTTCTCAACAGTTATATCACAGGCAATGTCTGCCCACTTTTCTAATGCTTTGTCAGCACCTACTCCATCCCCTGTGACACCACCATTTGTTACCCCCATTACCTCTTTTACAAGTGGAGCACCTACCTTCACTCAGTCTATCCTTACTCAAGTCACAATGCTAACTACAGTAGCTATGAAAAGCTCTTGTACCCCAAGCTTAACAGTTGTGCCTCCAGCACCTGTAAATGTCTCAGTTACTCCCACTACCATGATTGTTCCAACTTCTTCTCCAAGTGACCCAATCAGGCCATGCTTCACTCAGTTGATTCTGCTCACTGAAGCACCAGGGAATGAACAATTGAATCTTTTCAATCAACACTCAGTATTGCCTAAGTTTACTGGCAAAATAGATGAAATTTCACAGTCATTTGACAAGTGGCTCTTTCTGTTCAAGCTTACAATGAAGCAGAATAAAACCACTCAAGACACTGCTGCTGCTGCACAATTTCCCATGTTCCTCCAAGGCCTTGCATACAATCAGTATATGATGCTGGATCTGGAAGTTAAGACAAATTATCAGTTACTTTTTGGTCACTTTGAGGACCACTACAAAGTGACTCACATCAAACAGCAATACAAGACACTCTTATGTGATCTTTCTTCAAGAAGGGAGACAATGTGAGAACCTACATAATGCAAGTCAATAGACTCTTTTGCCTCAGCAAACTGACTCCAGAATACTCAAAACATGATCTCTTCTCTTACATTTGTCAGGGATTTCCTTCTACCATCAGGAGCTGCCTTGAACTTAAATGTAATCTGGAGGATGATATAAACTCCATTTTTAAGAAGGTGATTAGCATTGTTTATATGCTACAGAATACTACACGCATTGAGAGAGATGCTGGTGACCTGAAGACCAGTCAAACTACTACAAAGTCATTAACCTCATCAAGTTCTGCTACAGTGCAGAAAAAGACAGACACTGAAAGACAGTCAGACCACATTTGCACCCAGAGTGGAGCAGTTATCCACCTAATTGCAGATGGGGATGGTATCATCATCTATGAGCCTTCTGTTGAAGCATGTACTCACAACACCCTGGTCAAGTCTGTCAACCATTTAAATTAGTTGGAGTGCCACCTCCTGAAAACCATGCACATGATGTTTTGGTGATAACTTTGTTGCTACACACTAACATCATCCCCATGGACGTGAATGGACTGCTAATTAATGCCACCATTGATACAGGAGCTTCTGCATCCATCATCAGTGACACCTGCTGTGACAAGCTTTGCTTGCAAAGAGAAGACCTGTTACCTTCCACTGCTCATTTATTGGATGCTTTGGGGAATACTATTTTGCTGAAGGGCCAGATTAATAATCTCAAGTTGCGCATCCATCAAGAGTGTTTTCGTGTGGACCTCATTATGGTTGACACCTGCAATTGGCCTTTACCATATGATGTGATCCTTGGGACCAACTTCCTTGAGAGAAATGCATGCATAATCAATTATGGAACCAACACTCTCTCTATTTGCAAAAGCAAGCCACAGGAGGAGCTTACCACTAATTGTAACCAAGAAATCTTGTTAACTCTAACTGATACTATCATCATTGAACCATGGCACTGGTAATGAGTTGCCATCAATATGAGCTCTTTTTACTAGGGGGACATCATGATCTCCGGACAAAGGGGAAAATGCCTTCACAGTTTACATCTTTCTCTGGACCTTTGTCATGTTTCTTTTGGAAAGACTTACATTACTGTGCTTAATAGTTCCACATGCTTGATCCAGATGGATCCCACAAAGACATCTATCAAACTTAAAGCTGCAGCCTGTCTGCCCATTCTTACTGCAATTCATGATCTCAGGAAACTGGGTGATCCAGTTTGGATCCCAGCTGTGAATGAGAGAACTCATGGACATCTGAGTCCACAGGAACGTGACATGCTCTCTGCCCTCTTATGCCAGCATCACAATGTGTTCAATTACAGATCAATCAGTGTTGGAAAGGCTGTTGGGGAACAACACACCATTGAAACTAAGAGTGATCACCCCATTCAGTTGCCAGTTCAAAGGGTACCTGAGAACTTAAGAGTGGAGTATGAACAGATCCTTAGCAACCTCATCAAAATCAGGATCATACAGAATAGTAATAGTCAATATGCTGCACCTACAGTGTTCATTCACTAATTAGGGAAGTACCACCTTTGCATCAATTTCCAATGATTAAATGATATCACAACTAAGGATGCATATCCATTACCTCGCATTGAGGACCTACTCTATGATGCCAGCAAGTACAAGTTATTTTCATGCTTGGATCTCTGTAAAACCTATTGGCAGATACTGATGAAGCCTGCCAACATTCCAAAAACCACTTTTATTATGCCTTACAGCCTCTTTGAGTGGAAGTACAAGGCCTTTGAGCTCTGCAATGCTCTGGCCACATTTCAGCATTATGTCACACTTGTACTATGGAATGGTGCTAACATTCTCAAACCTGGGATCACTGCATACATGGATGATATTCTTGTTGCTGGACACACATTCTCTGATCACTTAGATAAACTGGGTTGCACTCTCAAGATCCTGTATAACTCTGGACTCTGGGTAAATGGAAATAAATGTTCACTCATTTCACCACAAGTTACCTTCTTAGGCAGGGTAATCAAACCTGGGAGAATATTGATTAAAAATGATGTGAAAGATCATCTTGATTGAATTGAGACTCCACTCTCATGTAAGGACGTCCAATGCCTGATGAGCTTTCTTAACTATTATGGCTCCTTCATCTCTGAACTAGCCAACTGAACTAAGCATATCTCTAACCTACTATGAAAGAACACTGAATTTTGTTCGACCTGGGTTGAGCTGGATACTGTGAAGCAAGAGCTCAGACGGATCCCAAGTCTGAACACGCCAGATTACATGAAAGAATTTACTGTCAATTGTGACACAAGTTCAGTCACCATCAGTGGCATGCTCAGCCAAGTGATAAACAGCCAGGAATGCCTGGTACAATATTTCAGCCAGAAGCTCCACAATGCTGAACTGAATTATGGAGCAACAAAATCAGAAATGCTAGTGCTTGTTTAGAGTCTGAAGAAGTTTCAATTCTTCATTTTAGGTCGCCAATTTGTTGTTTGCACAATCAACTCCATGCTAGCATGGCTTTAAAAATTCTCTGGCAACAAGTTGAACATCATCACCTGATGGTTGGAACTGCCTCTTACACACATCTCTTTTATGATCAACCATCGTCCTGGGAGATTGCATCTCAATGCTGACTATTTCACTGCTCTGCCAAGCTATGAGAGAGACCTGTGAAAGCTGCCTGGTGAAAAAACTCCATTTGGATTCATCCCCACCTGTGAGTACAAGCTCCTCCCAGATATCAACACAGATCAAAATGGCAAAGCAATCCTCCCTATTATGGTGAAGGAGGAGATTTAAGAAAAGGAAATTGCTGCCCAACAGTTACATGACAAAGTCTTGTCTGAAATTGTCTTTAAGATCAAGCACCCCAACCACACTATCAGTGACTTTGTTAAGAGATACTTTCAACATTATCATTGGAAGCTTACTGAAGCTGGGCTTCTCTATACGCATAGTTGGAACAATGGTCTGGCAATCCCAGAGTATTTCAAGTGAGATCTTGTCCAGAAGATCCATGAACATGGTCACCTTGGGATGGAAAGGACATTTAATGCTTGTTATGTTACCATTGGTAGTAGAGCCATGGTACAACATGTGATTGATAAGTGTGAAGCCTGCTTGCTTAAAGGAGCTGGACACTTTCCTGAGCAGAGAGCCAAGCCCCATAGTTGGGTTGCCAAAAGAATGAATGAAGTGGTCCACATGGACATTGAAAAACTATCAAGGGATGAGCAAGGATTCCAATATCTGTTAGTCTTGATAGACCATTTTACTAAGTATGCATGACTCATTCCTCTTGACAATACCACCATGAAAGTAATCAGCAAAAGAATTGTGAAAGACTGGATCCTTAAGCTCAGGCCTATGGAGTGTTTGGTCTCTGACCACAGTCCTCAGTTCCAAAACTTTTTAATGTCCACTCTAATGAAAGAACTTGAAATCATACACAATTTCACCACTGCTTACCATCCACAGTCAAATGGCGTCATTGAGTGACTGAACCACACCATCATCAAACTGATTAGAGTCGCCTTAGGCCACACCACTGGTCAAAATTGGAGATGCATCAGCAAAGCAGTCAAATTCTTTTACAATACCACTGTGTGCTCCACCACCAAAGTGAGCCCTTTTAAAGCCATGTTTGGCCTCAAAGCAAGCACTCCTTTGTTGATCATGTTCACAGACTACAATGAGCCAACCTTGGAGAATTTTGTGAACCAGATGCTGAAAGAATTCCAGGAAGTGCACCTTTCTATCTGCCAGAATACCAATCAGTCTGTTGTCTGCCAGAAAAGAAATTTTGATAAAAAGCTGTACAGTGAACCTCACAAAGTTGGAGATTCTGTATTTGCTTACTTTCCTTGTCAGATTACTGACTCCAACCAGGTACAAAAACTTGCCACTAATTGGCAAGGGCCTTTTGAAATAGTCAAAGTGTTAGATCACCACAGGTACTTATTAGATAATGGTAAAGTTGCCCATTTTCAGCAACTTAGATGAACAATCAAAGATATACAAAATGCAGTCATTGACAATAATTACAAGTTTTCTCTCATCAATGATGGCATGAGTATTATGATAACCTCACCAAATGTGAGGAAGATGGCCTTACACAGATTGAGTATGATAGTAACCTTGGTAGTAGTAGCAACACTATAGCTACTTGCATTTTGCCTAAACAAAAAGCTAGAGATCAGAGATATTTAGACCATTTAGATACTGTAGCATCACTCAAAAGGAATAAGCTGCAAACAAGAGATTAGCGTCAAATGATTAATAGTGATGAAATATAATCAGAAATATGATTGTAAAAATTTAGTTAATTATCTTATTCATTTTGAAAAATGCAACCAAGTTACAATATTGTACATTCTGAGAAAAATACCGGAGCTGATTAAGTATTTTTTGACAAATTGTAAAAAGTGAAATTACACTTACATAAGAACAGCCATATTGGCAGAAGATTAATTCAAATTTCAAAATCTACAGGTACTTAAAACTTTTTAAATAAATAGCTTAGAATTTAGAGGAAATTTGATGAACAATAAATTCTTCAGAGTTTATTTTATTTTCATTCTTCATTTATCTGGTTTGATATTTAATAAAATGTTCAGCTATGCAAGTTGTGTCAAGTAGTGGCTGGATTCCATCACAGGAGCAATTCAAAGGGTCCTTGTGCCAGTCATGAAACAGCACTTATGTTACGGATAGGATTTTTTCAATTCTTGCTTAGTCTTACTATTGATCTATACATGTACATTTTAATAGATGCTTGAAATGGCTGGATAGCCGAACCCTAGGGATATATATCTATTATTAATAGTAGGAGACTTGACTATAATCGACCAAATAAATGACTTTACATGTATTGTTATTAAATGTAGGTATAGGAAACTGCAACATATTAATTAATTTCTAAAGCCAGTAATTTTATAGTAATGGCTACTTTAATATTAAATAACTGCAGTTAGTGTCAATGCCTGGTTGCTTTACTTATTCAATCCAACAAACACTTTACAAAATTGAGTTTAAGTCAGTTACATCTTGACGTGAGTACATGCACTGAGCTAATGTAGGGTACACATAATTAATTCCCATTGAGCTGAGATGGTGCAGTGGACTTGGTCAATCATTCATGAAGGAGGAGAGCTGTGGTGTGGAGATCAGCTTCAGGCAGTAGCCCACAGATGATTCAATGAGGAAACGTCACACAGCTTTATCACCTAAACAATGATGATTAATACTCTATTAATCTAACCAGTTAAACAGAGGAGAAACGTCTGGCGGTTTACTAAATCAGTAAATCCTCACCCGCCATTTACTGAGTGATAGTTATTAACGATAATACACTGTATGAATAGGCCAGGTGGAGGATGTTACAATACCCAGGAATGGGACCTTAATCTTATATCTTTGTTTAGCAACTATGAAATGAACAGAAAACCAACCCCCAATGAGAGCCAAGTATATAATCAATCCACAAGACAAAACAAAGTGACCAACAATGCCAAGACAATCAGATGAAGGCACTTCCCAAAAACAAGAACACCCAGCAGAAGACACCCATAGCAGCCATGACTACAATTGGAGACAACTCTCTCCTTGGGACTGGACTTCCCATGACTATGTTTGGAGACAACTCTCTGAGCAGGAGTGGACCTAGGATGACTATGCATGGAGACATCTCTCTGTGCATGAATCTAAGGAGCATAGAGTGCCTTTTGCCCAGTTGTCTAATATAACCTTGCCCATGTTGACTTGAAACCCCCTCCTAGTCCCAGTCCTTCCTCCTGTTACTCAGGTAGTATTAGGTCCTGAAAAGCTGAGGAATGTAAAGCTAAAACATCTAAGTTTGGCAACAAGATCTTACATCTGTACTTTATTGCGACTCAGAAGGCAGTCTGTTTAGTCAGAGATAATATATCAGAAGAAATGAAGAATAGGTTGTGATGGACATTGAACACCAAGGATCTAACCTGTTCAGTTGACTTGATTTCCTTTGTCATAGATGCAGAGCATAGACCCCAGATCAACTCCATTATTTGTTATGATTCTAAGATGTTAGCTGGCATGGCACAACCTTACTGGCGAAGTACTGTTCACACTATGTTTGATGAGGACTTCAACCTGTCTCCCACCTGTGCCAGTTTCTAAACAGTAAAGAAAAGTTAAAGAAATTTGAATGAGTCAATATTGATTTTGACAACCTACTAGTCATCTACTTTTTTCATGTCAATGAGGTGAACCACCCCCAAATCATAGAAAAGATTGAAATAGCCTATCAACTCACCAAGGTGGAGAAGATATGCCTCATTATGTTCCTAAAAAAAACAGTACCAGGATACCATCCTGGACAAAGTTGAAAGTCTGCACTTTCACATGGACAACTTTGCTGTTCTGTACAAAAGCTCCTATCAGCCCACAAGTATGTATAATACTCACATAATCTCAGCTACTAAGATCATCTACACTGATCTGCTCCTGCGCAAGAAAATTCTGATACACCGCCTTACAGTCAAAACTTGTCTGATAATAGATACGTGCATCCAGGCTCAGTAACTCAAGTCCATCAACATTAGCTTGCCTGGCCTCTGCTCTGACGTCTCTGATCTTCATGTGAGTTTTGCATTTTCACAAAGTGACACTACCCTGCAAGAAATTGATGAGGTGTGGACAAACCTGAAAGCTGATCACAGCCTGGAGACACAATGGCCTACCATCAATATTCAGAGCCCTATGTCACAATATCATAGATCAGTTGAAAAAATGCTCACAGAGTTACATCTGTCCCATGACATGCAAGATCATCAAAACTTCTCAGTGAAAATGTTCTCAGAAAAATTTGCTCTGGCAATCCAATCTTATGCAGCCATGTGGGTTCTCACCACTTTTCTCACAGTTGATCCTCATCTTCAGCTACCCATGGATAAAGCCACCAGAAAAAAACTTGTGAAACAGTGCTCTCATGAACTTGCCATTGGTCCTGCAGCCTGGAAGGTTAAGAATTGGTTGTTCCATTCTTGCTCATTGCCTGCCTTGCCTGGGAAGAATAAGCAAGCAATGGAACGTTTTGAGAAATTCTACACCTGTCTCATCAGATCCAGTGGACCCCTTGGTTGCCTCCCACCTTAGATGATTGTCAACCAATTAGGAGTTGCATTTTCCAACTTAAATATCTTCTTGGATACCTTCAAGAAGTACATGTGGGGAGCAACCACCAAGACCAAGTTTCCTTCTCTTAACTCTGAGTACACACCTCTGTGTATGAGTCAACTCATGTGCTGTGAATATGGCTCCACCAAACAGTTCATCGAATTGGTCAGTCACTATGACGTTCTGAACCACACAGAAATCTTATTCAACCTGGAATGGCTCAATTATTCCAAGTGTGGATACAGCAAACTTACACAAACCTAGAGACAAGCTACCAAGGATGGCGAGGTCATACCAATCACTGTTTTAGTGTAGAATGCTTGTCTTGTGGTAGAAGCACGTGTAACACTCAGCAAGCATTCCATCTTTAGATATATTAAAACATAACTGATGAAACTACTAGTTATTGTGTTATCTATCTAATGAGAAAACAAGAGCATTTTCATTCCAAGGTTAATCAGTATTCAGAGAATAAGTTAATTCCAAACTTCTTCTTACAGAATCAGGCCTCTGGCCAAAGTGATGAACCATTTCCAATACCTAATATCTCAGCTCATTTTAGACTAGAGAAAATGCAATTATTATAGCTACATGCAAACCGCGCTTCTTAACCGTACTCATCCTTATACCTAATCCCTACTATCACCTAGACTAGAGGAGTCAAACCAGAGGGCCATTTAGAGCCTCTGGTTATCCTACTTTTCGCCCGGAGTGATAC
>CABFPE010000357.1:151247-162245 GCA_900660155.1 Hofstenia miamia
GTTTTGAGATTTTTGGTGTCGCATTCTTTCACTGGACCGTATTGTCGTGGAGTAGTAGTTTCTTTTTGTTGAGATGTAGAAGGAATTTTAGTAATGAGGAAATTTTCGTCTATTACAGATATCCATTCTTGTAGTTGTTCTGGAGGTTTGATACCGAGTTTTTCTAGATTGACTTTTTCAATCTTGTTTTGGAGGCGTGGAGATAATGTGATTGTGCTTTCACGGAGGAGAATCTCTTCTTGCTCAAGTTCGATAGGACTAAGTGGAACTTTTTCAGTAACAATAATGTTTGCTGAAACGCCATTTTGTAGAAGTGATTTATTAAAGTATACTTCTTTTTGATACTTGCATGTGACATAGTATTTTTGAAGCCATTTGTATAGGAGATTGTTGCGGTTGTCAGCAAGTTTGTGTTTATATTGTTGGCGTATTGTCTTCGTATTTTTCTGTCTTCTGTTGAAAATATCGTCGGTAGAAAGAGGTAGGAGATCTCCGGGTAAGGTTGTATAACGTGTTATGCTGGTGATGTGGTATTGACAGAGTAATCGTGTAAAATATTTTTCGTATTTGTAGAATATTTTAGCGTCTGCTTTGAGAGGACTTGTTGCTATAGTAATTCCACTTAATAACCAATTTTTTGCTTTCATAGAAATTGGGGCTATAGCAATTTCGAAGTTTGTAGTTTTCGACATGTTTTGGCGTAATTTTTTGTCGATAGGCAGAGAAAGTGTTTCAAATTTCGTTAAGAAAATTGATAATAACCACATAGCTGCTTTAGCATTGAATGTTGGCACTTTCTCTTCTGAGAATAACGTTTTACTGAAGTCAGTTTTATCTTTTAAATTAAACGATATCTGCATATTTGATATGGCTGTTTTCACAGAAGAGTGATACGTTAGTGACGGTGATTTAATTTCGATGTCAGGCCAAATTTCTGTTTTTAATTGCTTGCCTTTAATGTTATTCCAATAGCTGTTTAATTCTCTTATTGTGGCGTCTGATAATTGCATAGTGAGATGAATAGAGACTTTGTCTAGATTAACTAGTTGATTCTGTTTGTTCAATATTTCAGCTGCTTGTGCGTAGAGACATAAATCAATTGCAAGGTGTGTGTCTACAATTGGACGAATAGCTGGTAATTTATTATTCATCATGATATCAGTGTACAGCATTTTTGATATGCTGTTATCGCTGTAGTCATTGTTGAGAACGATGTAGTCATCAAAGTGAAAAACGAAAACGTTTTCTACTGTTCGTTCTAAAGTTTCAAAGAAATGGGGAGTGATTAAAATTTCACGTTAAATATAAATGAAAGATAATGTTACTTTATTCCAAAATTTTGTGTAGATTAGGAAAAGAAATGTCTATTTCGCGAATGAAGTAAATAATTTGTAAAGAATTGTAATCAATGTTGAGTAACTCGATTTGACGTAGTTTATGTAGATTCATAAGTAATTGGCGTAAATTTTTTAAGTTGAAATTTTCATTGAAAGAAGGATGGATTTTTGCATTCAAGTAACATCTTTCAAATGATTTTGCCATTGAGTGTTCGTAAACGAGTAAAGTATTACAACAAGCACGTTTATACGAGTCTATAGTGAAGGGTAGAACATTTGCTGAAGGAGATGAAGTCTGATAACATAAAAGAGTTTGTATCTGTTCTTTTGTTTCAGCAGGAGTATTCGAATCCACTATGTAATTTGCTTCTTGGCAGGCTTGAAATAGGGATGCAGAAGCTCGCCTTCAATAGAAGTAACCCCCCCCCAATCTGCGAATGTTTTTAAAAGTTTTAGAGTTTGTGGAGGATGCAGACGAGTCTGAGTCTGGGCGAGGTCGATTAATAAAAGACTCCAAAACATCTGCAAGTGGCGAGGAATCCAGAATTTTATGCTTAACGCCCACCCTTGCGGTTCCTGGTGCAAGGAAACCCTCTCCCCGAACATCATCAACCATTTGAGGCTGATGGTGAGCAGGTACAAACGAGGTTGACTGAATACTCATCCCCTCCACTTGATGAACCATTTGAAGCTCATGGTGCAGTGTGGTCCTCACAGTCTCAGTAGAAACAGAAACCATTTGAAGCCCCTGCCCAAACCGAGAAGCGTCCGACTCAGTGCTCCCAGACCCTGCATCCGAAGATGTATGGGACTGGTATGGTTTTCTTCGTTTAACACGGCGCCTGGATAGAGATGAGGAAGTGTCACTTGCCTTCAGTGGTGTGCGTTGTCGTTTCATGCCTAAACAAATGTTAAATTTCTAATTCCCAATCTTGGGAAATATAATTAGGATTAGGATTTCGAGTTGTACGTTTTGGTAAAATTCTAGATGGAACATTTATATCGTAATGTATAGGTTCATCAAAAGATTCCTCTTGTACACTTTCAATATCAGATACATCATAAAAGTTATCTACACCGTTATCTATGCATTTTAATTCATTAAAATTGTCTAATTTGACATTTTCAATGTCTTTAATTGTGCGTTTAAGATTTTGGAAATGGACTATTTTACCGGAGTTTAGTTTATAGTTATTATCGGGTAGTATTTTGACAATCTCAAAAGGACCTTGCCATTTATGAGCCAATTTCCGAACCTGATGTTTGTCAGTAGTAATTCCAGGTATAAAAACATAAACTTTATCTCCTATAGAGTGATGAGTTCCATAAATCTTTTTGTTAAAATTTCGTTTTTGACGAATAGCACTCTTTTTGGTATTATGAATCATAGTTTCATGTGTAGACGTTAAAGTATCAATGAGATCACGAACGTATTTATCGGTTGAATTTGTTGAGTAATTTTTAAAAAGAATTGATAGAGGAGCAACAGCTTCATGACCAAACATAGCTTTATAAGGTGAAATGCCAGTGGTGGTATGAACAGACGTATTATAATAAAATTCTACTTTTTTAATTATTTTTCGCCAATGTTTACCTCCTATGCGTGAAGTTAATGCTCTGATTAATTTTAGTAAAGTACGATTAGTTCTTTCAGCCATGCCATTGGCTTGGGGATGATAGACTGTCGTATGTTCATGTAAAATTTCTAGTTGCGACATTAATTCAGAAAACAGAGTACTTTCAAATTGAACACCTTGATCAGTTATTATTTGTGACATTGGTCCAATGGTTAATATCCATTCATGAACAATAATATCAGCGATTTTTTTAGCTGTAATTAGATCCGTAGGTATAATTTTACAATATTTAGTGAAATTATCAACCATAACTACAACATATTGAAAATTTTCGTCATCTTTTGATAATTGTTCAATGTCAATATGAACGATTTCGTTAGGTTTTTCAGCAATAATTTTTTGAAGTTCGGTTCGTTGTTCTGGAAAGTGTTCTTTGTTAGTTAGCAAACAGATTTTACATTTATCAATAACATCGTATACCACTTTTCGCAAATTGGTTACTATGAATGGTGTATTTACAGTTTTTTCAGTTTGTAAAATGCCTAAATGACCGTTTTCATGTATTTTCCGTATTAGATCGCGTTTATAATATTCAGGAATTGCAATGCGATTGTTTCTAGATTTAGCAAACAGTAAACCTTGAGAGGTAATTTGCCACTTGTATTTATTATAATAGCGCAAAGCGATGGGATCTAAAATCGTGTCAGGCATAGTAACTTTATTAATAATTTGTTTTAAAAGTGGATCGACTAATTGTTTTTCTGCAATTTCTTCTGCTGAAATTTCCTCTTTAATTGTAATACTTAAAGTCGGTTTGCCTTGTCTATCAACGTTAATATCAGGTAAATTTTCATATTCGTTTTTCGGAATGAAAGAAAATTCAATTTTTTCACCGGGGGTTTTCTGTAAGTCCCTTTGGTATTGTGGTAGAGCTGTTAGTAAATCTGCATTAGCATGTAGAGTTCCTTTGCGATGTTGAATAGTAGAATTAAAGTCATTTAGTTGTTCTATCCAACGTGCAACAATGTTCGATTTATCTCTGGAGAATTTTTTTAACCATGAAAGGCCACTGTTGTCTGTGCGTACGGTAAAGTTTTTCTCGCCAATTAGGAAATATCGAAATTTCTTTAATGATTCAACTAATGCTAACATTTCTAATTTTGTGCTGCCATAATTTAGTTCGGAACTTTTTAATTTTCTGCTGAAAAATTGAATAGGTAATTCTTTACCATCAATATTTTGACTGAGACAAGCTCCAATAGCTACTGTACTAGTGTCGCAATCTACAATGAATTCTTTAGAATAATCGGGACAATTCAAAGATGGTAGTTTTTTGAATTCTTTTTTAAGTAAATCAAATTCTTCTTGATGTTTCCATTGCAATTGAAAATCGTTTTTGGATTTTAATCAATTTGACATATTAATGGTTTTTTTAGCAATATCGGGAATAAAACTTTGATAGTAATTAAAAAATCCAAGTATGTGTTGAACATCTTTGCAATTTTTAGGACATTGTATTGATTCTATTAAAGAAGTAGTATCGTCTTTTAGAGTTATCGTCTTATGTTCAATTTTTCTTCCCAGAAATACTGTAGAGTGTTTTGCTAAGTTGCATTTGTTGCCATTAATTTTTAAACCGCTTTTATTTAAGATCATTAGAACTTGTTCAAGTTTTTCTAAATGTTCTGTAAATGACATTGAGGATATTAAAATATCGTCGATGTATGCGGCAATACTGTCGTCTAATTTATTATTTCCGTTCATTAGTACTTTTGTTACGTAACGTTGAAATGTGGCAGGTGCATTTGATAAACCGAATGCCATGTAGAGCCATTCAAATTAACCCGTAGGGTGTAATGAAGGCTGTTTTTTCTATATCGTCAGGATGCATAGGAACTTGCCAATAGGCTTTGCATAAATCTAGACTGGAAAATATTTTAAATTTATTGGCATTGTAAAGAATGTTATCTATATGTGGTAAAGGATAAGCATCCTTGACGGTAATGTCGTTGAATTTTCTGAAATCAATACATAATCTTGTTTTGTTTCCTTGCGTTACAAAAACTGTAGGAGATGCATAGGGACTATTACTTTTACGTATAATGCCATTATTTAATAATTCCGTAATTGTCTTTAGATATTCTTCTTTGTGATGTTCTGGAACACGACGAACATGTTGACGAATTGGTTTTATTAGAAGTGGTTTTGATATGATGAAATTCACCGATTGCTTGACCTACGCTTATAGTACCAAAGTTGAAAGCTTCATGGTATTTAGTAAGCAAATTGTTTAAGTCTTTGATTTGAACAGGAGTTAGATGTGGATGTGAATCAGAATTAACATTCAGTATTGTAATATCTTCTTGTGATTTTGTACTTGAATTGTTTATTAATAAACATTTATGGTTTTTCTTGATGTGAGTATACACTGGAAAAGCAAATATTTTTAACTGTTGTGGTTGTAATGTTATAACTCTGTCAGTTTTATTTAACAAAGCTGTAATTAGACATCCTTTATTAACGTACGAGATCGTAGATAAAGTAGTTAATTTTTTCGCATTGTATCCAGTATAATGAGATATCATGTAATCACCTTTTATGGAACTATCTGTAATTGCTTTTGTCATTTTCCAATGATAAGGTTCGATTTTTAGAATATCTTCTAGTTGAAATTGAATTGAATCAGGGTCTTTAATGAATAATTTTTTCCGAATAGTGTTGTTATCATTAATTGTAATGGTATTTTCCTCGAAATTAATGATGCAGTCATTGTCTTCTAAAAAATCACGTCCTAATATCAATTGGTATGGCAATTGGAAGTTCGTAGTATCAATTAATATTAAATCTTGTTCAAAGATTTTACATTTTATAGAAATTTTTACATTTTTAATGTATCCTTTTGTATTTAAGTAATCACCACTAGCAGAAATTAATCTGTAATTTTCTTTTGTTAAATCTTTACGAGTTATACCGATAGAGTTTGCGCAGGTATCAGCTATGACAGAATGTGCAGCTCCTGTATCAATTATTGCTTCAATAACTATGCCATTTACAGTAACTGGAATAGATTTCTTATCTGTCAAATTAGTTGAGATAAGTATCTCTCCTGCTCGGTCTGGAGTCGGCGCTCTTACTCGTTTAAAGAATCGGTATCAGTGGTAATGCTTTTAGTGTCATCTTCTGTGTCAGTGTAAAAACCTTCATTGTCTTCGATAATGTTAATTTTTAATGTACATTGAGAGCGTAGGTGTCCTTTACGTCCACAGCAAAAACAACGTATTTTGTCATTATTAACATTGGTTGATTTTGAGTTGAGTGGTTTTTTTCGATTGGAATCAGATTTGGTTTCCGTTGATGATTCTTTTGGAACTGAATTTGAATAGTTTGTTTTAGGAATCATAGCTAATGCTTTTCTTTTGATTTTTAGATTGTTTTCCAAAGCTAGTTGTACATTAATAGCTTTTGTAATAATTGTTTCAATATCGTCGTCGATATCACATTTATTTTCTAAGCATCATCGTAATGTAACAGGTAAGCTTTGCATTATGAAACTATACAAGTCTTCAGCTTTGTACTTGTTGTCTTCACTAGACAGTCGTAGTAATCTTTGGATTTGCATTATATGTGCTGCAATATCATCATTGCGTTTGTATTGTTGTTCAAGCAATAGCATATGATATTGTTTTTTTATCGATCTGGAGTTGAAGTGGTATTTGAGTTTTCCGATGAGTGTTGGATAATCAGTTTTAGTTTCTTCATCAAAACTGAGGTAGTAGGTGTTAGCTTTATCTTTTAAATAGAAAGCTAATTGAGAAGCGGCAGTTGTTTGATCGAATTTCATTTGTTGCATATATAATTCGTATTGTGCAAACCATTCATCAAAAGTGGGTGATGCTGCATCAATTTTTCCGTTAAATTTCGGAGGTTGAACTATATTCATTGGCGTCGCGTTTGTTGGAGATTCAGGTAATGGCGAATCGTCATAGCTGGGCTGAAATAAATCAGTAGCAAGTTTTTCCATTTTTATCTCCTGAAAAAATTTTTTCAAGTCCTTTGACATTTTCTTTTCAATTTGTTCGACTTGTTCAAACATTTCTTCACGAATTGCTTTAAGTTGGGGAGTTATGTCAATGGGATTAACTAGGTTTTCTTGAGAAGCTTGTTGTGCTGACTGTTTTTGATCAAGTATTTGTGTTTTAAAGTCTTCGAATTGTTCTTGAAGATTATTAAATCTGTCAAGTAAATCTTGTTCGTTATGGCAAGCTTCAAGTAGTTGTTGTTCAAGATTTTCCTTTTGGTTTTGGGATTCGAGTAGGTTGTTTTGGAGACTTACAACCATTTGTAGGAGTTCGTCACGGGAGATTTTTTGGAGGTCTTTGACAGTGAGGGCTTTGTGAGTTTTAGAGCGAGTTATATGAGATTCCATTGTGATATCGAATGGGCTATGGTAAGATAGTTGAAACTGAAATGGTAGTTGGCATGACTCTTTAGCTAGCATTTAGTACCAATTAGGTTGATCTTGAGTTAGAAGTTGGCTGCAGCGCTGCGGCGAAGGTTTTTGATTTCTGTACTGATTTGTGTAAGGATTTAATAGAAACAGTAAGAACAATAACAACTCTTTTTTGTATTACTCTTCAAGAATGTATTACTTTATTTAATAGAAAACAAAGAGGTAAAATCCATCGGTAACGTATTCAGAGTCGTCAGGGTCACCATGTAGAATGCTTGTCTTGTGGTAGAAGCACGTGCAACACTCAGCAAGCATTCCATCTTTAGATATATTAAAACATAACCGATGAAACTACTAGTTATTGTGTTATCTATCTAATGAGAAAACAAGAGCATTTTCATTCCAGGGTTAATCAGTATTCAGAGAATAAGTTAATTCCAAACTTCTTCTTACAGAATCAGGCCTCCGGCCGAAGCGATGAACCATTTCCAATACCTAATGTCTCAGCTCATATTAGACTAGAGAAAATGCAATTATTATAGCTACATGCAAACCGCGCTTCCTAACCGTACTCATCCTTATACCTAATACCTACTATCACCTAGACTAGAGGAGTCAAACCAGAGGGCCATTTAGAGCCTCTGGTTATCCTACCTTTCGCCCGGAGTGATACCTTAAGCGTTGATCATGTTGATCAAATACATATAAAATAATAAAGATAATAAAAGATAATAAGAGGGCACTTTATGAAAACTATCTTATCCGAAAAATGCTAAAAGATAATGTTAATAAATATATGGCTGGGGAAATCTATAATAGTTAAAAGAAAAGCAACTGGAAGCTAGGGTAGCAAAACTTAAATTAAGCAGAAATCACACATTTGGGTATTTACAAATAATAGATAACAATAACTCACTTGTGATCAAACGGTGAGTAATAGCAGAACAAATATTTAAAACTACTGCGATGTCTGAAATTCAAATTACGCAAACAAAATGGATTCCTCGTACGAGCAACCAATCAAAATACAAAGAATATTCAATCACTAATTGTACATTGCTTATCGTCGCTATATTACTAAATCGACACATAATATCAATTTACAACTTAGGGATGCAAATATACTACATTATGATCACCCATTAGTATAATTGATATGGATATTTTGGTTTCTTTGTTAATTTCCTTGAACATTGTAATTAGAAATTCTTTATATAATTGTCTATTACTACAATAAGTAATATTAATTAGCTTGGTATATCCATTTATCTTTAATTCAATCCATACCTACACTTTAGTATTTTGAATTCTTACAATTAATGCCCGTTCTTTTTTTTGGTCTTATGTGTTTCAGAACAGATAAGAGAACACTCCCTCTTCTAAATTTTTTTGTTAATGTATTGTTTCTATTTTTAGTGGAAAATACTAGATTTTAATTTATACTTCGTAGTTTATCATCATTTTAACCATGTTTCTGTAATTCCTACAATAGAATTTAAATCAAAATTGCTTAATAGACCATAAAATTTATCATATTTATTTGTAATACTTTGAAATTTAATATTTTTGTACTTAATTTTATATTTATTAAGATCTATTTTTTCTTTCAATTTCGTAAATGAAATGATATCTTATTGGGGTGGGTTTATTCATAGTTAATCTTGTAATTTGTATTTGCTCTTTGTACATAGGAGATTCTTTGTCAAAGGTACTATGTTATTATAAATTTAAACAGTTTATGCCATAATGCTGATCTTTGTTATTTTTGTTTGGACATTATTTGTAATTATGATTTTTCATGCAAAACATCAATTTTTTGTTTGACCAAATTGATCACATTTCGAAAACATTTGCCATATAAATGATCACTGACATTCAACTTTGTAAAACCAAATCTTATTTTATTATTTAAAAGTATTGATCGCACTTTTGGAGAAACCTTGAAAATCGCTTCTTTACAATTGTAATATTTGTTGGTGTATGCAAATATTAATGAAAATTCTTACCCTTTAATTTCATTGAATAGTCAAATTTTGTTTTTGAGATACTCAAAACCTTCTACAACTTCATACAATGGAATACTTGATAATTTAATCTTAGGCATGAATTTAGTTGAGGATTTTAATGTAATGTTTTTAATTTTCGATAGTTCTTTCTCAATAATCTTGATTTCGAAATTGTTATGAGATTGCGGAATAATGTCATTTTTATTTGTAATCGAGAGGTGATCAATTATTGCGCACTACCCTTAATACTTTTGACAGTTTTTTCGACATAGCCTACCAATTTTTTACATTCCTTGGCATTTAGTTTGCCTCCTTTCTGTTGTTGTAATTTTGCTTGACACAATGATTTTTTTGTGTGTACTTTTGTGGTAGGGGAAGCTTTCTGTGTATATTTATCGGAGAGAGGCTGTAGTGCTTTTACACTTGAAATATTATCACTTAGGCAATCCAAAAATTCTTTCTTTATTTTAGAAATTAAATTTAAACATTCGACCTTGGATTGATTTGATATTTCAAATTCATTAATAGCAAATTTTATTTGTAACTGAAATCAATAGATTGGTAATTTTTCCTTTGCAGGATATTTAATAGCATTGGAATAAAGCATTATACAAAATATAACATGTATTTAATACTAAATATGAGAATTGCAACTTACGTAAACTTTACCACAAATTTCATTATATATATATATATATATATATAAATGTATTATAAACTTGATAAACTGTGTACGTCAATAATATTAAAAAATTACTCTTTACATGTGATTTTCAATTTTGTATTGTTAGAAGAGTTGCAGGCAATAAGAAAATTTCAATAAAAACTGAAAACTTTTTAACAGTAGGAAAGTGCATTTCCAAAGGTTAAAATGTACTATTAACGATGCAGATGCAGATATTATCAACGATAATGAGGAGTTTACTTTGATAAATAATAGTAATGGTTGTTATTATAAATTTGATAAATTAATCTATTTTGAGAAGAAAAATTATGATGATAAAACATTAATTAAAAAACGTGAGTTGCCCGAGAGAAAGGCCCGTAACCAGAGGGATCTAAATCAAGTCTGTTTATTTAATAATGAATACCCACAATTCCGAAAACGTCTGTCATCCAAGTGAGAAGGAGAGTAAAAAGAAAAATGGGAAAACATGATGGCAGTGGTAATTCCTAAGAAGCACCAAGGAGAATAATATCCCGGACATAAGAGGGAGATGAGAGAGAAGGGATCCAAGGTTTTGCAAACGGAGCCTAGGCCATCTGGGCGAATAATAGTTCAAGGAACATCTGGCCGTTCTGGTTCCCACGATTCTGAGAGGTGAATAATATCTTCTTGCGATCAATTTGGTTTGACAGTAAAAGAGAATGAACCATGAACATAGTAACAAATTTAGACAATTTATCTATAGGTTCCCCTTTGGGGTTATTTATATTAATCTTGAATCCCTGAGTAATCCGGTTCCTCTCGAACCACCAGTCCAACGCTTTCCTCAATATCAATGGTAAAATAGCAAAAGTTGGAGGAGAGAAAATGAAGATCTCAAAGATTGGAAGTGATGTAGTGCACCCATATTTTATATCGACTATTAGGGCCACAGAATTAACTAGGGAAAGGTTATCAGAAG
>CABFPE010000357.1:163245-181026 GCA_900660155.1 Hofstenia miamia
CTTCTTACAGAATCAGGCCTCCGGCCGAAGCGATGAACCATTTCCAATACCTAATGTCTCAGCTCATTTTAGACTAGAGAAAATGCAATTATTATAGCTACATGCAAACCGCGCTTCCTAACCGTACTCATCCTTATACCTAATCCCTACTATCACCTAGACTAAAGGAGTCAAACCAGAGGGCCATTTAGAGCTTCTGGTTATCCTACCTTTGGCCCGGAGTGATACCTTAAGCGTTGATCATGTTGATCAAATACATATAAAATAATAAAGATAATAAAAGATAATAAGAGGGCACTTTATGAAAACTATCTTATCGGAAAAATGCTAAAAGTAATGTTAGTTAAATATACGGCTGGGGAAATCTATAATAGTTAAAATAAAAGCAACTGGAAGCTAGGGTAGCAAAACTTAAATTAACAGAAATCACACATTTGGGTATTTACAAATAATAGATAACATTAACTCACTTGTGATCAAAAGGTGAGTAATAGCAGAACAAATATTTAAAACTACTGCAATGTCTGAAATTCAAATTACGCGAACAAAATGGATTCCTCGTATGAGCAACCAATCAGAATACAAAGAATATTCAATCACTAATTGTACATTGCTTATCATTGCTATATTACTAAATCGACACATATTATCAATTTACAACTTAGGGATGCAAATATACTACATTAGGGCAGACAATGAAAATGCCTGAACAGTTTTACTGTGAGGAAGAGCTCTTATCCTCCTCAGCTATTGAGGTATCACTGGTGACAAAAGCCCTCATTGAAGCTGTTAACCTAGAAAAGTTTTCCAGGGTCGCAGTCTCACCCAAGCTCACACCCACTTGGTCTTTTACTGACAATGAACAAATCTTAATGATCAAACACTGCCCGGAAGAATTCGCAGAGAAACCAGTGATAGTTGATCACATTGTCAAGCCCAACAGCAACAATGACATCCTTTCCCTCATGAAATGGTGCCTCACAGAAATGTTAACCAAAGAAGAGCTCATACTTCTACTATTTCCAGGCTGACAACTTGCTCTGGACATAGAATGCACCACCGCCTTCCTTTGCCTTTCCACTGCTCAGATTGAGAATTTACAGAGCCACAGACTCTGCAGCACTTTTAGGACTCCATCAAGGAAGCCAAGATAAATTACCCTGTTACAATTGGAACAGCCTCCCTTCAGACCAAGTCCAGTTTTGCCCAGTTAGAAAACCACTTCAAGAAAAACAACCTTCTCTTCATCCCACCACCTTGTTTGATGACACCACTGATTATGCCATCATGGAGAGTGTGCTGGGGAAAGAAGAAAGTCTCTGTCCTCCCCACAGATCACATTAATTACGTCTCAACCGCCTCTGAAGTTAACAGATCTATGCAAACTAAGCAGTATAAGGAGACACATGATGCATTGCTAGAAGGTGGCAACCCTGAGCACTTATACATCAATGGTAAACTAACCATCAAAGACATTTTTCAGAAGGGCCAGCCTATATCTACTCAACTAGAGAAAATCCATCAAACCATCAATTCACTAAACCCTCATGTTGTCATTCTATTTCAAGCCAGAGGTGACTTGATGTGGGCTAATAAAGCTGAGACTATAACCTGATATTACAATGTAACCAAGCATATCAAGATCATTACCATGCTATGTGCTGGCATAACAGACCCCAAAGAAATGATGCTGCAACAAGTAAACAAGTATTGTTTGCTCTTGATCAATCATGGTACCTATATGGGATCTCTCAGGGAAGTCTTCCTTCACTTTTATCCCAATACCAAGATTAGCACAGATGATGCACATACCTCAGACACAGATGCCATGATGACGCTCCTTATTGCCCTCAAGAGCCTTTGTCTTTACAAGCATTTCTACAATACCTTCACCTGGAGGTTGAACGTGTTGCAACAAAATTGTCCTATTAGTTCAAGGCTACCAGAGCTCAAAGATTTCAGATTATGCAGTGAAACCAGCACTCAACAGGAGACATTAATGCAGGTCACCAGGCGGCTCCACTATGCAGAAGTTTCATCCTGGGATGACATATTGGCCAAAGAGATTATCAACAATGCCCAAAAGTTGTTGTGTGGTCCTACAGTCCAACTGTCACCACAGCCTTAACCATGCAATGGGGGCATGTAGAGTCACTCAGGGCATCTCTTTTATTTTATTTTAATTTTTAGGCACTCTCAAATTAATTCAGTGCTATTTAGTTAATGAATTGTTAATTTGTGATTTTTTTGAACCTAAGTTTCAAACTTAGTGATTGTCCCCTCAGAGCTTTAGATTACATGTAATTGCTCAGTTAATTTGCAAGGGCAATGAACTTTTGTAAAAACAGTAAATATTTACCTTCCTTTGCTATAAATAGAGAACTTGAATGTATGCAAACATCAAATAAATTTTGTTCTCACTGGATACTGTTTGCTTTTCTATTGTATTATATTTTACTAACCATTTTATCTCTGGTATGAATTTTATAATAATGAAATTGTAAGATCCGGTGATAATGTGGGAGGAACTCCACTGTGCCTGGGGTGATAACTCACTCCATGGCAGATGTGAGCCCATATTGTGGTCACTTTAGGCTATGTGTAGGCATAGGTAATAAAAGAACTACACCATCTGTCAATTGAACATGCACAAATTAGAACACACCTCAAATATACTATGCTGTTGGTGTACATGAATATGTGATATCTACATGTTATTTATTATCTTATTACATGAACTGAGATAAATTATTTGTATTGAGCTAGAAATTACAACTTGAGACACACAATTAGCACCTTGGATTGTAAGGATGGATTCTAAAGGCTTGGTTTGGCAAGATGCTATGTGAATTGGTTGCTACTTTAACCGTCTTAGAATTACTTTTTTCTACAATGAAATTGGCAAATTACCAATCTTCATTTGTTTTGTTAGAGAGTTGGTTGTTCTCAGCAGTGGTAATCTTCTGCAACCTTCATACTGCTTGAGCTGCTAGACGCACCCTGTGATTCTACATTAGGTACAATGAACTCTACAGTTATTTAAATGTTTAATGTATGCTGACGAAATGAAACGTATTATTCTCCAAATCCCATCACTACATTGGCGTTTTTTGGTGTACACTGTTCAGATTGCCTACCACCAAACCTTGTCCAAAACTCTTTTCTAATTTCTAATGTGAGCCCAACTGACCATCCTGGAACCCATTGGTTGTTGTTTATACAAGTTGCAAGCAGGAACTTAATATTCAAGGACTCTCTTGGTTTTCTGCTAAACCAGTACCCTGATATTGAACATTACTGTCTAACTATGTATCCTGGATTACATGTGTATGAAGGTGATCAAAAAACTAAGTTGCAAGGGATATCACCAGTTTGCAGTGCTTATTGTATTTTTTGTGCTTTTTTATTTTTCAACAATATACCTGAAATATTTGTATTTACTGATATACAGTTTGTTAATGACTTTTTGTGCAGTGATGGGCTTAATAAATTAATGGTATTCATAGTCACTTTGTTTATATTACATGTACAAAATGTTTTGTATAAATAGCATAATTGAAATTTATAATTTTATACACTTTTGTGATATGCCAATTGTTAGTCTACTTTCTGACAACTATCAAAGCAATAACTCAATACATAGTTTTACATATGGAGAAATTGAAGCACAGAAATTCTGGTTGAAATTTCTAATTTTTACACTAGATGTCTCAATAAAAAAATTGAGTTTTCTAAGAGCAAAAAAGTATGAGATTGCAATGGCCCCAATTAATACACAGACAAAAAATTGGCTATTGAAAGGACACATTGAGAAATTGACATCCCCAGAAATGTCAAAAAATCTGATGCAAACAATAGAAAAAATGATCTGCCAACTGATAATAAAAAGGAGTCCAATGGGGAGAACATCCATGGTAGAAATGGCAAACAGAATGGGCATAGTGCCAGAGGAAATCACATTGTTTGATGAGCCCATGAGGAAATATATGTGGGGTGTTACATCAGAAACGCAGCTGAGATTGTTCAAAACCAAGCCTTGGATAACAACAAAAAAGGAAAATCATTAACACTAAAGAAGTAGTCAGAATTATGGAAGAGAAAAATGTTAAGCAAACATTAGAAGAGGCAATGAAACATTATGAGAAGGAGAGTCTGAGATGCACACTCATAAAAATAATAAAGAGTGCAGAAATGATGTGAAGAGGCAGAATCACAGAATCCATTGAGGTCTGTGAAATGATAACAAAAACCCAGAGGGAAATTCTCAAGGAGGAGGAATTACAAACATCAACACAACTAATCCTATCTCTGAAAACACAACAACAAATGGATAGAATCAACATAGAAAAATGGGGAGTGATCAGCCCAGGAAGCATGATGGAGTGGATTGACAAAGACAATGAGAGATTCCTGGTAGAGATAAAAATAACAAAGGAGTCAGAAGAGATTTGCTCAAGGAACTACAAAAAAGTCAAGGAGGAGCAAATGGTCACATCAATGAAGCTCATGTTCATGGAGGCATTTACAATAACAGAGTTGAAGAACTATTAAAAACCTATAACCAGCTAGTGGTCAACGTTGAATGTATTACATTGAAAATAGAAATGAAGGAACTGATTCAAATAAGAATGAGCAGGAAAGGCTCTACTCAGACTTTTTGGGATACCCTAAAAGATAGCAAGATGAATTATCTGGCAACAATCAGGTTGGCAACAGCACCAACAACTTCTGCAGCCTACAGTGAAATAGAAAGACAAATTGAAACAAGGATACTTATCTGTATGCCACCAGAAACAATATTGATTCCAATGATACTCCTGAGATGGAGAATATCAAAAGACGTCAAAATCACAAAAGCATTTCTATATGAATATAAAATGTATGTAAACACAAAAGAATGAGCCCAAATGTTAATCAAAAGGGATGACTATAAGAAGACAAAAGAAATCAAGCTCAGTAACAACAATTGGGAACAAGTATATGTTGAGGGAGCAATAACTCCCATCAACTATACATACAAGGAAAACCCATTCAAGAACAACTTAAGGAACTTTGGAAAGAAATCAACAAGAGAACAACAAAAGCAATAATGCTATTCTCAGGAGTGAATGACATAGTCTGGCTCAATCTGTGGGATAAGCAATACAGATACTATGATGTAACAAAATGACTCAAATAATCACCATGATGAGATTGAACAAAAATGACCTGAATAAAATAATGGAAACCAAGTAAGAAATAACATAAGTTTCTTTTATAAAGACATCACTAACACTAGAAGCCTCTGTAAGGTGTTTACATTCTTCTATCTGAATACACAAATCCGTGAAGATCTAGCACACATAAGCAGAGGAGACACACAAATGATGCTGATGATAGTGATAAAAGGGATCCACTTGTACCAAAAGTATTACATTATATTTTTGAAAAGATGAACAAGTTATGAGAAATTACACCAATTTCAGAGAACATAAAGGAAGCAAAATTCCTATGTTGCCACAGTACTGTAACTACAGAGAAAGAAGCAACATTGAAAATGACAAAACAACCAGAATTCACGTCAACAAGCTGGAGTGACCCTACAGCAGAAACAATAATACAAAAAGAGCTGTACTGAAAATAATGCAAGCTGAGGGGAGCATGTAGCATAATCCAACAATTAGAGCTGCAAAACAAAAAGAGATTAGTCAGAGAAGGTTAATATCAAATTGAATGACAATTAAAAACAGTGTTAATTGTAAACTAGAATCAATTTATGTTTAGCATCAGTAATTTTGTATATTGCAACTAAGAGACAACATTTACCAAATAGTATCTGTCAAAACCATTTTGGCAAAACAAGAAGGGGCAATAACACATTATTTTTCAGCCATCTTGGCAGATGATTTGAAATTCAAAATCAACAGGTACTTTTGGATTAGAAAATATAAATAGCATGAAATCAATTAGAGAAACTGTTGAAGTTAATTCTTTGAAAATCTTATCCTTAGATTTAATTTGGTTTGCTTACTATTAAATAATGTCAAGCTAAATGGTCGATGCTTTAGTAGTGGCAAGGGCACACATTGGGAGTGATTCAAAGGTCCTTGATCCAAGGAATGAGATCCAAGGATATGATTAGGAGTTTTCTCTGTTTAGCTGACTACCAATTCTTTCATTAACAAATGTATGCAATAATAAAACTATCAAAGAAATGGTTGAATATCAGATCATAGGTTATTATATCTTATAGTAACTAGACAACATAGGTGACCTATAAACAGACTGATAATGAGACCAAGAATGTAACAGTAAGTAAATGTAAGTTAGGAAGCTGCAAGTAATTATCTATTTAATTATTTAAATTAATTAAAGCTAGTAATTTTCAGTAATGGCTAAATAAATATTTATTAAGCAGCTAGTGACATTGCCTAGTTGCAAGTACAAGTTACACATTAAAAATCAAGTTTAAGTCAGTTACATCCAGCCTTGAGGGTTGCACTGAGTTAGGATAGGGAACACATAATTTACTTCATTGAGCTGAGGTTTGGAAACACTCCATCAATAATGAATATAAACACTTGTTGGAAGATTCAGAGATCAGAGTCAGCTGGAGGCCTTAGAAAAGATCAAGTTGATGAAACTGCAGCATTCAGTCCACACCTAAATAGTGTTTGATTATGATACAGTTAATTAAAGTTAACTAGAAGTATTAATAAATCAAAGCAGTTAGTAAAAGTACATCCCTACCCACACTTAACACAGAAATACATTCAAAAGGAATTAATCAATGTGAGTTAGAGCTTGGTAGCAGATGCTACAATCTGTGTGGTAACAGCCTTCATCAGTAATTAGGTGAATGGATTTAGTGTAGTTGGGACTGTTGTGTCCTTTTTGTCTGCACTTTTTGCATTAAACTTTGTTTAGGTTGATTACTTTTGGTTTTGTTTTCAGTGGATTGTTGTTCCTGTTTTGTTTTGGAATGACTTATTGTTGATTGGTTTTCAAAAAAATGTTTGGTGTTCTTAATGGAAAATTGGATGAATTGCTTCTAAATTTAATTTGATTGGATATGTTAGAGTAATTACCAATTTGCAGTTTGGCTTCTACAGCCTTCTTAATAAATTTAGACAAGTTGTCTTCTAGGCTGCATTGTTATTCAAATTGGCAATAGATGGATAGTGGCATACCATAAGTGATAAGATAATGTGATTGGTATTCCAAGAATGTTCTGCTCAACCTATACAGTTGTTTCATTTGAAGAATATACTCTTCAGTATCATATTTGGCTTTGTTTGTTGTGTTATTCAAAATAATTTGATATTGGTTACATGCTGTCAGGGCATGTAAGTGACAATGGAAATTTTGTATCAACAGCTGGTATTCTGATTTAATCATTGCATTGAGTGTTAAATAATAATTGTATGCTTTTCCCATGAGAAAACTGGGAAACTGTGCAAGTTTCCACTCATTGTATGATAAGGTTTTGTTCTTAGGAGAAGAACCATTCTTAGAAAGTTAGAGATTTTCTGTCCATTTTGGCAGAAAATTTTTTTGGTGGTATTTGTATTTTTAAATTGTTATCAATTGCAACTGGTGGCAATTTAGAGCAAAATAATTTTTTATTTACTTTGGGGCTTTCTATAGTTTTTAATTTCCAAAATTGATTAAAAAAAATTGATACAAATAAGGTAGCAGTGAATCAAAGAATCAAAGCATCAAAAAGACATAACACCATTTCAGAGTGCCAAAGATAATAAGGAGCTTTTGTGTCTCCTCAATCATTTCTGTGGCTAAGATGTCATCCCATGACTTAACTTTGGCATATCTAGGTTGCTGGGTAATTTGCATAAGAGTTTCCCTTTGTGTTACTTCTTCACTCCTCAAGCAGAAGAACTCAATCTCAGGTAAACATGCACTGATTGGACAGTTTCTTTTTAAGTTGTTAAGCCTCCATGTAAACATGTCATAAAACCTCTCATAAAGGCAAAGTCCTTTCAGCACTATCATGAGAGTCATGAGTGCATCTGTGTCTGAGGTGTGGGCATCTTCAGGGCTAATCTGGGTGTTTAGATAGAAGTGGGTGAAGACTTCTCTTAGTGATCCTATGTGCATCATATGATCCATGAACAGTGAGCAGTATTCATTGACCTGCTGTAAAGTCATCTCTTTGGGATCTGCAATTTCTGCTTACAGCATAGTGATAATCTTGATGTGCTTTGTAACATCATAGTATCAAGTGAGGGTTTCAACATTATTGATCCACATTAGATCACCAGATGCCTGAAATAAAATAAGGACACAGGGGTGCAACATTGCAATCTTGTTGTGTACTTTTGTTAATTGTGTAGAGATTGGTTGTCCTTTCTGAAAAATATATTTAATGATGAGCTTACCATTGATGACCACGTGTTCTGGGTTCCCACCCTTGAGTTGGGTGTCACTTGTGTCCTTATACTCCTGTGTCTGCATTGCTTTGTTAGTCTTAGTCACAGTGGAGAAGTAGTTAATGGAGTTAGAGAGGTGCACAGAGACTTTCCTTTGCCCCTTCATGATGCACCATGATGGCAAGATGAGTGGGGTCATGATACATGGTGGAGGGATACAATGCAAGTTGTGTTTATCTGTATGATCTTCAATGTTATCTAGCATGACCTTCTCTCATAATGTGGCTGTCCCAATAGTAACTGGATAATTTATCTTAGCATCCTTAATAGAATCCCAAAACTTGCTGCAGAGCCCTTGCTCATGGAGTTTGGCAATCTGTGAGTTGGAGATTAGAAGACAGGAGGTGGTACATTCCACATCCAAGGCTATTTGTCACCCAGACAATTGTAGAAGCACTAATTCCTCTTTGGTAAACATCTTGGTTATCCACCATTTCATTAAGGCCAATATATCATTATCTTGATTTTGCTCAATGACATGGTTAACTATAGAGAGTTTTTCAGCAAACTCACCCAGATGGTGCTTGATGATTAAAATTCATTTGTCTTCTGTGATAGACCACACTGGTGTAGGCATAGGAGAGCTCACAACTCCAGAAAACATTTGCATGTTACTGGCTTTGAGGAGTGCCTTAGTACTGGGCAATACTTCAACTGCAGATGATGCTAACAGTTCCTCCTCATGGTAGAATTGTTCAGGCAAGTGCATTGTGTGCTCAATGACTGTAATCAGTATGATCTCACCATCTTTGGCAGCTTGTCTCCATGTCTCTGATAACTTGCTATACCCACACTTGGGATAGTTCATCTTCTCTAAGTTAAACAGAATTTCTGTCTTAGTATGCACATTGTAGTGGGACACTAATTCTAAGAATGGGTCTGTCTCTCTTCCCCCAAACTCACTTCCCCCAAGTCTGACGTCACAATATTAAATACTGTTAGAGACACAATTTCAATGAAATTGCAATTAATATATTTGAATAAATATATATTTCTTTAAACTGTATTTTGATTAGTTTTCAATGAAGTAGGGCTGTGGATATTAATTGTGTGCCAAATGGACTCAGGGTTCCTATCCACCTTGAGATTAGTCCAGACTTCATTGATTTCTGCAAACATTGAAGTGCTTTGGGAGAATGCAAAACTGACACAACTTTTTTTAACTAAGGCAAGACCAGGCCAGTTAGCAGAGATAGACTCAAGCATTTGTGACAGCATCTATGATCAACCTTGTGTCAACTGTGAGGCAATGTATAGGTATTTTCTTACACAAAAGAAGGTCAGTATAAATAAGTTTAGTTATTGAAGGATACCAAATTGGTACATGCTGGTGGGACAATAGTAGTGAGTGTAGAGGATCATGAAAGTTTACATTCTAAAGTAGAGGTTGACAACATCCTCAGGTATCTCATCTTGATACTTCTCTTTGACAAACATCACCAGATGAATGTTCTCAACCTTTGCTAGTCTGTATGCTATTTTGATTTTCTCCATTATCTTAGGCTGGTTGACCTTGCCAACTCCTAACAAGTAAATTCTGAAAATCAATGTTGACACACTCAAATTTTTGAATGGTGTGCTTGTTGTTGAGTAGCTGGCACAGGTGTGTTATATTAAAATCCTCATCAAACATAGTGTGGACCATGCTCCTCCAATAGGGTCTCTTTAATCCTCTGGGCATTTTGGAGTTGTAGCATATGATAATATTGATATTTGGTCTATGCTCAGCATCAATGACAAAGGGAATAATGTCCACTGCACATGTGAGGTTCATTGTGTTGTACATCCAGTGTAGTTTGTTCATAGTTTCTTCTGATAAGTTGTCACACACAAAACTAACTGCTTTAGGCATTGCAATAAAGTATGAATGCAAAGTTTCATCTCCTACCCTAGAAATCTTACATTGCCATTCTTCATTTCTCTGAGGCCTAACACTGGTAGAAGCATGTGAAAAAGGGCCAGGACTAGAGGGGGTTATTTTGAGTCACTGCAAGGTGTTTGAATGTTAGTACTTAAGTTAGTACTTAAGTTATCGAAAGGCACTCTGTACTTACTTGACTTCTTGTTTTAATGAGGGGCTATTTGGCCCCCAAGTAGTTGACCAAGGCCTGCTCCCAAGGTGCTATTTGAAGCCCCAAGTAGTCATGGGAATCATGCTCCTGAGGGGCTATTTTGCAGCCCAAGTAGTTGTGTGGTCTGCTACTCCAGTTCTCCTGCGTCCTTTCTCTCTTGTGGGATACACTCTCCTCTGCTCAATGAGGGGTGTCATCTCAGCTCCTTTCATCACAGGGGTTATGTCTTTGCCTCACTTGTTTTCTCATGGGCAGCTGATTTTTGGTTTTTTTCATCTGATATGGCTTAGTTTACTAAACATAAAGATTAATTAAGTTCCCAATCTTGGGTATTTAAGTGATCTAAATACTCTTGGTCCCTAACTTTATGTCTAGGCAAAATATGAGTAGCAGTAATGTTGCTACAATTACTAAGATTAGTGTCATACTCGACCTCAGAGAGGTCATCTTCCTCACACTTGGTGAGGTTAGTATAATTCTCAAGTTCATTCACTCTGTCATCAACAAGTGAAAATTCACTATTAGGGTTGATGATGACATTACTAATATCCTTAATAGTTTGTTTGAGTCATTAGAAGTGGGTGACTCTCCCATTATTTAATAGATATCAATGGTGATCTAACACCTTTGTAATCATAAACAGACCCTGTGAATTGGTGGCAAGCTTCTATACTTGATTTGCATCAGTGATCTGGAAGGGAACATTGCAAAAACTTTGTCCCCAACCTTGTGGGGTTCACCATACAATTTACAATTGAAATTCCGCCTTTGATGGATAACAGATTGATTAGTATTCTGACAGATAGTTAAATGTACCTCTTGAAATTCATGTAACATAGGATTCACAAAATTCTCTAATGTAGGTTCATTATAATCCAGAAACATAATTAAAAAGCGCATACTTGCCTCTTGGCCAAACATGGCCTTAAAAGGACTAACCTTAGTGGTTGTATGCACAGCTGTGTTATAAAAAAACTCTACTGCCTCAATGATGCATTTCCAATTCCTGCTGGCTGCTCAAGCAGGGGCAACTCAGATTAGCTTGATAACAATATGGTTAAGTCTTTCAACAACTCCATTGGACTGGGGATGGTACACTGTGGTAAATTCATGTAGTATTTTGAGCTTTTCATCAAGGTTTCCATGGTTTTCAAATTGAGGTCTGCAATCTGAAATTAGGCGCTCCATGGGCCCAAACTTGAGAACCCATTCCTTGACCACTTTCTCCCCAATAACCTCAGCAGTGGTGCTGTTGAGGGGGATGACTTGAGCATACTTAGTGAAATGGTCAATAAGTACAAGGAGATACTGGTACCCCTCTGCATCATGAGAGATTTTCTCAATGTCCATATTGACAACTTTGTTTGTGCATTCTGCAGCTCTGCTGTGCAGCTCAGCTCACTGCTTCAGAAAATGTCCAGCTCCCTGCAACAGACAAGTGGTGCATTTGTTGATTACATCCTGCATGGCAGCTCTAATACCAATAGTAACATATCTTGCATTAAACATTTGCTTGGTTTGAATGATACCTAAATGGCCTTTCTCATGAATCTCTGTGAAAGGATTCAGGAACTGCCAGTCAACTATTTCAGCTCCATGTATAAAGTAGGCCTGCATCAGTAAGCTTCCAGTTATAGTGCCAAAAATATCTGTTGGCAATGGGGCTGAGTATATAGTTGTCATTGTTCAGCTTGGCAATGATTTTGCTTAACACTTTATCATGGCATTGGTAGTGCACAATTTCCATTCCAGTAATTTCCTCCTTTACCAAAATGGGGAGGATCTTGTTCCCATGCTGGTCTGTGTTGATCTCAGGCAGACACTTGTAATTGCTGAACAGGATAAACCTGAACTGTGTTTTCTCACCAGGTGGTTTCCAGAGATTGCACTCATAACTTAGGAGAGCAGTCCAGTAATCTGTGTTGTTGTGCAGTCTCCCTGGACAATGTTTAATAGAAAAGCTAAAATCATTTAAGTACTTGATCCATCAGGCAACAATGTTAGATTTGTCCCTGGAGAATTTCTTCAGCCATGCCAGTGCTGAGTTGTTGGTGCACACAGTAAACTGCCATCCCAGTATGAAAAAATGAAACTTCTTCAGACTCTCAACTAGAGCAAGCATTTCTGATTTGGTCATGCCATAATCTAGCTCAGCATTACAGAGCTTGTGGCTGAAATATTGGATGGGGCTCTCTTTCCCATCAATTATCTGGCTGAGCATGCCACTGATAGCAATGGAACAGGCGTCACTGTTGATAAGAAATTCTTTAGAGTAATCCAGTGTATTTAAGCTGGGAATTTTTCTAAGTTCTTTCTTAACATTGTCAAGCTCTTCCTGCTCAACCCAGCTCCATTTGAATTCAGCATTGCACTGCAGTAGGTTGGAGATGTGCTTTGTTTTATTAGCTAACTCCAAGATAAAGGCGCCATAGTAATTCAAGAATCCCATGAGTTGCTGTACGTCCTTACAAGAATGTGGAGTTTTGATTTTATCAAGATGGTCCTTTGCATCATTCTTGATGGAGATATGACTAGGTTCAAGAATTCTTCTGGAGAAAGGTGACACAAGGCTGCAACAGAGAGCACTTGTTCCCATTGACTCAAAGGCCAGACTCATATAACAAGCTAAGGGTGTGTCCAAGCCTTTCCAGATGCTCTGAGAAAGTATTACTGGCCATTATGCTAGGTTCAAGTACATTGGCACCATTTCTAAGTATGTGGGTAACGTAATGATGGAAAGTCACAGGGGCATTATAGAGCCTGAAAGCTATATACTTCCATTCAAAGAGGCAGTAGTGAGTTATAAAGGCTGTCTTCAAAATATTGGAAGGCTTCATTGACACCTGCCAGTAGGCCTTGCACAGGTTGAGGCAGCTGAATAATTTGCATTGACTGGCATTGTAAAGGAGGTCCTCAATGAGCAGGAGTGGGTATGCATCTTTTACAGTAACGTCATTAAGCTTTCTAAAATCAATACAGAGGCAGTACTTGTCACCCTGTTTAATAAAGACAGCTGGAGCCACATGGGGGCTATTGCTAGCTTGGATAATGCCACTTTCTATGAAGTCACTTAAGATTTTTTCATACTCTTCCCAAAGGTTTTCCAGTACTCTTCTGATGGGAGAGCAAATTGGATGATTGTTCTTAGTTATGATGGAATGCTGTTCTCCAATGGATTGGCTGGTGCTGATCAAACAATAATTAAAGACCTCATAATGCTGTTGAAGCAGATGGGAAAGCAACTCACAATCCTGAGAACTAAGATGTGGATGCATCTGCTCATTAACAAGGGGGATCCTAACATTGTCACTCAGCTCTGCCAAATCATGGATGGCTGTTAAGATTGGTGAGCAGGCAGTGGCCTGAAATTCCAGATGAACCAGAGTTGTGACAAGCTTCAATTGAGATGGATCTATTTTAACCAAGGAATCAGAACTATTTAAAACAGTAACACATGTTTTTCCTTTAGAAACAGGACAAAGATCAGGGGAGAAGTTAATTCCACAGAAGTGTTTTCCCTTAAATCCAGAAATCATAACATCTCCAGCATAAGCAGAGTTGGTGGTGACAGGAACATGAGGCTCCACAATCACATGCTCAGAAAAACTCAATGAGATATTTTGGCTAGGGCTCTTGCTGACATTTACTTTCTCTGATGGAGATGGTGTTGTTACCATAATTATGTTATACAGAAGCAGTTGACTGCAAGTATTGATGACAATTAAATCAACAACAAAAAGTTCCTGCCAAATGTGTAACTCTAGGTTTGGTATACAGCCTTTGAGCAAGAGGAAATTTCTAGAGGCATCCAGCAAACACAGTGGATGGAAGGAGGTCATTCCATGACAGGCACAGCTTAGAACAACAGGAATTGCTGATGATCAGGGCTGAGGCCCTGGTATTGATGGTGACATTTACCAGAGATCCATTTATATTGACTGGGATTACATGAGTATGCAACAGTGATGTGATGACTAGAACATTGTGCACATGTTTTCTAGAAGGTGGTGCACCAACTAGTTTGACTGGGTAGCTATTCCAACAGGTGACTCAAGAGAACATTCCTGGTCTCCAGGCTCATTGATGATGAAACCTTCGCCATCAGCAACTAGACAAATAACTGCTCAGCACTTAGATTTAGTGTGCCCTTTCTGACCACAATTGAAGCAATGAGTATGCTCAAGTTCTATCTTTACAGTAGAAGCAACAGTGCTTGAAGAGGTAGGAGGCTTCAGTGAAGAAGAACCACCTTTCATGTCTCCAGCATCCTTATCAATACAAGTTGTGTTGTGCAGCATGTATATGATGCTTATGGCTTTACAGATAATTACACTGAGATTGTCCTCAGGGTTGCACTTGAGCTCAAGGCAACTTTGAATGTTAGGCAGGAAGCCTTGACAGATGTATGAAAAAAGATTGTGCTTCAAATACTC
Source organism: Hofstenia miamia (assembly GCA_900660155.1). Taxonomy (NCBI): domain Eukaryota; kingdom Metazoa; phylum Xenacoelomorpha; order Acoela; family Hofsteniidae; genus Hofstenia; species Hofstenia miamia. Next base: position 178,177 of record CABFPE010000357.1, read on the forward strand.
AGGGGTGAGCTTACTTAGATGAAACAGCCTTTCAACTTGTGTGATGTATATGTGAATGTCATCACCTTTTTTGAACAAGAGATCACAAAGTAGTGTTTTGTACTGATGTTTGATATGGAGGGCCTTATAATGGTCCTTGAAATATTCAATAGGAAGTGGGTAACTAGTTTTCACAGCTCTATCTAACATCATTTACTGATTTCATGCAATACCTTAAAGGTAGGTGAGGAATTGAGCTATGGCAGCATCTTGAGTAGCTTTGTACTGCTGCATGGTTACCTTGAAGAGAAAAAACCACTCTTCAAAAGATTGAGAAATTTTGTCAATCTTTCTGGTGAATTTAGGTAATATGACTATTAAATAAGTTAGTGGTATTGGCTCCAGCAGCAGTCATAGGTGGAATTGATTGAGTAAAGCCACTCTTAAAAGCAGATGTGGAAAGATTGCATGGCTGCAGTGGAGTAGATGGAGTCACACCAGTAAGTGTAACACAGTTACTTATGGGTGCTGGAGGCAAATCAGTCACACTCTGCACATGAAATTGAAGCAGCAATCATGTTTAGCTTGGGAGCCTGAGTCAAGACTGACTGTGTGAACATGGGCTCTCCATTTGTGAAAGAAGCAATGGGAGTAATGAATTGTGGTGTAGTTGGTGTGGAAGTAGAGACAATGGGGCTGCTCAGAAGGCAAGTGGAAATCATTTCAGAGATTTGCTCTGACAGATGTTCAGAGAAATTGTCCAATGCATCCTGTAGAGCACTGTGAGTGATATAGTCAGAGGGACTCAACTGGGGAGGTAATGAACAAGGCAGGCTGCTCTGGCACAGCAGAGAAGTAGACAGAGGCATTGCCAAGGTCTGGAGTTGGATTTCTAGAGCATTAATTGAGTCAATGAAATGGTGGTACCTCAGTTGGGCGTCTTGGGCATGCTCTTGCATTTCAGCTTGAAGTGAGTCTAGGTGTTGCTTGCAAGCAAAGCATTGACTGGTTTCTTTGGCCAAGGCAGCATGAAGTTGAGCAATTTCAGAATTTTGAGGGTTCAGAGTCAGCAGCATCTGTGGGCAAATAAAGTAGGGATCAAATGACAAGGTAGAAGCAATAGAACTAATTCCAACAGTGGGAGGAGCAATGTTCAGGCTGTTAATGCTCACACAGGGGAGACCCTGAGTGGGAGTCCCATTATGAGAAAAAACACTAAATTCCATTTAGCAAAAGAAAAGTAGTAAGAAATATTCAGAAAACAATTCCAACAATCTGAGAGGGATTCCATCCAGGTTCAGAGCAACAAAAACTAATAACAGTAACAGCACAGTGTAGGGTACAGTATTAAATCCAAATTCTAGAAGAACAAGACTACAACAAAGTAACAACCAAAACAAGTAAGAATAACATCAGAGCTTGGTGACAGCACAGAACTGCAGTAAAAATAACAAGAGTTATGCATCAATTGGTAGTGAAGTTGATTCACAGTTAGGGGAAATCCATCCCAGCTGACTCACAACAAAGAGAAAGAACAAAACCAAGTACAATATAGAAACAGTAACAGCTCAGCACTATGTTGCTATCACCAGGCAGAAAAATCGGATGACCACTTCAGTAAATTTGACAGAGTAGAGTAGAGAGTTTAATGACACCCTAATTTGGCCAGAATCACATCAGGATCACCAAGTAGAATCACAGGGGAGCTCTGGCTACTCTAGTGGTACTGGGTAACTCAAGAGTTTAGATTAAAGGTTGCAAAGTCTACCATAGAAGAGAGTGACATGCATTCCAACAGAAAGTATACATTGGTGGTTCACTGATTTTTCCTAATAAATAAAGAAATTCCATTCCAAAAAGAACTCCAACAGTGACCAATTCACACAGCATCATGCCAAAGCCAAATCTTTGAAGCCATCCTTACTTGCCAAGGTGCTAATTGTGTGTCTCAAGTATTAATTTCTAGCTCAATAAACAATTTATCTCAGTGTTCTCTTATCTCAGCTCATGTAAATAAATAATAAATAACAGGCACATAATTGCTGTGCATTCATGTTCACCAATGGCATAGTATATTACAAGGTGTAATTATTAAGTGCATGTGTGAACAAATCAAATAAAGGATGTTATTCCCTACATGTAACCATAACATAAATAGGCCACAATTTGGCTGTCACCATTAAAGAGCTATTTGTCCCCATGACTCAGTTCAGCTTCCTCCCAAATTGTCAATGGATCTTAAACAACAGTTATCATTAACTAATCTTTAATCAATGAATCTAAAGGGGGTTAATAGATAAATAATTGAAAAGGCCAAATGCAGTAGAAAGAAGCCAAATTTATTGTGTGCTTCACTACATTGACTCAGATATTTATTACAAAAATATGTAACTTCCTACCTGACTTGTTTACAATTTCAAAGCACAGTTTCCCTCACAAAGTTAAAACAAGCAATCACATGTAATTTAAATCAAGGGGACAAATACTAACACTATCAAATTAACTACACTCAAAATTCCAAAATCAATTAAAAGAAATTGATACAAATAAGGTAGCAGTGAATCAAAGAATCAAAATGTCAAAAAGACATAACAAGATTTCAGAGTTCAAAAAATAATAAGTTCGAAAAAATAGGGCCCTGAGTGATTCTATAATATGAGCCTATCCCTACTAAAAGTTAAAGGTAGCCAGGATATCAGGTAAGGGAAGAGTGCATGAGTAGTATAAGGGGACGTTCCCACTTTACATACTTGTTTAAAAAGTGGAATCGAAAAATATTTCCAAATAAAAAATAAATATTAATAATAATATTTAATAAACGTACGTGGTAAAACCCACATACGTGTTTAAGACAAGACAAAAATGTAATTT
>CABFPE010000357.1:196517-221487 GCA_900660155.1 Hofstenia miamia
AGATAAATAATGAGTCAATAAAGCAAAGTGAATCAGTCAGCTATTTAGGAGTAGAGATAGATAATGAATTAACATTTGAAAAATTTCTACTGAATAAGATTCAAAAAATGACTGCAGGAATTAGATATCTTTATCTCTTACGCAATGTAATATCAAGCAATTATCATAAAAGCATGACAAAGCATCAGTATATCGTAATAAATATAAAATATTATCTCCGTTCTATCAAATTCATATGCATATGCTATCTATCTTATTTAAATTCAAATATCTACAAACATCTCTCCTTTTCCTTATTGACTATATTAAATTAAATGAGCGATCGCAAAAATTTTTGAGTTTAGATAAAAATTATAATGGCTTTCATCACATATCGATTAAATTGTGGAATAATTTAGATTATGAAACGCGAATAGAAAAATATTATTATTATTTTATGAAAATTATTATTATTATTATTATTAATAAAACAGTATACATTTGGGAACGGTAATACACTTCATGCATTTGAAACATACATCCAACATTGAGCACCTACACAAACATCCACTCAAACATTGATTATATTATTATATATTGTACATATTAATTTGTAGTTATTTGTTCATGTTTATTTTCTTTTGTCATGTGTTAGTTTGTAGATCTTGTATACATATAATGCGCAATAAATTTGCTCTGACTCTTAATTCATGAAACCTCCTCCACGCTTTTTATCCATTTAAAGCATTTTTACTCCTTCATTTGTTCCCCTAAGCGCTATCCCGCCTGTTGGAAGACATCTTGGATTTATCCGCTGTTAATATTTAATCATCTTCCCTCCTCGCAGGTGACGTCCTACCGCCCAAATAGCTATTCTATCTCGACTGTCTATCATTTTTGAACGCCTTGTTTTTCGTTATGTATTCCCAAAAATTCGTCACCTCATCTCTTCTTCAGCATGGCAACCTTCCTGGTCGCTTTATGATTAGTAACTTACTCACACTGATCGAAAACTGTTACTTTCACTACTGATTGTAATGATCCTTATTGTATTATCTTTCTTGACATCTCAAAAGCGTTTGATCGCCTCTCTCATTCAATTCTGCTTGACAAGTTACGTTTATTTGGTTTTGATGCGGATTTCATTGAACTGTTCAAGTCTTACCGGACTAATCGCCACCGATGTGTCAAAATCAACTCGTCTGTCTCTTCGCATGTCTCCATTACTAGTTGTGCCCCTCAAGGCTCAGTGTTTGCTGTTCTTTTCTTCCTCGTTGCCATTAACAACCTCCCTCATTCTGTTCTTAACTCGTCTTGCCTATTGTATGTTGACGAAACTGCGATTTTTGATTTTGATTGGTTTTTTGGTTCTAACATTTCTTCTGATCTTGAGCATTTGTCTACTTGGTCCTCCGTCAACCATCTTGATTTTAGCGCTACCAAGACATGTGGTATTTCCTTTTCTGTGGCTCCCCCTTCTGATTTAAATTAGACTGGACATGTGTCTTTGCGTCTCCGCAAAGCTAATTCCTCGCTATTTGGCCTTTTCTGTAATGTTCCTTTTAAGACCTCGTCCGCTGTAAAACTCTCTTTGTTCAAGTCCATTCCTCATGCCATTCTTCTCTACGCGTCTCCCTGTTTGTGGCCTTCTCATGCTTTGTTCCACTCCATGGAACGTTTCCAGAAACGCGCTTTCAAATGGATTCCTCTTTGGCCTATAAAGACGCTCTTCTGAAATTCCCGACTCTCCCAATGTCACTCCACTTTCATGCCCGTGCTCTCCTTCTGTTCAAACGTTTACTGCCTCTGAAGTTAGACCTTGATCCATTTGATATTATTTCGTTCTCTAACTCCCACTCTACTTGCGCTGCTGGTGCTGTCACGTTCTCTGTTCGTCTTTTCAAGAAACATCGTACCCTTCACTCGTTTTTCAATCGTGTTTGTGCTTCTTCTAATTTCTTACTGACTCTAAATCCTCCAACTGCCATTGATTTTTTTTCTCGCCCACGACCTTCAAGAAATCTTTGATGTCTTTCCTCTTCGATGTTCCTTTGTCTCACTTTGACTACTCTTCCATCTGCTCGTACCTCATCCTGTGTGACTGCTCCCGTTGTCGATTGATTTGACTTTTTAATTTTGTTTTGTTCCGCCCTAACCGGCTTATTATAGTCTTTCATTATTATTATTATTTATAGAATTTAGGTAACTTCAATTTTCCTAAAACTATCAGAACTTAGGCAATCCCGTTTGGGTTATCTACCTTAACAGAATTGAAACTATTGTACACAATTTAGACGTTAGTAAATCTTCAGGTTCAACTCATTTACCTTAATTTTAATTATAAACAATTTTCATATATTTGGCGACCATTTAATCAATGTATAGTTGAACACCTATTTTCGGAGATAATGCTAATACCAATCAATTAAACGTTAATATTGGAAAAACTCAATTCATTACATTTTCATCCTAAGAACAATAACAAACAAGATCGAATGAATTGTTAACAGTGGTCCAATACAACAAAGTAATCATGATTTAAAATAAGATTGTTTTTTTTTAAAGATAGAAAAGTGGCTTCTGACGTTAGATATTTATACCACCTCAGAAATTTAGGACCCGATTTTCACGTAGTTTTTTGTGTGTATGCCTGGTTGTTTCATGTGTATATAATATAATTTTACATTTTTTAGGGAGTAGTGAAAATAAAAACTGCTTTTCAAAAGTTTATCTTGTTCATAGGGCGCGGTGTAGGGTGGGATGATCAGCGGGTGTTGGCAGTAGAGCACGAGGTGTATTGTATGATAATGCTTTAGCGTAGGAAGTTGCGGGTTGACACAAGGAGCCATGATTGGGTAAAGTTGACGGTGTGTGAAAGTAATTTCTTAAATTACGGATGAAGACTGAGAGGACTTTGTCAAACAGATGGATGACATCATAAGCAAGACGGCTAGAATTGATTGTGCTTGGCGAAAGGAAGAAATGATTAAAGGAATGACACTAAGACGACGTTGAGAGAAGCTTCTTATTATTTAATTGCAGTGCTTAATTGCAAAGTTTTGTGATAGATTATCATCAGCCCAGACAGTGGTGAGGTGTGAATTTCTTCCTGACTTGTGATGTTGTGCAGCTTTGAGCGAAGCGTATTGAATTTGGGTGCATCGATTAGACCAGTGTTGAGCATTACAATGTCCACGTGTGTACTTTCGGTAAAAGGAATCTAATCTTTTTTATTTAATTTCAGTTAAAGTTAGTCAAAAATACTAATTTTAATTTTGAACTTAAAATGCACCAATTACGTATTTCATTTTCCTGTTTTCGAGACGAATTGGAAACAGGTTTTACTGAACTCTGTAATTATTTCCTAAACATCGGAAATATTTTGTATTACCAAGCACCTTTACGAACAAGTTACATGTGATATATGATTTCATATAAATTTTGACATCAGAAACAGTAATTTATTTTTGACAACTGACTTTCGGAAATAGTACATGCAAACATCTGATTTCTTACTGCTATTTGATCTGGGCTTTTTTAGGTCTTCAATCCTGGGGAGGGAGGACTTCTTATCCCCTCTATCTAACTCTGGATTAGATTAAGGTATTAAAACGAAGCTTTGCACAAATATTCTTCATATCAGCACTAGGGCTCGATCCGGGTCGAACATATTTGGTATTGAAAGAAATTTGTGATAGAAAAACCTTTCTACAATTTTTTTCACAGCCCATTTTTGGTTATATTGTCTACCGAATGATCATAACTAGCATCAAATTGTTCGAATTGATTGATATTACCTTGGTAGCCTCTCCCTGCTGAGTGTAAGATTAATATTAGATTTGGTTTTTAATTTTTAACAAAAAGTTTCATTTTCTATTCAGTCATAAAAGTTAGGTCAAAACCTCATTAGCTTTCAAATTTTTTAGCAAACTTCATACAAATATTCAAAGGATAGTTGACAGGCCTTGCTTTCTTGAATTTAATAACAGCAACATTAATTGGTTAATATAATATACTATAATTTTTTAACTACTTTGATTATTATCACAATAAAAGTTACTAAATCTTATTAAGAAAGCTCCATAACTTTTTGAGTAATAATCACATGTCTAATAGGGAGAGACAATCTACCACATTTGCATGGATCTGTTTCTAGACATGGATCGATCCGATCGATGGATATCCACTGGATATGGTTCAAAAAAATTATTTTTTGGATATCAATGGATCATTGTGGATCAAAAATATAGGCCAATAGATACATTTATTCATCCTTATTGCAAATCTTTAAGTAAAGTAGCTTAAAATGAACAATGAAACAAACTTAACATCATTTTTCTAGAAAGCTGGAAATTTTATGCATGTTTACCATCCACATGACACCGTGAGAGTAATTACATATTTGGTATACATGTAGTAATCAAAGTAGTCTTTGCTTAAAACATCCCCGCATTGAAAGACATATGCAATTTTGTGTCGTGTGTTTTTAATTTTTGTGGATTGGATTGGATATGGATCGGAATATATTCGATCCACTCCAACCCTGAAATGTACGCATAGGTCGAATAGGTTTGAGCAATACGATCAAGCCACTTTTATTTTTCTACATTTATATATGGATATACAAAGTTTGTAGCAAAATTATGTAGTTAGTGTCAAGGATTTCTGCTAACAACAGATTATTTTGGTTTTCAGATGCCACCTTCTGAGTCGTTCTACCATCACTAACTTGCTCATTTTGATTGAAAACTGCAATTTCCACTCTGATCGTAATGATCCTGGTTGCATTATTTTTCTTGATATTTCTAAAACTTTTGATCGCCCCCCCCCCTCATTCTATTCTTGATAAATTAAGTTTATTTGTCTTTGATGCTGATTTTATGAGCTCTTCTAGTCTTACCAGTCCAATCGTCGTCAGTGTTTTAAAATGAATTAGTCAATTTCTCCTCCTGCTTTTTTCTCTAGTGGTGCTCCTCAAGGTTCTGTGTTTGCGATTCTCTTCTTTCTCGTTGCTATCAACGACCTCCCTCAATCTGTCCTCCACTCATCCTGTCTACTGTACGTCGATGACACTGCGATTTTTAACTTTGGATGTTCTTTTTGCAATGTAGCTATATACTATATGCAATCACACCTAACACCACTCAACTCACAACACATCTCCACTGAACACTACTACATAACGACACTTAAATTTAGTAAATTTATTATCTACAAATTTATCAGTTGTTTCTCTAAGACTTATTGGAAAATAAACAGCCATTTTCATAAGATCCTATGCTTAATATTTATTAAATTCAGCGTATTTCTTCTTAATTATCTCAATACATATTTTATTTCTTTCGATTAATTCTTTCTGGAGATGTTATGCCTAACCCCGGACCAATTTTAGAAGAATCACAAATAGAAAATATAAATTCGTATATCTCAATACTAGAAGTCTCAATTCAAAAAGAAATTATTTTCTAAACTTAATAAATAATATCTCTCTATAATAAATAATAATATCTCAAAACGCAATATTCTTAGTTACTGAAACTTGGTTAAATGATTACACTGATCCTAACATGTTTAATACTGACCGACATTATTTTGACATTTTCATAAAAAACTGATTCGGTAGAGGTGGCGGAGGACTCATGATAATAGTTCCAAAATGTTTAAAACCAATACGTAAATTGGAATATGAATTAGACCACGTTGTATTTGAATCATTCTGGATAGAAATTATATCGTTTGAAAACGAATGTCATAAGGAACTGATCAACCCAAAAAAAAATATCATATTGACTATCTAATTTTAAGTCAAATGAAATCTCCGAAATAAATTACCCATACTATTCTATATCTGTATTTGGTGACTTTAATATAAATTATTTTACAATCTTGAAAAAAAATCATTAAGCGAATTTTGCACCACCTACGATTTTCACTGTGTAAATACTGATTGTCCTACTTGGAATAACAACTTAATTGACTACTTCATAACAAATTCACACTTATGTTTTAAATCCATTATCTTTGAATCATTCAGTGACCAAGCTCTTTGCGCCTATATAAGTAATATAACTACTAAAACGTATCTTTTTAACATAACATATACAACGGATTATCTAAATTATTCAGACGAAATAATTACATCTACACACTAAAATCTGGATCTTGTATGATTAATTCTATTTCAAATGAAATTTTCAATGCAATTAACAAAGCGGCACCAATTAAATGCCGAAAGGTAAGATTAAAGCCGCGCAAAATTACTTTATTCAATGCCGATGATGGTGAAATATTTGAACAAATAAGCATTAAAAGAAAACTATTTGATCTTGCAAAAACAGAACCGACGACCACAAATTGGACTAATTACAAAAAATCAAAGAAGATAATTAAACAATTAAGAAATAGAAAAGTTGCTTTAAAACAAAACAAGTTTTTCGATACCTTAAGTAAAACAAGCGAAAAATGGCGATATATTCATAAAATTCTGGGGAAAAGTAAAGGAATTTCAACTGACATTAACGAATTAAAAATTGATAACGAAATTACGAGGACCACCTAAACATAACATTTAAAGAACTTCAATTTCTCCAAATATAAAAGTAAGGAAAATATTATAAACATTCTTTTCTTTTAGACTCGCAAATGCTAGTGAATTAGAAACCATAATAAAACACTTAGACACAAATAAATCAACTGCCTCTTATGATATTCCAATCTTTATTATTAGGCGCTTTTTCCATATCTTTAGTGAGTATCTGTTATGCGCATTAACCAATGCATTTTTAATAACGAATTTCCCGAAATTTTTAAAAAATCTGATATAAGTCCTCTATTTAAAAAAGGTGACCCTCTAAACACAAAAAAATTATAGACCTATTTGCATTAGCCATCCTTTTAGTAAACTGTTTGAGAAATTATTAAATAATCAAATAAACGCCTATTTAAAATCTGAAAATATTCTCTCGAAAAAAATAATTTGGTTTTCGTAGTGGTCATAGCACTGAAGATGCAATTTTATCAATATCAGAACAAATAAAATCTAATTTAGCTCCTAATAATAAATGTAGTTGTGTGTCCCTTCTTGATTTAATCAAAACGTTTAACTCAATGTATCAAAATATATTATAACTGACCGCGGGGTGCCTTAGGGCACAGTTCTAGGTCCCATCCTATTTGCAATCTACGTGAATGACATAACTCAAAATGTAAAATACAGTAAAATTTATCAATATGCAGATGATACCTGTCTTTTCAGTACTAGTATAAATGCTTTTAAAGCAACTAAAGACCTGCAAAATGATATTGAAAATCTAACAACATATTTCACAAATATTGAACTGAAAGTAGATATTGAAAAACACAATTTATAATATTCCCTCCTAAGACATTCAAAATACCCACAAAAAACATTAAACTTAATATAAACCATGTACTAATAAAGCAAAGTGAATCCATTAGCTATTTAGGTGTTTAAATCGACAATGATTTGAATATCAAGCAATTCCTAATGTCAAAAATTAGAAAAATGGCATCTGGGATTAGGTATCTTTATCATCTTAGAAATATTTCAAATACATATCACAAACAACTAATAAATGCTCTCTGCTTATCCCACTTTCAATATTGCTCATTTCTCTTTACAAATATAAACTGGAAATATCGCATACTTTTGTCTAAAACCTTTAATTGGTCTCTTAAAACACTCAATTTCGTTAAAAAAACATGACAATGTATTCAAATATCGACTAAAAAACAAAATATTATCTCCTTACTACCAAATTCAAGTGCATATCTTATCAGTATTATTAAAATTTGATCAACCCGCGATTTCGTTTTTAAAACAATATATTAAATTAAATGAAGATTTTCACTAATTCATATGCTTAGATAAACATTATAATAGCTTTCACCACACAGCAACTAAGGTATGGATCATGAAATTCAACTCGAACAAACTACAAGAAATTCAGATAAAAATTCCGCAGATTCCTCTTTAATAGACAATGCATTCTAAACGACAATAATCTACTACACTCATTCGAAAATTTTGTATAGCACAAGAAAGCCACACACATGCACACACAAATTTACATTATATATATTTTATTATTATTTTGTAAATCCATGTATTTGTAGTTTGTAGCTTTTATACTAGTTTACAGCAATAAATTTGCTTTGACTCTTATAATGGCGCTGAATAGCTGATTTTCGAATTTTTCTATGTTCAGCGCCCTGTGCATTTATTGGCCTCAGTTTTTCTTCGATTTCAATGAAACTTGGTGTGTCACTTAGCTATGCAATGCTTCAAGTGTGCAGTAAGTTTGAACAAGATAGAGGCATTAGTTTAGGAGATAGGGGCTTCCAAATTTTGCCAAAATGAACTATTATAAGGCGCAGAATACAAGCTAAATTGAACTATTATAATGGCGCTAAATATAACTAAGGGTTTATTATAAGGTATCTAACGGTTAAATGTTTAAATTGATGATTGCATACAACAATCTACACGTTTGAACAATTTTTTCCGCACTTAGATGGGTCTTGAAGTAATAATTTCCCCCAGGCGGTCTTAGCAATATCAGTTTTTGGGTTTGCTTAATGTAACTTGAAAAGGACTTTCTAGATGTAAAATAAAGTTTAGAAGAGAATAAAAGCAGTCCGAAGTTGATCTTAGCATTATTCGCAGCATAATCAGCATTTTCGCAATGTAATAGCCCTAATAAAATTTTTTTAAGGGAATGACCCTTAATAAAACGTTGATTGTGCAGCCAATAATGTTCGGATCGACTTCGGACCACTTTTACTCTTCTAATTTACATTTTATATCTAGAACAAACCTTTTAACTAATTTAAAGCAATGACTAGTTTAAAATTGTTTGATTGAGTAGTGTCCTACATTATCCTGCCCCTACAATGGTTCATGTTGAGATTTCTTAAAAAATATCGGACTAGATCTCTTCCTAAAAAAACAATGGAAACCATTATCTAGATGTAAAATTTAATGTAGAAGCGAATAAACTTAGTTTCAGCCCATCCGAACATTATTTGCTAAGCAATGTAAGTTTTCGCAAGGGCGTTCCCACTAAAAAGTTTTTTAATTAAAAAATACTCAAGATATGAGTTTATTCAAAAAAAATTCGAATGGATGTAACTTATTGCTTAATCTACTTCATATATACCAAAAAATCAGTCGTTTTCAAAAAATTTTTGCTTAATAATACTAATAGTATTAAGCGCCATTATAATAATCAGGCAAAAATATTAAGTACCATTATAATAGTTTTTTGTATTCAGCGACATTATAATAGTTCACAAAAGTTGATCTACAAACTACAATATTGAGGTCTGTTCCCATGCATGCAATTTTTTTGTTGTGTCTCTTATATTTTGATGACACAGGAGATTGTGTTTCAATTTTCGCTTAAACACTTGAATATTCTCGGCTGACCTTATCACTATATCGAGACTGTTTCAATGTTTTATAGTATTAAATATGAAGGAATTTTCCCACATCTTTGATCTACATAAAATTGGTGATTAGCAATTGAATGTTTTCGAGTTGAAGTTAAGGTCAACATTTAAAAAGTTAGAAAACTTGGAAGTTTATTGAAGTGTTTGTAAAGAATTAGTAAGCTGGTAAATTTAGTGAAATACTTAGGTGCTAGCAAGTTGTATTTTTGTAAATATTTACTAGCGTTTTGTTTCTAAGTGTTAAATAAGACTCTGATTGCTCGTTTGAAGGTTATATTGATTTTATCACTATTGAAAATACTTAAGCTATTTAAAAGTTGACATCCATATGTGAATTGGCTGGTTACAAAGGCATTTATGAATTGTGGATTTTTTAAATCGCCTAATCTCAAAAATATAGTTTATTCGATTATTCATCAGTTGAATTTTCTTTGATATGAATTTATTGAAATTAAGTTCTTGATTTAATTCTACACCTTAGTATTTCACTGTATCATTTTGTTCGATGGAATGATCTTCTATTTTCGACGTTACCTTAAATGCAATACTTCTAATTAGCTTTGGCGAAAATATTGTAAACTGAGTTTTGTTGATATTTAGCATTACTGTATTTTGATGAAAATATTTTCTAATATGCTTTAAGTTATTTGTTAATGTATTGGCAGCAATATAAGGATTTTTGTGCTTTGTTAAAATACATGTGTCATCAGCATATTGATATATCTGACAATTACCAGTCTTACTAATATCATTTACATATAGTGTAAATAAGAGAGGACTTAGAACCGTTCCCTGTGGAACACCATTTTTGTTGTTGAGGTAGCTGGAATAAACATTTCCTATCTTAGTCGTTGCATCCGTTCTGTAAGGAAACTATACAACAGTTGAATGCTATTGTTGTCAAAACCATGAGCCTTTAGTTTTTCAAGAATTATATTATGATTAATGCTATAACATGCTTTGCTTAGATCTAATATTGCAATAGCTGTACATCGATTGTCATTTATATTAAGTCGAATGTTTTCTGTGATAGACAAAAGGGCATCAATAGTTGAACGTTTTGCTCTAAACCAGGGGTCTCCAAAGTTTTCCAGCGGAGAGCCACATTGCTGAATTTTTAAATCTTCGCGGGCCAAGATTCTAAATTATTTATTTTACCAAAATACATGCAATGTAAATAAACAGTGAATTAATAATTAATAATGTTATTTATTCAGTACATAATTACAATGCATATAATATCAGAAACAATTAACATGTTTTTTAACTTCGATCAATAGGGGAAATATGAAATTGTTTCATTTCTGACAAAATTTTTTCCAACTGAGGTTCAAAATGAGTGCGCTTATCAATTAGCGTCGTCTTGCGTTTGTTTCAGCTTTAGATTTGTCAAGCGTGTCAAGGGTTATAAAGTATATTTGTTTTTGTATGATTTCGGCACGGCCTCTTTCGACATTTGTTTTATGATTTTGAAGAAGAGCTCGGTGGGCCGGATTAAAACCGTTCGCGGCTCGGATCCGGCCCGCTAGCCGTACTTTGGAGACCCCTGCTCTAAATCCAAATTGGCTTTCATATAGTACATTATTTGAATTTAAGTAGCTAAATATTTGATTACTAATAATAATAATGATAATTAATTGATGCCATACATTCTACAGATGTTCAAACTTTCAAATCCAATATCAATCTTCTAGTTGAACTGATTCGTCTCAAATTCTCACCACGCTTCATCTACTTCTTGGAAATCACTCCTGTCTGCAAACATTCACTCTTACAACGAAATCACATCATTGCTGAATTCAACGAAGTCCTATCGCGCATGTCTTCAAGCAACTTCATCGTCATCCCTGTCTTCAAAAAATTCTTATTGTCACGAAGAACTGTCAACAGTAGTCTCTTAGCTTTTGATGGGATACATCTTTCTCGAAATGGAATCAATATTGTTCCTTTCTTTTAATTAACCTAAATTCGAAACATCGTAGGATTCTATCAAAGACATTTAAAAACTCTAAACTTTGCACAAACGTATGACCAAGCATCAGTATATCGTAATAAATATCAAATTTATGTGCATATGCTATCTATTTTATTTAAATTCAAATCTCTACAAACATCTCTCCTTTTCTTTAATGACTATATTAAATTAAATGAGCGTTCGCAAACATTTTTGTTTAGATAAAAATTATAATAGTTTTCATCACATATCAATTAAATTTTGGAATAATTTAGATTATGAAACGCGAATAGAAAAAAACTATAAAAATTTAGAAAAAAATTAAAACAGTTTTTTCTAATAAAACAATATACATTAGGGGACAGTAATACACTTCATGCATTCGAAACATATACATCCAACATCGAGCACCTACACAAACATTGATTATATTAGTATATATTGCACATATTAATTTGTAGTTAAATATTTGTTTATATTCTATTTTTCTTTTGTCACGTGTTATTTTGTAGATTTTTTGTATACATTGAGCAATAAATTTGCTTTGACTCTTATTATTATATGTATTGATAAGGTTTAAGGTAAATGCAATAAATTTTGCTTTTAAACGTGATTATTATCAAATATTTTGTCTTTTCCATCTTTCGTTTCCTTGCTTTTTTTGCTATTTGCTTTTAATTTTATATATAAAGAGTGATGTAGTTAATTAGGCGTTATACTACAATAAGCGACATTCCATTAGTGCGTTCGTAGTCATTGTAACTGTTCGGTCAACATCTTTTTGTATATATAGATCAGTAACTTTAATAAATCTCACAATACTCTTTAATTTATCGACCGATAACCTTTATTATTTAATTCCGGAATTAAAAAAAATTATTTAAAATTCCGGAAGGTGTGGATTATTCAGTTCAACCCATTGACTCATTGTGCGACAAGCAGGGTTAAGGTTACCCATCATTATGACACCCAATGCTTCGACTTGAAACAGGTATTCTAAGCATTTGTGTAAACGCATTTTATGCCAAACAAACAAAACTATGTTCATGTCTACTTTATCCTTATTATTATTACATATATTAACATGACCGAAAAGTCTTGAGAAAATATTTGTAAGATAATACTTTTTGTTTGGTTAAATTTTCTAAACAAACCATAAAATCATTTGTAACATGCCTTTCACAACGTGTCGGAATTAATTTAAAATGGAATATTCATCAGCTGCTGTATGATTACATGGGTATACTGAAGCGAAGAATAATGTTGTTGCGCATGAAATTCACAGCAAAATAATCATTGCCTGTAATATGCAAGCTCCTTTATTGTAAACCGCTTACCACTGGCATTCTGACTTTATGAATGGATACAGAAAAATATTCTCAGATGAACAAAGAACTGGACGCCCTACAATTTACAGTAATGGCCATATTAAAGCATGTGTTAATGATAATCGCATCGCTATTACAATTATTAAAGAAATAACGAGAATAAAGTATGAGACAGCATGTGCAATATTAAAGGAGGTTTTGGGGCTAACAAAGGTGTGTAGGGCAATTTATCAGATTAACACAAAGCCCAAGTAGTTGACTGTGCCAAAAACTTTATGAAACCATGTCTTTTAATGATTTGCTTAAACATTGAAGATGAAACATAGATCACATTTTCACCTCAACCTAGATTCGAAAGTATGGCATGAGAAAGGACCCAAAAACATTCATCCTGCCTAACGCTTACTGCAAAAGAAACAGTACTTCTACTAGCCTTTAGTGGAGATTGTAAATTTTGTTTTACAGGAACATCTGTTGGAGAAACTGCGACAGCTGAATTCTACTCCCAATTTGTTGAAACTGCATTAGCGAAATTCAGGAGAGTCAGCACGAAGAAACTGTTGTGGCAGCACGACCATGCCCTTCCACATATCTCCTATGTGACACGTGACCTTTCGGGAATCATTATGTATTAATAAAGTAGTTGCCATATCCACCTGATTTAAATCAGTGTGATCGCTGGCTCAACAAAGCTCTAAAAAATAAATTAATAAGACAGGCTATGAAGTTGTGGATTCAGTTAAAGAACTTGCCGACAGTTCATGTTGAACCTTCCAAAACAACGGTGATTTATATATTTTTTTATTTAACCCGTATTTGAGCAGAATGTCTAAACAAATAAAAATTTTGTAATATTCATAATAGAAGCTTGTATAGACCTAAATAATATCCCGCATAAAATTAATCACCCCGTTGTCAAATATACCACCACATTAAAAATGACGAAATATACTGATTGAGTCCTTCAAAATATATTATAGGGAGTAAACTATTATGTATATGTGCATATATAATGCATAAAATTTAGTTCCCTGTTATATATATATATATATATATATATATATACACATATATATGTTGGAAAAGATTCCATCATCCCTCTTGTCCCAGTATATCATAGAGTTGTGTACTCACTTACCAATAGCGCTCCAACATAGGCTTTGACTCCATTCTTTTCAGTTTAAAAATTATGGATGCCTTTAGAACATGAGTACTTTTGATAAAACTTGAAAATCAAGCAAGTGCATCCATCAAGTAGCTATTTGAAAAGAGGTGAAGAAGTCTTACCTGGTTCAGCAAACCAATCTGATAGATTTTAATGTAATTATCCTAATAACACCTGAAATAAGTATGTTGAACCTTCCTCTTTTTTAGTTTGCTATCTGATAAGAAAGCTGTTACCTCATCACAGGCCTCACGATAAGTAAGGTGTCAATAGCCATGTTGTCTTCTTTTCCACTATCTTTGTCAGACATTTGGACTTGTTGAGTATCAAGAGGTAGGATGCAGGTATTTTTATTAGATATTAGCAGTGGAGTTCTCTCATTTATCTTTAAATCGTTCAGTGGTTGAAGAGGTACATATCTAAAATGATAAAAATTGAATAGTTATGTATTTGTCCACGGGGTGATCAAGCACCTTTTATAATATAAAATATTCTTACTGTTAGAACGTTCTCATGTTTCCAAAAAATTATCAATGGAAATAAAGCTTTTTTATATACCAAGTAAATCAAAATATTAAAATATTGAATCTTATATACTCAATGGCAAATTAATTTTAGAATGATACCTGAAGCAACAAATAGTATTGATGGCTAAGTAAACAGAGGGTCTTATGTAAACAAATTTTTATGGAAAATGTTCATATTTCTTCGCAAATGTCATTCGATCTTCGATGTTTTTCTTTGATAGTTTTGGTTTGGAGGCAGGGCGATATGCTTTAAGGTGAAACTCTTTCTGTAACGTCGCTGAATAGTTCGTCTGCTAACAAAATCATCTGGCGGTAGTTTTAAGCGATTTCTCCTCAACTACAAGTTGAAGACTCCTTTGCAATTCTATGGATCATTTAATCTGTTTGTTTACTTATGCATCAAGGCGCTCCTGGAGACGTTTTATGCGAAAATAACCCAGTTTGTTTGTATCTTTTGATACATCTGGATACAACGGATTTATTAATTTCTAAAATTCGCCCTATGTCGCTAATAGTTTTGCCTACATTGAGCAATACCATCATCTGGGCCACTTTTTCACTACTAATATTTGGTCCTCTCACCATGGCTAAATTTCACTAACTAACCATTTATTTGGAAAATATTATCTAGATAATCTCGTAAGTAAACAAACAAATAAGATAAGAATAGATAGATAACAGTATTAGATAAGATATTTGATATAATTAAGATAAATTCCAAATTAAAGATTAGATTTAGGCGTTGCTATCTTTATGGCCAGCACTGTAAAGTAACGTTATTAATATTTCAAAAATTCTTACCGTTATCAACTTTCTTACTATGAGTAACTTTACACTACAACAAAAGTCCAACATTGATTAAATTTATAATTATAAGAGTCAAATAATTTATCGATCAAATGCATTTTTATAGAAGAGTCCAGGCATTGTTTTCTAGAAGAAGTCCGACATGACTACGTAATTCCATGTAGTCCTTGCATGCTTGATCACATGGTATTCTTAAATGTTCTTCGTTGGTATCATATTCATTGAAAATCAATTCATCAAAACATATTACATATCCTATTCCTTTTGCTGATAGCTGTATGAGCGAGATATTTTTCGGGTTAAAATAGCACCAGCTATTTTCACAAAAATTTTTATTGCTTAAAGCTTGTGTTTCAGATACTGCTGTTTTGTTTAAAGTACAGCTTGTGTTCTGGTTAAATAATAATGTCGTTTTGAAGCGATATTTTTCTTTGGAACAGTCTATTTCTTCAAAGCCTTTAACTGGTATCCAAAGCCAATTGTTATTCTCCGTCATGTTATCGAGATCCATGTCGTAGTATCTTTTTTTGCAGCATTCGGGATAAGACAAGCAATATTTTACATAGATTTTCAACCTTATATATCTGAAATTCTTTTTATCAAAAATCACCTTTTGAATCATCAATGCATCGAGTCTTGCGTGCAAAGAAAGCGCATAGCAGATGTACGCATATAGTTTTCCGGGCATTCCTTCGAACGGCATTTTATTCTTGTCCATCGTTAAGCGGCAAATTGTGGTTCTGTTATCTCTAGTGAAGACAATAAATATATATCTGAAGTGAGCTAAATTTTCATTTCGTTCGTTCGGCTTTCTCAAAATTGCCATTATTTGCCCACCATCAGCATTGGCCCCATCCGCATTGGAAATTTCATGTTCACTTACCTCTTGAGTTTTGTCCTCATTCGGATAAAGTTGACATTTTAATTGGTACTTGTTCCAAACGGAGGTTCTACACCAACTGTTTAGACTGCATGCTATTTGACAACCTGTATAAGCTGCCACATGATAGCTAATATCGGTTTCTCTTAGTGAAATACCCTTGAAGACTGTGTAGAAAGCAAGTAATCTAATGTGTACTTTCAATTCCATTCTCGAAATAGATTTAAGAGCAAATCACAAGTAGGAATAAATGAATATTTAATTAAATCGATGTTTCAAAGACTGCTCGGTTCTTAAAAAGTCGCTCCGACTAGTTGACAGTGCATTTTCATGTCATTTATTTTATGTAATTATATATTAATATATTGCAGATATTTTTTTATAATCATTTATTATACGGCTTTGGGTATTATACACATTTTTAACCAAATGAAATCTTATTTTTGATGTATTGAAATGTATTGTGAAATCACTGTAGTCATTAAATATATGAACATAACTATAATGAGTGATGACTAGGGCAATTATTTAGTGTTTTGATCCAAAAATTGAAAAAATATTATGGTATTTTGTCCTAATGATAAAATGTAGACAACTTCCGACAGTGTTGATCTCTTAAACGTGTGATAAACTTTTGCTTACACATGACAACAGAAAAATTCTGGGAACTAGAAAAACCTTTGTTCATGAGTGGCTTTAGAAATTTAGTTTGATTTGAATTAAAATTTTGGCAACGTTCTTCACAAAAAATATAAAAATGTATTAAGAAAATATTCTATTTTAATCTTAATTTAACGTAAAAATGAAATTTTTAAAATTACCACCATATTATGTTTTTGACTGAAAAAAATACATTTTGACTTTTATGCGCCCTAGCGATGACCATTTAAATATTGTTATATTTGTTTAACAAATTTCTAAAGATCTTTATTTAACAGATCTGTTGTACAAATAAATTTATCCCCAGAAAACGGGTACGAACATATTCATTTCAAAGTATCAATGTTAAGCATAACATTATTAATATAAAATGCGATACTACTCACAACTACAAAATATCCTACAAAATATATATGACATTAGGCACAGTTCACACAAATCTGCTAAATCTGTTATATTTATATGGATTTCAACAGAGCTGCTTAACAGATTTTATAACTTTCAGAATATATGATAATTAAAATGTGTTTGCAATCTAAAAACTGCTATTCAGTCATTTTTTTCACAAAAGATACATGTATTCAAATTATTATTAAGAATTAGTGCGATACAACACTATCTAAATGTACACTATAATGATAGTCTACCAAAGTAGAATCTATCATTGAATCCATGGAATTTGCCTTAATGAATACTTACTTTAAAGAATACATTAAAGCACGAATATTTAAGCAGATCAATGGCGCAGCCGTGTGCAATCAGCAATTCCACCATATGTAACACTAACAAATGGATTTTTACACGAAAAATACCTACATCCTAAAATTGAAAAGCGTTTGGTCCATAATTTTATATTTTATTAATGAATGGAAACGATATCTAGATTTTTGTTTTATAAAGTTTCCTCATAAACTTAGATTGAAATTTTTAGTTTTACTAAATTAATTGGATTCCAAAATATTTAACATGTTTTTTAAAAATGGAAACTGTCATTTTCTTTAACATTTCTGTTAGACGCTAAATAAAGTGTATTTTAGGTTATGTTGATTTTTAATATCATGAATTATTTGCTATAAAGTAGTTTTAGTTGAATGTTCTTTCTCATTTTAACAGCTAGTTAATGTTAGAAAGACTTCGGGAAGACCCTCATTTTCGACTATGCATGTCCTTAAGCACTACACTTTCACAGTTGCGGCCATTGCCACTTCCAAAGGTACTTTTTCAAAAATATTTCTATTCGATATCGGTTACTTTAGTTGCAACAGCTTCTGTTGATGTGCCCAGCGATTGAGAATGATGAAGTTTGTATCATTCACACACGAGGATTATCGGCTTTAATCGCACTTGGAATAACTTATTTAGGTTCTGCTCTTCAGGTAATTAAACTCTTATTAAGTTATTCAAATGTCAGAAATTTTATAAAACTAATAATCCATGTATTGTGTAGCAAAAAAACCATATCGTGAATAGCTGACTGATCTGGCAATGGCATTAGTGTAATCAATTCAATCTGTAAAAATCGTCTGTTTCTCCAATAACAAACAACTTTTTACTAAAAAACATATGTGTGATATAGAAATCTGCTCATGAATAATATTTGTGTTACTAATTATTAATTTTTCCTTGGTAAATTGAATAAGCAGTCTGAAAATTTTAAAGTATTCCGCGAATATTGTCATTAATTACCCTACGAGATTTTATAAATTTTGTTTGGTTGTAGAGTACTCGATACTCATAAGAATTTGAAAGCTGCAGTATATTTTCAACATATAATATGCATTGAAAAATATTAAACCCAATTGGAGTTCATTATACAAAAATGAGGGAAACTAATATTAGAGAAATACTATAGATTCGTGTCGATTAGCAGCTTTACGAAAGTCAATCAGAGCACACATTGCAAACAATATAGAAATGACCTAATTTAGAATCTTGGAATTAGGTTGACTTTAATTTTCCAACTTTTAAAAATTTTTTATAGTGATGGTATATTTAACTGTTTACTGCTGATCTCCAGCTTAAAATATACTCGAATTGCACATCAACGCGGATTTAAAATAATATTTTCGTTTGGTTAGAAAACAAATAACTACTTACAATTACTTTACGTGGCATATTTTAGCATGGTGATATAGTTGTGCCATACTTATTGAAACTACTCTCGCGATTATCAAAGGCCAAATGGATCGAAAGTGACAGACAAAATTCTAAGGGTTTGTAGTCTAATTTGATTATTAGTCATTCTTAGTTGATTTAAGTATCGATAAAAACGTTATTAGAACACTAAATTAGTCTAGAATTTTGAAAGCCGGTTTTATTTAGGCATTCCCTTCTCTGAACATGTGGGGTTCACTTTGGGAACAGTCCTTACTGATATTGCATGCCATGATGTCTCTTGGAGATCAAAGGTGTGGTATTCATTTCTTTGCTACGAATGTTGGTATCAGGGGTGGAATCAGGCCGGGATTTTTGAACATGACCCGAATCATATTTCTTCAACCCGAACCTGAAATAAATATTTTAAACAAATTTTCATCCGAATTTCTAAAATACTCAGATTTTAAAATGATAAAAATTGTTCCTAAGACAATCTATAGCCACAAATTGAAATGCCCTTCAGATGATAAACATTACAATGATGAATGATCACTAAAAAGTACAACATTATTATATCGTACAAGCTTTTGAATATATTGTTTTTTTACTCGTACTAATTTTCAAAAACATCTCAAACTCGACCCGAACCTGACTCAACCTCTGGTTGGTGTATAAATTAATACCATAGAATATTTTGTTTTTTCAAAGTTGTGTTTAAGCTTGGTCTTTCTTAACTTATGATATAATGTACTTTGTCCTTCATCGTACAATTCATTTTACCTCTTTAAATAAAATTCGTACGGTAATTATGCCAATGCAACTACGCAGAGAGTAACGAGCAATTTGCAAGCATATGTACTCATTTTTAGGATTTAGTGGATTTGTGTAAAGTTTCACGAGCTCATTGAGAAGCATTGGTATAGCAATAAGAACCCGTTTTAGATTTTGAATAGCGTCAACTCCGAGTTGCAAAACTTTGCTAGTCTCTGTCAGAGTCCACCACCGCAGGAACTGTTGAATTTTTCCACTAATGCTGTTCCGTGTTTGATTGGTATCTTGAGATCTTTTGGAAGAGTTTCATCCTTAGCTAAGCCAATATTACCGATGCTTTTTCTCTCAAAGTCATCTTCTATTTCCACTCGAATAGCGGATACACAAACAGTTAGTATTATTTTTTACAATTGAATTTGATTTCCGTAAGGCTATCCAAATATAGATTGCTTTAGTAGAGGGTGCCTCCCTTTTCAAAACATCTAAACATCATATGAATTAGTGACCTTTTAAGTTAATATTGTGATAAAAAAGATTTTCTGCTCTCCCCTGATGAAAAGGCGTCTTAG
Source organism: Hofstenia miamia (assembly GCA_900660155.1). NCBI lineage: Eukaryota > Metazoa > Xenacoelomorpha > Acoela > Hofsteniidae > Hofstenia > Hofstenia miamia. Next base: position 216,726 of record CABFPE010000357.1, read on the forward strand.
AAGACTAACTCTCATGTGTATAAAAAATTTATATTTTAAAGTTTTTATGGAGATGCTCATAAGTTATTGGGGTTTTTGCATAATATTACTAGATTTTTATGATCGTTTTATAATATTTTTAGGAAAATATTTTAACCACCTTTTCTTAGAAAAGTCTGAAACTTTAAAAGTCAATATTTACTTCGTTTTTTATGTAAAATTGAGCACATTCTATTTGAAAAAAAATATGTTTAAAAGGAGTCCTTCCAAATTCGATTTATGAAACTAATTTTGCTTTGTTTTCTGATCATCGATACGTTTTTTTCTCATTTACCGAGAATTTGAAGTTGTTTTCTGAGGAATATGTATTAGATTAGAATGCTTTGGAACGCGCTTGTAAGCGACTGTGAAAGCATCGAAGCAAATCCGCTGTTATGCGAACCTTGTAATCACTAACATTGTGTTCTTTTTTTATTGAGCAAGTTGTGTTATCCAATATTACACACGTTTACGTTTATGAACTTTACTATTAATTAGAAAAGGCCTTGCTTTGAACACTCCATGTGCTATCAAGCACATATTAAAGAACTAAGCTCAGTAAATTTTAATCTAATGTTTCTCTACAAAACAACATTTCCCATAGAAGTCTTGTGTAAATACATGAGGTCTATACGCAACTTTTCATCTTTTACAAAATACTGACCGACTGACTCTTGTCAATGCCATGGATTATGTCGACAACTCAGTACTTGAATTTAATTCCGAGCAATATCAAAGGAAGATACAAGATCTACTAAACAAGAATTTTAACTTCTGGGATTGCACGGGTTCGCCCTGAAGCTGCGTTTTTCGAAATTGAACATTTATTTCATACGAAATAAAGTTTTTTTCATTAATGAAGATGGCTTTTTCCTAAAAAACGGAATCTGACAGTTGAACAGTTTTTGTCATTCAATGAAATAAGAAATAATTCTTTGTTCAACTTAATTTTAGTTTTATTTTGCTTAATAATCAGATCAATTGTTGTAAAATTAACAAAGGGTTTCGTTTTGTCAGCGAGGTTACAAAACCTGCATGGAAACACCGCTGCAATTCCTCTATTCACTATACGAATTGATATTCATTCGATTTCAGGTTATGGCTTTATTTAGAAATCCTTTGTTGAAAATCACCTATTGATTTCAGATGCCGATTTTCATTGATTCTATTTTCATTAAAGTTTTTGTAGACGGTTGGCATCTTTCTCATAGCGTATTAGCATTCAAAAATTTATTTGAAAACTGAAAAGCAATGCGGTGTTTCCAGCAAAAAGTAGTAAAAAACCAAATAAAATTTTGATGAAAATATCATTTTGTCAAGAGAACAATGAAATGGATTCATTTTTCCCTGGAAGCATTTTTTAGTGTGCTATTAATGAAGTGCGTTGTGAATTAAGGATTTATTTATGTAAATTTTAAAATTTTTAATAATTGATCGGGCATGCGAAATATCAACTTTCATCCAGTCGTCGTTGTGTTAATAATAAATGTATTTATTTTAATCGAATAATCAAGTATGTTTACCTGACATTTCTTATTTTTTTATTATAAAAAACAGGTTTAGGCACATTTAAACATTTAAAATTTAGGCAATTTTCAGTTTTCAAAATTTTGTACTTTTTGAGAAAATTTTTGGATACAAACAGTTTTGGAATTTGGAATTACTACTTATGTAAAAAACTTTGTTGTAGTGTTGAAATTCTTAAATTCATTTATTAACAATTTGTAATCATTTCTTGATAAAGTTGTAACTGTCCCATAGTTGTGTGGGAGTTAGCATGTTGCTTATTTTTTAGTTAATCGATGCATGCAATGTTTCAATGAAAATCTATCTCGCTTTGTTAGCTATCTGCCATCGCGAGTCCGTGTTTACCCAAACCACCGCATACCTGTTTCCAATTTTCTCTTTACAACCCCAATCGCACGTGAGGACGATGTACAATTCCTTTGAGTACCGATCTATAACTTCGAAATAATCAACGCATTCTAATTGTCGAGTAGAAAACTTCACTTGAATTGTGTTTATTTCCTTGGGATGGAATGTGCATCTGTAAAAATGGCAATTTGAATGAGCACTAATACTAAGAATCGAAGCAACGCCAATTTTCGAGCAACTTTTGCCTCTTTCATTGGAACGATTTATTAAATCGAATCTATAAGTTATATTACTACATTGAACCTCCTCCATACTTTTTACAGGAATTCCAATTCTTCTTCCATATTTAGTAAAACGTTGTGTGTCCATGTCGTAGATGAGCCTATTACAGCAGTTGGGATAAGACCAACACCACTCTAGTGCAAGAACAACTCTGATGTAAGCAAGTGAACTGCTATTCAATGATTCTATATCCAAGAACATCATTTCAATTTCTGAATTGAGGGAAAAGGCAGAACTAATCTGAAAGTGTCTATTTGATATTAACTTGCCTCTGTCAAAGTTTATTCCACTGTTTGATGAATATGTTTGATTTACTGTTTGAACGTCATTTTTGTAGTTAAGTTTTATTTCACGGATCCTATTTAATTCATTTGCACTTCCATAAGGATATCGCAGAACAAACATGATGTTGACATTTTTTGTGTAAGGAATTAATTTGGTTGTTGTCAAATCTTCAATTTCTGATTTTTTCTTACTATATAAAAGGCAGAGCAAAAGATATTTATTCCATGTCGCTGATTGGCAAATTCTGGCTTTTTCACATGACAGTAAGCATCCTAATGTACTTGAAGTTTTCAAGAATGATATCATATCACTGGCATTGTACAGCATTAAGTTATGTAGAAATATCACCATTAAGCAACTTTTAAAGTTCATATCTTTGTGATTTACGAAGTCATATGTTATTGATTTTCATCTAAAGAACTAAAACGTTTAATACTTTATTCTATTTTCTTCAAGTCATAAATATTTTATAAGTGTTTATAATCTCATTGCTAATTAATATATATATATATATAGAAACACCCGTTTGTTTACATCGATTAAGATATCGTTTTAGGCTTTGTTCTCTATTTGTACTATCTTTTTTATGAATAGCGCTCTTTATTTATCTTTTTGATTGTTAAAATTGTACTAGGGGAAAATGCTGTTTTAAATTTATCAATACAATTTGAGTTTCGAAGGTTTTTTTTGTATCTTGATTGTAAAAATTTCTAGACAACAAACAATAAATGTTGTATATTATAAATATGTATTTTTAAACAGCTTAGCCACTAGTTTATTTTAAATGAGTTTTTAAATAGTTTAGCAAATCTTTCTTTATAAACGTTATTTTTAATACAAAGCTCTCATTGGTTGCAATTAGTGTTGAGAATTTAAACTTGCGATTTAAATTCTACTTTGGTTTAAACATTTAAATGTATTATATTTAATAATTTTAATTCTATTCCCCAGTATTACATTTTATTGTAGAATCTTGTAGTTGCGCTTTATTTCAAAATTTGTTTATTATTTATCTAACAGTTTCCAGTTTATTAATATTTAGACGGAACGTAGTGGTTACTTCGCCAACAAATTTAAGCCCATCATATCGAGATCTATATCTCAGAGTTTCGCAGCTGATGCCGAAATGAGACGAAAATTTGGTTCAGATCTTTTTGCTTCAATGAATTACTCGTCTCCAGCTGAAACCCCAGGTAATTGTTTACTAAAGTTGGTAATTTTCTATTGTTTTAGATAATGCACCCACCTCTATCATCCCCAACGAGGCCATTGATTATGAATTGGATAATCTATTTACCCAATTCGGTTCGTCTTATCCTCTCCTGAAATGCACTGAGAATCCTGAAGTGGCTAAACTAAAATTGAAGACAGAGCAACTAACAAATTTCCTAAACGTTGTAAGCACTTCAAGCCTTAATTCTATTATTTCATAAGTTGTATAAATTCAGTTTTGGTTTCTTTATTCGTAGAAAAGGAAATGTTTCAAAAAATGTTTTGTTTATTGTCTGCGTGGGCTTAGCTCAGCAATTGGCAAATTTTGCATTATTACTTGGGCTTGGGCCAATTTTACATTGTGTTTATTGAGCCATGGCTTGGCTTTTTTCTATAATGCTGGTTCATTTACCGGTATTATACGCAAATGTTCTATATCTCCACAGCTAATTGAATTTTTCGTTGATTTTTGTTCAATTTGATATATTTTAAAGGCATCCAATTCTCCTTACCGTTATTGTTAACTTTGTATCTGCTTGTACACAGAATTTTAGTTGTTGCCTATAAATAAACTTAAATTCTTAACTTCTGTATATCACTTTCTTCTATATAGCATACCCACACTACAAAATACTCGTATGTGACATTGGTGCATTCCAATCCCTCACTTTGCTTCAATGCGATTGAAATTTTTAACATTTAGGCGAAGAAGTTGTTAAGTGATGAGTCGTTAGATACGTTAGACTGGGCCGCGAATGAGCATCCTGCTCTCTCTGGGAACACTAATCCTCGATTTCCTTATCGCTCATACAGTGAAGTTCTTATACTCTCCACATTATCGATGATTCACAGCTTGATATTTTATCAAAAAGGTTGCATTTTCTCACTTACCCTTGTTTTGTAGTATCTTAAATTTTACTTTGTAATAAGATTGTTAAAATATTTCACCTTCGTGAGTAACTAGTCTATGGTCATAGCACGGTAATTGCGACATGAGCATCCATTTGTTGTCAGACAATAATAAAATGAAAATTCAAAGTGGATTATTGGCTTCGCAATGCTATACATATATATATATATATATATATAT
>CABFPE010000357.1:222487-259175 GCA_900660155.1 Hofstenia miamia
ATTCGCAACGACATGTGTACTATGATCTTACCCTCTTGGCAATGTGGTGGAATATGAATGGATCATGCGTTTCATCTCATGGTTTTTTAATTGTAAACAGGTATTGGAGAGGTAGTTTGATTATTGAAGCTGTTTCACTAAATAATACAACATTTCATCAAAATTAATTTATATCAAAACACATATTTGTGAAAGTAAGGTACTTTCCCAAATCCATCAGAAATTTAAATTTAAGTACACATATTTTCTACAATATGTAATTGGCTAATAAAAATTCGACTTTACTATAATTTATTGTTAGTAATAAGGTTATGTACAAAATCTATGTACATGCAAACCAGATTATTTATATTTGGTCAGAAAACATATCGATTAGAAATTTTGCTGTATTAATTTAATATCGTTTGATGCTCCGAAGTTGCATCAGTCTAAAAAAATCGTTCCGTTCTACGGCAGTGTTCTTTGGGACCAAAATTGAAAAATTGAAATTATTCTGGACTTTGAATACTTCGAATTTTGTTTCAGTGTCGTAGTGGAGATTTTTGTCATGAAACTATTTTCTCCTATATCGATCAAACTCAAATTTTACTAAGTAAATGTTTTAGGTGTGGACCCCGCATTCTCTGTTGCATTACAATCGTTTGTAAAGAATATCAACACAAAGTTCTCATCCACAAATGCTGTGTTGAAGTACGAAGGCTTGGAAAAAATACGCTGTCGTCGCTTCAACGCATATTCGTTGCATATAAAATGCAATGCTGAATGCATTCAACTACTAGTATGGGCTGTCAATGATGAAAATAGTAAGTATTATCAAATTATTGTTAAGGAAATCTCAATATTATCCAAATTTTGAAACAATGTAACGAAGACCCGCCGTCAATAATAGAGTTGTATTTAAGGTTTCTCATTTTGCTGTTAACAGCTTCGATAGTTTATTTAATCCTTTGATAAATTGAATCACCCTCTATCAATAGGGTTTGTTGTCTACTTGGGGCTGAAATTATCAATGATTACAGCACTGGTCGGAATTCTTTTGCCTCTTTGATGGGCTGTTGAGGAGATTAAGGACATTAATAGTATGTGAACAACACATTTTATTTGCAGTTTTAAACCACTTGTTTGCTGTTTGCTGTAAAAGCTTACAGCTATTAACAGCGCTGTTAACAGAAGTGCTGTTGGGAGCCTAGATTATATTTCAATCATTTCAAGATCTTTATAATTACTAGATTTAAGAGAATTAGGTTTGATATGTACTGTTCTTCTCAAAATATGGAATTTGTTTTTTAATTTACTACTACTTTCTATTGAGTGAGTTCTATCATTCTATTCCTGTCCTGTGTCTTTATTTTATGAATTTTCGTGTTTGAAAAGTCTAGACAAAGCTTATATTGGTGTTTGAGAAGGTTTTCCACAGATTTTGTGTCTCGACCCGCCTTTTCCATATTATGTCAAACCTTTGACCAACCTTTAGCAATGGACTGCCATTTTAGACAAAATGCCAACGTAAACCGGTATAACCGCAAGTCGAAATATATGTGAATTCGACTCAATAACAAGAAAAAAATCAAAATAGCATGTTAAACTGCATGGCGGATTCAGCCCAAATCTAAGGGGAACTTTACAAAGTCACGTGCTTGGTCTTGCAAGGCCAATCATTCAACGTTGAAAATAAATATTCTTGTATATTTTTTATAATTCAATGCATTTAATTGCTTTCTCATAGTTGACATTATTTCTTGCATACTGTTATGAATACATGAAAATATCAAGATATTAAAATTTATTGGATTAAAGTATTAAAATTTTAATAGATTTACAAACGCCTTTAATATCTCTAGTTTTGTACATCAAAGGATTAAATCTAAGAAGAGGGAGACTTAATGCATTAATTGAAATATAATTTCTATATTTTTTGCTTTCGAAAAATTGATTTTGATTTGGAAATCTGTTTTTCATTTAACGTCACTTATTAGATTTTTTAGAATTTATGTGTTGTTAGCTATGAATTGAATTTTATTTACAAATATTAAATCCATGTGCTCTATATGAAGTTAAGACAACCCATTCTTTTAAATTGCTTATAATAGCAAAGCACACTTGCCTCATTAATATTGATTTTCATTCCTAGATGGAGATATTCTGGCACGTCGTCTCAGTGAAAAACTCATGAATCTTCAACATATTAGCAACTTGGTTTCTTCAGAACCTCTTCTTTTATGTTGCTTAGAGGTATTTCTCAAACGCATGCACTAATTTACTCATTATTTAAGTTAATTTTCTATCCATTTATGACTAGAAAAATGGTTATGTCATGTCTTTGTTATAAAGAAGTGGTGACAGCTGTTTTTGTATTTTACGTTTTATAGTTTTGACAATTGTATAAGAAATTTGATTTAGTTGAAGTTTAAATCAATAACATATTTTAATGTTTGATAACACATTCATCATTTTTTGTATACAAATCCATATTTCTGTGTTATATTCCTTTAAGCATGATACATCGACTTTATTCTTAGGGGCTTGGACACCTAGCAGAAAAGTTCCCTGATTCCTTAGCGCAATTTTGTATTGATTACTTGCGCGATTTCTTGATGACGCCGTCGCCAGTTTTCCTTGCATTTCAAAAACAAAGTGCTGCTGAATCTTTGGAAATGTCTCTTGCTCAGCATGCCATTTGGCTTTCTGCTTCTGGTTCAAAAGGCAATAACATCTACGACGTGTGTTTCTTGCAGCTGAGAGACACTGCCATTGATAACCTTGCGAGGTAGGTATTACACTTTTTTTGGTGTAATGATAGCATGGTGTGATTGTTTAAACCTGCTCCGCCTCGTCTCGGCTACCTTTGACCCTTTTAGTCCTGTTTTGGCTCATTGTAATTTATTTAGAGCTTTACAAGCCACTCATTCCATTGATTCAAATGTTATTCAAGCGTTTTTCTCAGCACTTTCCAGTAAAGTGTATGTTGCCGAAAGCACTGCACAGTAAGTGCTTATAATTTTGTCATCTATTGTGCATTAATTTCATTTTATCTACTCTATCTAAAGATTTGTGAATATTTAGAGAATCGACACTCATATCATGCAATAGTCTGTTAATTCTCGGTCACATTGCAGTCACACTTCATAATATTCCTCATACATTGAGTTCCGTCTTCCAGATTCTTCAGCAACGATTCTGTAATCCCCAATCCCCTTTGGATACAATCATCATCGACCAATTGGCCTACATGGCTCTCGTTGGATCTGTGGGTGTTTAACTATTTGTACTTAAGTTAATCTTTGTGTAAATTATGTAGTTAGCTTATTATTATTCCTTCATTTGATATGGAGTTTTACAGATATTGCGGCCCTATATTCAAAAGTTGGCATAGAAATAAGCAGTTTTAAATTAGTTTATGAATTTTAGTTGAATTAATGTTTGAACATATATGCCCATTTAGTTAAAACGTAGAACATTATGAAAAAAATTAGCAATCGGGGAAAAATAAAATCTTTTTAATGCACGTAACATTGAGAGACTTTTTTATTTGATGCAATGTGGAATGTGGCTTTTGTTCAGAAACTGCATTGTATGTAGTTAAATATGGATGTTATGCCAATGTACTTATAATTAATAACAGTGGAAATTAAATATCGCCGTTTTAGAAGAAAATGAATCATCCAATCATGAACAAAGACGTTAACTGCAGTGAACATTAAGGCGCTTAAAAGTGAATAGTCAAAATATTTTTTCTCGTTCAAAAATAGATTTGATTAGATATGAAAAATCTAAATTTTGCAAATATTGTTGTAAGGTAAATAGTCTAAGCTATTTTGTCAAATGTCATTTTTAGGACAAAATATGGTTAACATCGTCTAATTAATACGTAAATTTCTCAATTTTTGGTGAGAAATGATTTCGAATCAAACTAACTGTTCTCATGGCAATGTAGAATAATGTTTTTTACATCTCCGAAAAGCTTTAGAAAAAATCGTAAATTTTCTGTTGCAAGCCACAAATTATATTTTGTTGTATGTAAGCAGTGCTTTATAACACGTATTAAGCAATACATACTTATTTTTGGAGCCAATACGATCGTATTAGTAAATCACTGATACTTTTCGTAGGCATTTTTTATAAGAGCAAATAGGAAATAAATGTTTAAAGCAAGTTTATTTTCAGTAATCGAATCGAATCGTTGGTCGACATTTAAATACCATGGGTCCCAATTAATTGGGTTTAAGCCATAATTGGTATTTAGGTACCTTAATTGGTAGTTGGGTTGTTAATTGTGGGTCTACAATAAATAATTAGTTTGGTAATTGGGTTGGGTCGCTTGAGTGTAGTTGTTTTCTTTGAAACTGCCATTGTTGTATTGCCAAAAGAAAAAATAAGTAAATAAAAGAAAAGACAATGCAAAATATCATAACATGTAAAATGAGAAAGAAAAATTACAAAATCAAATATATAAAAGGGCGTTTACATACATTGTTGGTTTTGCTAAGAAATACATTCCTCGCATGATTGGCGGGAGCCAGTCTGTTCTGCAAGTAGCTTTTCGAAATTCGTCTGGATGAGAACAGGCGTTTCGGATCGACCCTTCCAGGTTTGAAATTTTTAACAGCAGACACTATGTCAAATGTGTTATCCGGCTTGCTTTTCTTAACAAACTTGTAAACGAAGTAGATGGATCACTAATCGCAGATGCATCATTGTTGTTCCGATCTTAAAGGCACTTTCATAAAATGGGCCAGTTTAATGCGTTAGACCAAGTACCACATCGTTGCTGTGAATCCATTTACGTAACAGTTTCATAATTGGTGCACCAAGTGCAGCTTCTGTGCTGCTTAGGTGGCGTAGAAAACTAATGATATACAAAGCTGTTTTAGCTGTAGCTGATTCCTTCTGGTGCTCCATGGTGCACTCTTTTAACGGCATGAGCACCTGCACAATTTTGTTCAAACCCTTCCAGTCGAACACAATAATCAAATATTGCTTATGTGCGATAAACCTCAGCATATCCAGCAAAAAATTCCACCTTGTTACATTCGCAGTGACTAGCTTTAAACAAGAACCATCATCCGAATCTTGAACTTTTTAAATTTATCTTCCAATTTAGGAGTATCGCTAACCTTCTTAACAATCGCCTTCACTTTCATTATTATGACACACATTTTCGAATCAGTTTGTTCATTAATGGTGTCAAAATCATAATCATCGTCTTCATAATCCATAAAAACTTATTTGGCGTTTAGGTTAATCACATGTGCTAAACAGGGAAATGTAAATTTTTTGTAAGTCTAGCAACACTTTGTACGTCAGATCCCATATCCGCAATGAACATATCGATATCTGATAGACTCAACCCAAATAATGAAAGATGATTATTCAAATAGACTACAATTTGCTCTGCACCACACCATCCTTGATAATGTATTAAATCCTAACATATCGTCTCATTTCTTATGTACATATAAAGACCAATAAACTTGATGTTATTTGAAGCTGACCATTTGTCGAAAGCTTAAGATAAGGATTCGTTTTCACTGCGTTTGCTGCAGAATTCCTTTATCTTTGTAACCACATTACGGTACTCCTTTTCTAGGTGCGTATTGACGTTATCGTAAGTTTTCTTTCCAAAGTTAACACGACGATAAAAGGATTGCAGTCTCACTGGATGTAGCCTTGTTAATTGGAATATTGTCAACATAAATCAATCGAGCTACTTCATCTAAACCTTTAACAAGTGGCTTATTAGAATGTGTAGTAGGAAAGAACTAAGTGGTTTGATTAGCATCGTGACTAACTGGACCAGGCTGACACTTCTTTAAATGATTTTGCATGGCACTTGTGCCAAAATTTACACTCTTTACCACTTTGTAGCTTTTGATGCACTTACAGCGGCCTGTTTTGCGATTGTTCCTAAATTCTACGAGGAAGCTACGATATATATCATTGGGAAGCTTAAGCATACGCCAGTTTTCCACCTGACCTTCTTCCTAATAGGGTATACTATACAAAAACAATATATTTTCTTCCGGACAATTAATAACAAAATGTATACATCTAAATATTTTTAGTAAAATGGGTATTCTTGAAAATTTATGGAATGAGTTTCCCAGGTTGTGCTAGATTTTTACGTCAAAGGATCTGTAACCCCTTAGCTCCATTTTAACTAAATCCCTTGTAGAAAGCATCTAATTAAATTGAATTTTTTAATTTGGTCAGTTTTGGAAAATCTCATCCGTGATTGAATTCATTCCAGGTAATAAAAACTCAATTTCCTTGGAATCATCATTATATTTTCCATACTAAGCATATTTTTCAAGGCGATCTATGGTTTTTGTATCTAGTTATATTTTTTACCCATTCCAAGAAGGAATTTTCGAATGTGAAAATTAATATGTTAAACGCAGATTATAGAATTGTATACGATTTTGAGGACAGTATTTATATATACATGTAGATGTTTTCGCATTAAAAACGTTGTCGTAAAACAGGATGTTGTTTTATTTGAAATATTAGTGCTCAACTTCTGCTGGAATATTTTTTTACGGTGAAGTTTATTCACTTTTTCGTAGTTTGTAGATTTAAATGAAGTTTCACTGGAAGAAGTAAGTATTGGGTCAAAACACGATCAAAACTGACGTAGAAAAGTCTATCATTTTGCTAAGTGTTGTGTAATGACATCTGGTATCAACTAGCTATACTAAGAGCGCATTGAATTTCACTTCGATCCTTTACATTGTTCATTGTTAATACGGAAGTGTGTTTAATTCATTCATTACATTTGAATATTTAATTTCTATAGCTAGATGTGAAATTATCATTAAGAACTAAGCCTCCTGATTAAAGTACCGCGCTAGTACTTTGGTGGTCATGAGATTTACGAGGTGGTAGACTCGCAGTTTCCGTGTTTTGCCTCTCTTCGAAATTTATAATTCTGTGAGACTATCTGTAATCACTTAGTCTGTAATCATTAACTTGCTATTCCCTAAACAGTTTTTTACGTTTTTACTGTTTACTTGCATGGTGTAGTTGTTACTTCTAAAATATTCCTAACGGTGTTCCTTAACGTTTGTTATTAATGGGATTAGACGGGAAATATTTGTTGAATTTTGCCTACAGTATGATGCCGCTAAATTTACTCATTCAAATGTTTAGGCCGGCCTAGTGAATTGTTTTTGCTATGAATTCTGCATATATCTCGTTATACTGCATAATATATATATATATATATATATATAAATGTGTTATATATTTCGCAATAATTATCGAAACTTTTCCTTTTGCATATACTTATTGCAAAATTTATATATCTATATATACATATATATATATATATATATATATATATATTTATATTTATATATATATATACATGTATATATATATATATATATATGTATATATATATATATATATTGTATACATATTGTGTAGTTGTCTGATAACTATAGTATTACAATTTTGACTTTTGCTTGTTAGAGTGTGGGAATTTGATATATACAGTATATCACTACATTTTAAATACACTAAATGAATTTTTTGTTCATATTAATAGCCTTGCCAATTGATCTTGGTAATTAGTTATTGTTATCTAACGATATGATTTTTGGAGATGTAACAATATGCAATTTAAGTGTCTAGTTAAATCCTTATACATTTAATAATAGTTTTTTAATATTACTATTGTGTTTTCATATTCTGTTTCTCTAAGTTTCATCAATTATCATCCGGAGAGGTAATTATGGATTTTAGTTTTTCTATTTTTCACAATTCATATGTTGTTAAGTTGTTGGTTTTTAATTTTTTTTAGTCTCCACAAGTACTAAAGCTATATGCTCAAATACAAAATATCTATTGAAAAAATTTATTACTGATATTCGTCTTATTTCAAATCAAATCATGATATTACGTATATACACTATGTATCCATCACTTTTCATGTCAAGGTAAATGTGAGTGTACACTCACTGTAACTTGAGTCATTGAAAATGTTTCTGTATTTATAAAATCAGACAAACTTGCTATTTTGGTCGTTATGTTATTGGTCTTTTAGCAAAGTTCTGTTGCTTGTACAGGGTTCATTATCAACGGAGTCTCACGGAATTGTTGCATGTAGTGTTGTCCAGATGTATTCTTAGTCATTATTCTTGTATTTGTGAACCTCGCGCGGAAGATTTCATTCAGAATGCTTACAGACTATTGTGTTGTTTGCATGATGTATTTCATTGACTTTCAAATTATAAGTATAAGGAATGTACATTCTTTTGAAAACGTCAATTTTCATTCATTTCTATCATATATTGTAGGTTCAAAATTATTGTAATGATAGTTTTTTTAAAAATTGTTATCAAAAAGTAAGAAGTCTATTGACAAATTTCTGCTTGCTTTTTAAATCTTATCCTACTGATGTACATGTAATTCTAAAAGTCTTCTCAAACAAAAATCCGATATCTTACGTTCGTACCATGAGGAAGCTTTCTTAACGCAATGACTACAAACATTAGATTTAAACTTCAATTACATGTACTTTGCAATTCATTTGGCAGGAAATTGAAGCTTGCCAGGCGTTGATATGCATGCCTTATTTTCTATATTATTAATTAGTGTAAGCAACCATTCATTTTTCCTAAAAGAAAAACTCCTTCATAGTCACATCTTTCCTAAAACTTCATTTTTCAATATATTGTTCATACTAGCAGTTACTAGTCTTATATCGAGTATTGTGATCCGTCAAGGATTCATTGTCGTTTCTAATTTTTCAGATTTCAAGAAGTTGAGTTTTTCGGAGCTTCATTGAATGTCTCTTAGTGAAATGTTATGCTTTGTGTGTTATCCTACGTGAATTCATGTACGTGTGTGACGTCTTGTGCTCATTTCCAGATGTTATATTTTTTATTATACTTATTTTAGCCCACACTTGTTTATTCAAATATTGTAAAACTATTGATGAATGTTATTCAAGAAAATGGAGCAGCTTGTTATCAACCACCCGATAAGCCATACGCTGACCCTGCAGCTGCCTGTAGTCGTTCATATAAGTAATGTTTTTTTACTTGTAGAATTATTTCCGCTAGATGGCATATAAGCCAAACCATTTTTTACTTATAAAAATGTGTGTATATATATATATATATATGATTTTCTATTATGGCGTTGTCGAAAATTACATTTTAATCCTTTTATTAGCTGTTTTTCCTATTTCGCTTACTTTATTAATCCAAAATTTCTAGGAATTTTTCAAAATCTGTGTGATGGTTTCCCCAAATAATTTTTAAACGCTTTTATAACTCGTGAACTAATGAAGGTATTTAAAATCTGAAAACACCGCAACCTACAGCGCGATAAACTTTGACTTTGCGGGATTCACACACTTTTTCTTCAGAAAACCAAATATTTCAGCTAGTTTTTGTAAAAGGCTTTCAATATTTATTAAAGTGCTTGGATAAATTTATTCAAAATGCGGAGAAATCGATTTGTTACTTAAACGTATTGCCAGTAGAACTAGTGTTAAGTTCAGAATCAAGAGACTCTTACATTTCATAATTGCCTTATATAGTCCTATCTTTCAAAACTACAAATTTTACGTAGTTTTTCAGAATTATGAATATAATTGCAACATTGCAATAAAATACGAATTCGTGCGAAATTTTTGTTAAATTGTTTCCACAAAAGTTAACTTTCAGTTTTGTGTTGCTTTATCATGCTACCCATCAATAAATTAATGATGCTCATGATTACTTCAATAAACTATTTATTCTTTTTAAACAAATTACTTACATTCAAAATCCAATTAACTAATTCACTTTTTGAGCAAATTGATAAGTTTGATGTAGCCTGGAAAAGCTAAAAAATGTTACTTTTATTGAATTTGCGAGATTAACACCATACAGAAATTTTCTTATATTCTTTTCCAAGATCTTTCAATGGCATGTAGTTCAGATTGTTAGAAATCTCTTATGATCCATCGTAATTGATATGTTTATGAAATTTTGTGTTAGTAAATTTTTAATGAACTTTCAATGATGTGCTTGGAAATTGTCAATTTTCAAAAATCATTCTCCATTTTCAGTATTTTTTATTGAAAGCCCTTGGTTGTTACCAGTCGGAGTCTTGTTCTAATTTCAATTATTCAATAAATTTTATTCAAATCCATATAATGTGTTAATTGAAGTTGCACTTTTTTAAGTTTGCAATGTTGTCTCATTGGTCAATAGCGCTCACATTTAGTAATTATTTTAATAAATTTCATTATTCTACCCAAAAGAATCTTGAATATCATTTGCTAACTTGGACAGGTTTTAATCAAAATCTTTAGACATGTGGGAAATGCTGTGATTAATGCATTGGGCAACATAGCCGCTAAGCTGAAAAGTGAATCTGAGTTAGAAGATTTACTTATAAAAGTGTTGAGTTTATTCGTTAAGCTTGGTTTGGAAGACTTCAAAAACGCTACAAATCGCACAATTAAGGTATATGTTTTTAATTTTTAAATATTGTGAATTTGTTGGTATTGTTTTCTCACTCTAAGTATTAAATATTCTTGTCTTATGTGAATACATTATTTTTATCTGTATGATTTTTGATAGGCGTCTTCCACAGCCGGGAATCTTGGATTGCTTATTCCAATCGTCGCCACGCTTGCACGCAGAATGAATCTTACCACACTAAAGTCTAAAAATAATCTGAAATTGCATAAATTTTTTCGAGATTTTTGGACTTACGCAGTTGTCCTTGGATTTGCAGAAGAAAACTCTGGTATGTGTATTTTCATTTAGGAGTATTACATTAATCTTGTATATAAATCATTGCTTAAAATTGGCTGTTAAAACATTGTTAGTTACTCAGTCAACTGTAAAAGAAAAAATAATAATAGAGCGAATATAAAGCTAAATAATAGCTCACTACACGGCGGTTAACTCAGTGTTCCACTACGGTGCTTTTGTTTTCAATAAACCTTTTCATTATATTCGAACTATTGCATTTATTGAACTAAGATGTTTGTAATATCTCCGTTTAGTTTTCAACTTAATTAATATATGCATAATAGTCACGGTCATTTGATACCCACTTAGTGTCTTACTACTAATGACCCATTGCAGTTGTTCGATGCAAAATAAAATTTTTAATCATATTGTGTGTGCTATCTAATGAATCTAGGTATTCTTAGTTCATAGTTTGTTTTTGTAAAATTTCAGCTAAATTCTTGAGACAGTCACAGTTAAAAACGTGTGCCCTCTGACCATTTTTATACAATCTTGCACAAGGTGCAGTATATCAAAAAATTTCATGGAAACTGCTAGAACTTACTTGACAGCATGATTTAATTTTGTGTATGTCCTTGTGGTTGTCGTGGTAAGGCAACACGCACAATTAACTCTACTGTTGAATTACAACAATATCAAGATAGATGACAAAAAATTTATTAAACACAAGTCTAATATCAACTGATGTAATTAAACAGCATAAACCTGTTTTTTTGTCATTTTGGAAAAACGTAACAGAGATGTTTCTCCGCATATGATCATTTATGTCTTAAAAATGCAAAATGTAATCCATAAAAATCCTGTTAACAGCGCAAATTGCAACAGTGCACTTTTGCATAGCCAGCTTTTGTGATACAGAAAGGTGTTCGCCGCCAACTTCAAGTTTAATTTTAAATCAATTTTTGCTACTAGCAACGGGAGCAGTGCATGATGCGCGTAGAGTGGTAAAATTTTCCTTATCCCCTTTTTTAGCTCTATGGCCTCAAGAATGGTTCGACGGAGTCTGCGAAATCGCATGCAAAACCCCTTTGTTGATTTCAAGTGAAAGTACGGATGTTTTGAAGTCAGAATTGAACTACAATTCTCCATTGACTAATGACATCGTTACTTCTGTGAGTGTTAATGTTATGATATGAAATTCTAATAAAGATTTATAAATTATTCGTATATTTAAAATCAATCCTAACATCTTTGAAGAACAATTAATATATTTCAATAATATACTTCGTGTAGCTTTCAATCAATGCATCAACGAAAATACATTGCTTTATACCAATACTTCACCTCTACAAAAAAGTCCTTCCGAACCAAATAATTGACGACCTATTTTTTTCCGCATTTCGTTGTTACAATGCTTGAGAAAAACTTAGCTAAGTGTATCATTAGTCATTACAATAGCATTCTATTAGACACTCCATTTCGATGTGAGCCTTAGTATAGTACAACAGATGTACTTTCGTCGATTATCTACATATGAATGTTCAAATGAACTTTAAAAAAATTGTCAGCATCTGAATCAATGAATTTCAAATAGTTTAGTCAATGTTTTGTCAATATACTACAAAAATAAGGGTTCTCGCAAAGTGCTACGAAGTTTGTAATGAATTTCGTAAGTAAAAAGCCAATGGTAAAGTAAATTATCCAATTATATTCTACAATCTAGGCGTGCCTCAGAGACAGTGTTGACTCTATATGTCAATGATATTTAACTTTAAATAAAGTAATTGCCTACTAATATGCGAATGATACCTATATTATCCAGGAAACAAATCCATACGACTACCAAACAATAAATAAAATTTATTGAAAATCTGATAGGCTATTTTAATCACAGGTTAAGGAGAATTTATTCACAGTAAATCATCACAAAAAATTCTTTCCAAAAATTTTTATGTAAAGAAGCAATTTGATAAATAGTGTTAGAATAGCACTTGTAAGTTTTTCATTAAAATAGGGAAACATAAATTCTCATTTGAGTTGCAAATTATAACATTACAAAATTGGTGTTCATTGACAAGGATGTGCAATTGGGCATTAAGATCTTACAGCTAATTGATGGTGACCATAGATCGGTGAGCAATATATTTTAATCTAAAAATTTACTTGCAACTGTATTTTATTCAGTATTGTATGATATACAAGTATTCCAACAGTTCGAAGTTTACAGCTTTTAAGAAGTTTATTAAAATTAGTTATGGAATCTAGTACATGTAGTTGCATAGTAATTTGAATTTTCCAATTTTTTCGCATTTAAGGCATCTTGATTATTTATATTTAAATTATAAAATGGAACAAAATTATTAATACGTCCAAAGAAAAAATAAAAGTTTATTATTTAAACAATCACTTGGGAATATTTAATGAATGCAATGTGTGGATGGAATTAGTTTAAAATGTATATGGAAATAACGTACATGTATATTTTTGGTATTTACATGTGCATTAGTTTAGTAGTGATTTTCTAATTTTCTTAACGGTAAATTTACTTTAACTCTTTATAGCCGAAATTGCGATCATTGAATATGATTTCTTTAGTGTTGAGTTAAAATTTTGTATACATGCTTCCATTGGTTATACTTTTTTATCTTCAATCATTACTTCGTTTATGTAAACGGGTATTTTATTAATATTTGTTTTAGTTGCAAAAACTTTGTTCTAAGAAAGTAAGTGGAACATTCTCCTGATTCTTTTTTATGGTATTAATTATCCTGAAATTAATCTTAACGATGTCGAAACGGTGCAATTGTAAAAATGTTATCCATTACTGAGTTCATTATAGAGGATCAAATGATGTTTAATGTATACTAATTTTAGTTACTAGTTTTTTATAAGCGTTGTAATTACAAGTCAATTGGATACATTTACAGATACATTAATCCGCTTGCTGATCCGCCATAACACTGTTGTGCTTCCTAATTGACCAACAGTTATTATATTTCTATGAATTTTAATCGAATAGCCGTCTTTTTGTCTGCCAACACTGCGCTCGGCCTTCTCTATTTCCGGCAAGCTAGTTGCTGTTTCGAATTTCAATTTAAAGTCTTTTACGAAGTCTTTGCTGGCTCTACAACTGAATCCGAGGACTTTCACTACCCTTTTCTCTAAATTAATATCATTGATAATAAAATATTTTTTAATACAGAGTCATTTAGATTCTTGGCTTTTCGAATATATCTGTTTTTCTTTTGCGTACATGTTTGCTACCTTGTTTCCGTTTTAAGGCTGTGTGCCCCCTAAAATATATTGGAAAAAGGATTTTTTCGGGTATTTTCAAATTTTTGCATTTTTCTAAAAACAATTCACAATAATCTAACATGAACGTAAAAATAGGCAGAGGATAAAAGCGAGTGAAAAGAGGATTAATTTACCTGAAAAAGAGCAAATACAAGTCCTTAGACTAATTAGGAAAAAAAGCAAAGGTATAATTTACGAAGCTTCTGCTTTTTGAATAACAAAAATGTCGGAACACATACAAAATCGAAAATAACATTGAAATTTACTTCGTGTTATTGCACAATTTCTGTTTTCATTTTTTATTGAATTGAAATCAAAAATTTCTCTTACTAGGGGCATGCCATAGCCTTCAAATTTAGTGTACTTGTAGAGAAATAGTTGGTTTATCTCATTTCGATTTAGATTGGTATTTTACTCATATCACGTTTTAGTGAATACACAGCTATGACGTACTTGTGCATGCAAAAATATGCATATCTAATTAGAACAAACTAGTTTATTTATAAAAACTTTCTAAGAGTGTATCGTGGCTCTGCAGAGCTTTCATTGCCTGTTTCAATATTGCTTATATCCTTTTGGTTATTCAGATAAACTTGAAAGTAAATATCCCTTTGTTATCTTTTATTGTTTGGTTTGCATGGCAACGAATGTGTTCAAAAAAATTCCGCATTTTCCAAGTAAGGTGCTATGATCTGTCACTATACACAAGAATATACGGTTATTTAAAAAAATATATTTTCTCAGGGCCTACCGCTTAAATAAGAATGAAATGTTTAAATAGCTACCAGTCTCTGTTTCTTCATCGTCGTTTATACTAAAATGCCGAGCGATCATCTGGGTAACATTGATGATATCCAACGTGCATCCTATTTTGTTGTCAACTGCACGGAAAAGCTGGTGCTGGTGATAAATTGACACAACTGTTGATATCTTTTCATTGTTTTCTATCATTGTTTTTAATGTATCGGATACCTCACTCGCATAATTTTCTCTTTGACCATTCGACCTAAATGTAATCAAATGGTATAACAGTTTTAAGTCGAAAAATTCAAGGGTTGTTTTTGCAAAAACATTGACGTGCGACAACTGTAAAATGAGTATGTTTAAACACGCATATATTTACATTTCTTGATTTCCGAGCTCTTCAACTAACTCGTTATGAAATGCTCAGTTTCACTTTAAGAAATCAAAACCGTGGTTTTGTATTAGAATACGATTTCGAAATCGAATTTTCTAAAACCACTCACCAATATCTGTAAAGCCAATAGAAAGTCTTAAATGTAAAGGCTTACCTCTTGTCGCAGCTGTCGTTCAATAGAGTGAAAAACATGCATTCCCTTCCTTCTTTGTATTCTTGTATATATTTGTAGGTGAACGCCGAAAGCAGCAAATACACGGTTTGTTTACGAAAATTCCTCGTGTAGTGATGGCTTCTTCTTAAAGTACCAACACGTTTTAGATCAGTTTAACATTTTTTGAGATAATTTTCCTTTGCGAGTATACATGTATATCTGTTACTTAAACGCTGTTACTTGCAAATCAAATGGAAAAATTTTATTATTTATTTGTGTTAAAATGCTTTAATAACTAGTTAATGTGATTGGTACTTTAAAATGGAGTTTTGACTGCTAATAAGGTAGAATCCTCCAGCAGGATTAAGATGAGTCGACTGAATTTGCTTGAATAGCCTAAATCAATTCGTACATTTCTCTCCTAATGACAATGAGTCAATAATTAGTTTTTGCTGTTATTTAAATCTGTGCATGCCAATGCCTAAAATCTTACCTGTGACAGATAATGAATACAGCTATTGATTCATCTTTGTGATTGTTGTTCATCTCTCGTACGACATCTTCTATTAGAATTGAGGTATCGAACATTTCAAGGTAGTGCCATTTAATGCCTTAATTGAAAACACCTGCACGTCGTGTTTATTGCCTATTTTATTGATTTGTAATTTTCTAAAATTGGGATTCATTCAGTTATATTTCGCACAGTTTTTAATGAAATTATATCATTCGAAATTCAATTTCCGTTGTTTAAGGCTCTACCTTTAGAATTTCAAGTATTTTTAATAATTACGCAAGAACCATACAATATGTGAATCATGCGAAAAATAGTTGTAAGTTAATGTTTATAGAATTCTTTTTAGCAAGAATTGGCTGATTTTAAGAATAAGATTATTCGAGAATTAAACAACAACACCGAGGTCTCCAGCATCATCACAAGGCTCACATTTGCTCAGTGTACATTCGTTCAGTCTATCATTAAATTGGAGTCACTCAGGTATATTTCAAATAATAAGAAATGCATGAAATACAGAATTCCTTTATTTTTATAATTGTGGATATAAAAAATAGGGCTCTGCAGTTACTCGTGTACTACGCCATCGCATTGGATCTCAATTTTGACAGTAAAATTTGTTGAAGACTCCTGATAAATTAAAACTTGAAAACAAATCCGCAAACATCGTGATTAATTGCGATCAGAATCAAATGAAGCTCCTATCACCAAAAGAATGCGAATGTTGTTACACTCAAATGATCAGTACTATCTTCATTTTGTTACCCATTTTTTCGGGCCTTGGAAGTGAAATATGCCATTACAGAGGAATTCTAATTTTACTTGAATTCACTGATCTCCTAACGTATACGGATATTGGTGCTGCGAGACCATTTTGATTAATTCTTTTTTCTTTTGTATGATAAGCAAAATTATTTGAATAATGGGTATAATGAAAGTTTTAAAGAAAACGGGTATGTACAGGTAAAAAAGACCATGTCCGCTCCGCAGTTATAAACAACCAAGATTTTCTGAGATACTAAACTCAATCATATAAATTCTTTTTTCGTTGTGGCATTGGAACCATCTGACATAATTCGATGTTTTTGTTTTTAGGTCCCCAAGGTACCACTACCTATTTATAAGTAAATGATTTGATATGACCAATTGTTTAATTTCCAGAATTGTATATTTATATGTAACGATACAATTACGATTTTTGACGAAAGAATAAATAATATGCAAACATGTTGCATATGAATCTCATGCAGTGGGGCTTACATGTTATGTTTGATAGAGAATTTTTTTATTTTTGCATATTGTTTTTCTTGAGGATATAAAACTTTTTTTGTGTTCTCATATAACCATTCTGTAATAATTTAGGGTTATTCACTCCGAAACTGCAGCATGTAGCCATTTATTTGAATATTTGGAAGACAAAGCTATTGTAAAAGACAGATCGAGTTTATGGGTGTGCATCCAAGCGGTTTGCGATCAGGTTTTCAAAGTATTCTTAAAGAAGACCACAGAGCGAGTACGTATTCGTTATCTAGCAAAACTACTTTAATAAGTTTTCAGGTATTTTGTCTTAAGGTCGTCAAGCTTTGCAAAGCTTTGTTTTGAAATATTCATTTAATGAAATAATGTTCTTTGTCTCGTTTCTTATCGAAATGGCCATAGATGCATTTCATTTTTATGAGCATAGTATAAACCAAATAAATTACTGTGCAAAAGTATTAGAGCAAGATGATTTTTTAACGGTTTAATCAATATTTCAACATTTGGAGAGGAGAATTAATAAACAAGTGAAATTATATCTATTTAATATGATAACAAAAGCTATTTATTTCAAGTACCTTGTGAGAACAATTACAGAGTTGAAATCGGTTCGGGTACGGTTTCGGGTAAGCCCACATGTTCCGGGAAAACGCCAGCTACTTCAATTACAAAAAACTAAAGTTTTAACTGGTATTTTATCATATTATGCACATTGTGCTTTTTGAGAGATTTTTTAAAAAAATTCATATCTAAACCGGTTTCACGTTGATTCAGTTTTTGACCTTTAAAGAACTGTCATTGTTGGTAATAACAAAAAAAGTAAGACAATCAGTTCCTTCGACACTATTTCTAATATTCATTAGATTTCTTTTCCTATCAGGAAACAACCGAAGAGTGGGATTTAATATTATAAGCAGTGCATTAAAGGTCTAAAAGGAGAACAATACATTGTCATTCGTTTGACATTTTTAAGGTAACTTTGCCGTCCAGAATTTCGGGTAAGAGGCTGTGCATTTTGGAAAATTTCGGGTACATTCGGTTTCGGTTCCAAATTCTGTACCCGATTCCAACCCTGGTGTGTTAAGCATTGGTGAGATCAATTGTATTAAAAATTCCTATTGTAGTATTTCTCAGAATTTGCTTGTATTTCTCTCCCACCATTTCTTAAAATGTTCTCCGATTTAGAACCTTTTTCATTTTCTGAACGTATTCCAATAAAATCATGCGTTAGTTGACGTGCTATCATTTTCCTATTTCAAATGCATTGTACCGCTAAGTGTAACCATGCCCTTTACAGAATATCCATATTGTTAATTTTTTGACTAAATAATTGAGCAAAGTAATTTTTGCTATCAAACTAAATAGATATAATTTTACTAATTTTGAAATTTTATTCGAAACATAGTTTTGTTCTATTACTTTGCACAGTACTGTATATACGCAAGTACAAAATTTTTTTGAACATGTCTGTCGATAGTATCATAAACAATAATAATCGCTGTTCAGATCAAGAGCACCATATTTCAACAGAAATATCAACTACACAATGCAACCTATTCAACCATTAACTATTACATGTATATCAATATTATTTCGCAAACTTTCTCTTTTTGCGCTTACTACTGTATATGAAATAGTTAATGTTTATATTAGATTGCAAATCTTATATGAGTATTTAATTGGCTGAACCATGAATTTGGGTAGGAATTTCTTTGAAATTGAATCCTAGTTCTAAATTGATAGAAATGAGTTTGATATTTAGTTGTTGGCTTAGATAATAATAATATTTGTGAGTTTGTTTCTTTAGCCTCGAACCAGAGCTCTAGAAGAACAACTAGAATACTTGACTCAGTTTCTTTTGGTAAAATTCAACAACCCTCATCAGCGCATTCGTCGCACTGCTGACAACTATCTCTCCAAACTTATGAATGAGTATGAATTTTGAAAAAATACAAAATTCGGAAATGCTCCAATTTCTAGAAATTTTCATTCCATAAAAAATATGCTTGTTTGTTTGCTACTTTAGCAAATGAGATACATAGTAACGCAAATATCCATAAAATTATATTCAATGATGTGAATTTCAAAATTTGAATTTTTCTTAAGAAGTAACTGAAAATATTTCGCCAATTATAATTGATCACATCATAGCTACATCACTTTGAATTAATAAAACTTTTGTTTAAATGCATAAAGTATATCGACTCATCTAAATGTCAATGTCTAAGCGGTGATGAATTGTTAGATGTTCGATCATGTTCATTTTTTATGATTTTGGATTTTTGTTAAAATTTAGTATTTTTGTTGAATCATTTAAAGGATAATGTGAAATCGATGATATCCAAAGGAAGTAGCCATTAATTATGTCAATGTAATATTAGCTACATTCAAGTCACACGGCGGGTAAGAATTCGTATATGAGCTCAGAAAAATCGTAAAATTCTGTCCATTCGGGCAACCAGGCATAATGTGAAGTTATTATCAGGCATCTCTTCCTTAGTAGTATTACAAAAATGTATTTGGCGGTAACTTATGAGTGGTATATTAATTTTTTTTCAATATTGGGTTTTATTGAAAACATTTTTAAGTTGCAATATAATTATTTTAGGTTTTAGACAGACCTACAATGCTTAATAATTCTTTGATTGGTTTTTCAGTCAATATTCCATCTCCTAGGTTTTTCTCTATCTCACTTATACTCGGGATTATGCTAATTTAATCCATTCTTAACTAATTGGTATATTGGGCTGTGTTTATCTTATTTTTACTGCTGATTTATAGATACATATAAAATAAATGTGTCATTTTGACAGGGTGTACGTTAGTCTCCTATGTCATATGATTGAAAAGAAAATATTTCAACAAAATATGCTATATTGTAAATTTTGATTCGTAAAATTGAATGTTTAAATTTGATGTAATTTACAAAGATATTAATCAAATAACATTGCCACATGGCGCTATCAATTATCTACACAGTGATATAACTTGCATGTCCATAGCATTGAAATTGAATTCCCAGTTGCCTTCAGAATTTAGACTACTACAGTATTAAAATAGCTTTAGATGTAAATAGCGTCAATGATACAATAATAAAATTCGAAGGAAAAGATTAAATGCTAATCTAGACAAGAGAAATATCTAAATACAGGCTAGTTTTTATAAATTACATTTTTTCTCTAAAAACGATCAAAATTGATTAAATGCCAAGATATAAATTACCATTATTGTGGAGCTATTCAACACGTATCAAATGATATTATTAACCAAGACAGGTCTGATCATACTTCAGTGAATATTCACCATATGCCTGGTTGTCGAAATCCTGAGGCAAAATATCAACCATTTTGAATTTTTCGAAATTGCATGAAGCGCGAGAATTTTCGATTTTTATGATCTCAGATTTGAATTCTTCGTGCTTTTCCGGTTCTGAAAATGTATTGTGTTAGCATGCTCATTTTTTGACTAAATTTTGTGTCTGATCGACCGTGGTCATCGGATGATTGGATTTTCCTGGTGTACTAGTGTTAGTCATTTTTACTGTTATGCTATTGTGCTAACATTAAGTACGTGCTCAAAATTTTAAAAATACTGACAGTTTGGTTTTAACATCGTAGGAATTTATAAAACATATAATACTATAAGACCAGTGATGACCAGTTTAGACCTATATAAACTTTAGGGAAAAGTTTAAACTGAACACATTTATTTAAACTGTAATTTAAACATGCAAAATTACATTTAAACGTCGCTTAAAGTTTAGGCCGTTTAAGAACTCATAATCAGTCAATCGCGAATTGTTTTCATAGAGATGCGATTTCGGCGGTTTTCAGAAAGAAATTTGGCGGTGGAAAAGGTTCTTTTGCAATTTGCGTCATATGGCAAAATAGCCGGAATATATTGGGCCACATCCGCAAATTTTGCAAAATTCTTCCTGTTACCAATCTTTCTGAAATATTTGCCAGTTACTCCACCCGCGACATAATAACGTTAATTAGACGCTAATAGCTTGAATTGAGGCTAAAATATAAACTAAAGTTTAAACTTTGAAGTTTAATTCATTGCCAAATTTATATAAACTTCTATTTAACCTAAAATTTAAACGTAGTTTAAACGGAAGGTTTAATTGGTCATCACTGTATAAGATCGCAAGTTTTACAAATATTTCACCTATAAGCACTATGAATTGTTTCTGTTATTGAATAAATATAACAGTTAATATTCTTAAAAATGAAATGTCTTCAAATTTATTGTTAATATTTGGAAGTATTCTGAAGAATTAGACGAACCTAACTTTATACCGTTTAATGCAATTCGGCTATTGCGGTTCACATACTTTAATTGCATATTGTGTAACTATGTGTAACTTTTAAAATTATCATTACTATCTTTGACTGCAATTCCACTGCTTATGCTTCGTTCATCATTTTAGCGAACTACCAAATTATAGACATTCAAAATTCACTAGAAAAATATACAATGGCCAAGTATTTTATAGGATTGTCTACCCCACCATAATGTGAAAATTTTTAAACGTATTTTTTAGATTTCCCAATTTGTTCTGGAACAGTAGAGTTTTGCATACTATGTTGGACATCGTACAGATAATGTCAAGCACTATTCATGATGAAGATGGATTGTCTCAGTTAATTAAAGTTCCCAACTCCGATATGTTTCTCCCAATCATGGACACTCAAGAAATTAAAGAAGTGAGTCCAATCTAAGTTCTTTTCATTAACATGATGTATTATGAACAACTGGTTTTAGAACTTGTTTAAAGATTTTACCGAGCGTTGCAAGACAATTATCCAGCAGGCTATTACCTTCGCACCTGATAGTACACGCTCACATTTAATGGTAAAGTAAAATCATTTTTATTCGAGTGTCCACTTTTAGCTTAGTAGCGATTTTTATTATATTGACTGCATATGTCGTTTTTTAATAACTTTATATTTGTCCACTCAAACTGTTGCTATTCAAAGTAGACTCTTTATTTGAACTTCCAAAATATTCGAGTTTAAAGTTTATATTGGTTTATCAAAAGATTTTGGTGAATGCAACGTTCAAAATCCTCGTATCACTAATCTATGCATTTGTTTTGCAATCACTAACTACACACAAGAATATACTAGATTGCACATTTTTAAAACAGGGTTAATATTTTTAAATAATAAACTTAGTCTTTAGCTACTACATAAAATTTCTTACACTGTTTTCTGTATTAGACATAATTATTGCTATTTAGTTTTTGAAAATTCCCTTTATTCTTTACCTTAACATGGGAAGTTCCATATCCCCTTCAGACATTGCAATGCAATTATTATTGCAAATATTTTTGCTGGTAGTATTTAAGCATAGTTTTGTGTGGTTATTATAAATATTTAAGGAAAAATAAAAATTTTGATATGTACATTTGCACAGTTTTTAACTCAAGCCACAAAATTACATGTAGATATGTTCAATAAATTTGAAGTTTGTTTTATTTTATGCCATTATTTTTCATAAAACTGTGAATGAATTTATTTAAAGGAATTTATAACGCTCCTCAGATGACATCAAATTTAAGAACATTCCCCTCTTCAGTATACACTAAATATTGATTGTGAAAAATATTGGTTAACAAGTGACGTAATATGTCCATTATGTCAATTTTTGGGTGAATTACAATTGTAGGATTATTAAAATATTTAAAAAAATTATGAATTTTGTGATCTAAGTTGGGTAAATAATCTAAGCAAAACATGTGTACAATTGTAAACATGATGACTGAAGGGGATATTTCCTGCTTAAGATTCCTCTCAATTTGAAATGAAATACTTTTCATTCTCAAAAAATTCATTAAACATTTCTGATAGCTGTAGCACTTTTCTTAAACATTCATAGCCCGTAATGTACCAATTATCTACAGCCATTATTAAGGCTAGTTAAAACTATTTCGTGGCTCTGTTGAAAGAGTAGGGCGGTTTTTATTGACTCTAGTGTTGAAAAATTGACATAACGAATTGATTTAAAAAAACTGGATATGACTGTAAAAAATGACAGTAAAATTATTATTTTTTTTACAAAAAACTATTCATCAAAGGAAAGAATGTAAGGCTCTATGTTCCATTCAAGAAAATTACGGTCATCGGCCAGAAGTATGATAAGTTTTGTAAAAGACTGTTCCATCTCTCCACCCGAAGGTTAAGACTTTTGTAAAGGTCGCGCTCTTCTCACCAGTGAAACAGCCTTGAATTTTAATAGCTAAAAATTGAAATTGATGGTATTTATTGACTTCCAGTCAAATTGACTTAATGATGCATTGTTATCAAAAATTGACTTTATTGACGGACTACCCAAAAATTGACGAGATAGCCTATATTGACTTTATTAACTTTATAATCGCCCTAGGTATGAGTTGCAAGCGCATGCTGCTAATTTCGCTAGTTCATCTCGAATGCAAACGAACATTTGTTTGCGTTAGTGAATAATGAATCTATTTATTTAAGCATATTGGACTATACATACGTGATATAGTGTTTTAATGATAAGGTGTTTTTTTCACTAATGAAATTTGACATAAAAATGTTGTCTATGAAAATTGTAATGCGTTAACTTTACAAAAGTTTTTTTTAGGAATGATTGGCCGATGTTTGATTTTTTAAATTTTTTTGGATGTTAAAAACCTTTTTTGCTTTTCTCCTTTTCAGGTTTCAAGGAATTCGTAATTTTTGTTAACGAAGAGGTAGTACATCATCCTGGTGTGTCCCTATAAATCTTCATAACCGAATTTTTGTTGTTATATGGAATTATCAGGCATATGGAATGGAGTTTCTTAGGAATAACAGACCATTTCTCACCAGTTGCTTTTTTAATTAGCTACTGTGCATTCTAATTATTCACTGAGATCATATCATCTCATAGTTTTGTACAAGGATTTGTATTTAGTTATCTAACAAATGCTAATTGTTGTTGACGTAGAATCCGTCACTTTGTTAACCGCGGAACAATTATAGACCTGGTTAGCTTATTATTATGTAAGTTGGACTACTGTAACTCGCTCTATGCTGGTTTACCTGATTACCTTATTAAGAACCTGCAGCGCATTCAAAATAACGGCTGCAAGTGGTCCGATCATATAACTCCTTACCTTCATGATTTACATTGGCTCCCGGTAGTTGAACGCATTAAATTCAAGCTACTGTGTCTTACCTTCAAAATTGTCAATAGATTTAATTTACCTCTTTCATTCATAAATACTCTTAAGCCTCGAAGAAATTTAAGGAACATTCGACAGTCTAAAGATTTTGACATCCCTCTTGGTCGTACCAACCTTACGTTACGTAACTTCAGCATTGAGGGTCCGAGATTATGGTATAGCCTTCCTATTAATTTGCAACAATTGACGTCATACAAAGATTTCAAGAAGCACTTAAAAACGTACTTGTTTCAAGGTTATTTCTACAAGTGACTATGATTTATTTATATCCATCTTAGAAGGGAACTTGTTCCCATTAAGATGTGTATTTTTAACTGTGATAATAATAATGGTCTTCATTTTAGTGGACTAAGTTTTTAGGAATACGTTGATAAAGGCGCACAGGATACTTTGGGTGATTTTGCTCAGGGTGGAGGTTTGACAATGGCTACTGAAAGTATCATACAATTTGCTGAAGTTAATCGACGAGCTGTCTTTATGGTATTTTTATCCAAACTATCAGGCTTTTCTTATTGCAATTTTTTAGCCAGGAAAGCAAAAAGGAAAAAATCAAGTTGGTTTCTTCATTACTTCACTTAATTTAAGAAGTCGATTCATCGGGGAGGTTCTACTTATAAACATTTTATATACCTACATTATTTTACGGTGTTCAGACCAATTAAGTTAATCGAATAATTCAATGTATATTCAATTTCCTGAACTAAGCAAATTCCTCTTTTTCACTTGATTGGTCAGAGTTTATCAATGATTCATACATTTTAGGCTTTGGGGTTGAAGAGTAGCTGTTTGGAAACAGGTGGATCTTTAGAAAAATTGGTTGCAACCATGCGGACTAAAATGAAGACGGCGAAGAATGACGATGAGTTTATGAAGGCTATCTTCCGCCTCACTGCGTTGCTCATAAGTATCAGTGATGAATGCGAAGGTATTATTTATACTGTTTTTAGTTGAATGTTTGTTTCTCCTGTAATAACTTTGATCTAACAGAATCTAGGGTGTTGGTTGTTTTGATATAAATATGTGATACAAATTCATTGTTTTTATTAAAAATCCCAGTATTGTAATTATATTAGAAAATCACCGTATCAGTTTGATTTTAAGAAGGAATATTGCGCATTTCCTTGCAAATAGCGAATGTTTATTGGGCTCTATTGTTTATGCCATTTTCTGAAAATTTCGCAACATTTTTGCTGTATGACCATTATCAATTTTCATACGTGTGCTTTTCAATAACTTCTTCAATCTTTTTGACCCCATCTAGCCTTCAATCTAAATTTTTTTCACTGTTTTAATTTTAGATTCAGGCATGTTGAAGGCTATTTTGAATGATTTGGCATTCGCTCCTCTAAATAAATTCACAGAGTTTGCAATGGAGGCTGCTATTGCAAGTTGGCAGTGGATATTCTCCGCCCGACCGGACCATTCCATTTTGGTAATAATTCTTTTCAAATTGACCCTTATGCTTTCATTTATCATAAAAATTTACCATTAATATCGTAGTAGTGATTTTGCTTTTGTCCATCCTGGTGTTCATTCTATGCTCTTTTTTATGCATCACGAAAATATAAATGTCCATAAGATTTCCTTGGTTTAAATAAATTTTATTTTATTTAGCAGGTAGAATATTTTTTAAATCAAATTACAAGACTATCAATAATTTAGTTAAATTTGAAATGCTTTAGCGTTTCGTTTGAATGTTGAAATTAAAACGTAAGATTTTTAGTTGATGATATTTATTTGTACGGCTTGGCAAAGCTCACTTACCAAGCGACTTGGAATATTTACACCATTTAAACGGGATCCTGATCCACTTTACATGGTTGAAGGCGTTGAATTTAAGCCCTCTCC
Source organism: Hofstenia miamia (assembly GCA_900660155.1). NCBI lineage: Eukaryota > Metazoa > Xenacoelomorpha > Acoela > Hofsteniidae > Hofstenia > Hofstenia miamia. The sequence continues at coordinate 248,582 of CABFPE010000357.1, forward strand.
TCCTGAAATTGGTCCTCATATCGTCTGGACAAAGGTAATTTATATTATATAGTGAGAAATTTTCAATTTTTCATCATTTTATTAAATATAGTTAATCATAATAACAATGATTAGTTCTTGGAAAAGATGTTTTTGGAACGGAGGTACAGTAATCAAGAAGCCGTAGACATGATGTGTCAATTGCTCCAACGGACATTGCAGGAAGCCTCTGGTACTAGAAAGATAAATCCGCACATCGCTTGTATTGGTGTGAGATTCCGTTTATTAACGATCGGTCTCTTACTTCTACAAAACAACATTAATATTTCATTGGTTAACAAAAGTGTCCTACGGGAGCGAATTTATCTCTGCTCTTTCGAATATTTTAGGTATATATATCTACTATTCTCACTATATAGACCCTGCCATTTTTTTCCTTAAGCGACTTTTTACAGTATTGCGCATATTTGTAATTTTTTTCAACTTTCATACTTTTGTTGTCCACCAAATTTCACTCATTCTAACTGGTTGTGAAATAATAGATCTTGTATATTCAATGGAAGCTAATCGTGTGAATTTGCTTCTGAACTGTGAATAGAATTACTTTATAGACTTATAATTTAAACAATCAGTTTTACTTGAATGACGTTTTTGTTGTTTTTTTCGACGTTTTTGCCGGTAAGATTACTTTACCCACACTTTATGTTGTTATGCTTTTTGCTTCCATAAATGATCATGTATGACGGCAGCGGAATGCTGCTTAATTTGAGGAAATTACATTGCATCTTATTTCCACCAAGTTTGAATAGAACGTAAAAATTCAGATATACGAGAAAATCATCTACAGAAATGCATATACGATTATACATTATGTACTATATAAGTTTGGAAAATATACACAAATATTTTAGTAGTAGCATCATGAAACTGGTAAGCAAACTCAAAATGTTCTATTTGATAGAGCACAGCTATTACGTGCAACATCAGTTATAGAGTGGTCTTAAGCCACAAACCTGCTTCCTCTTTTTACTGCGAAAATAGTGTGCCAGTCGAAAGCATATACCCCGCATTGTAAAATACAATGCTAAATTTTGCAAGTACATCTTATAGTACTGTTTCATATTTTTGCTATGATTTCATAAAAGGGCTGTCATAGAGGTTTCAGACGTCTAGCACTATGTAAAGGTTTTTAAGTCAGAGTCTTTCCTAACTAATTTAAAAACCTACCACGGTATAATTCCTTTGTTCCTTTGCCATATAAAAAAAATTGTTTTTTATCATGTATTCATTTTATTTTTAGTCACCCGCCAATGTGTGTTACCCAAGATAATGCTACTCTTGCACAAGACATTCAAGCTCTTCTGGAATTCTTTACTTACCTTCACGCTGACCGCAAACACCTCATTAAGGACACGAGTAGCAGCCCCACTATTAACGATGGTAACATTTTCGTTTTAATTGCAATCTCTATGTCACCAATTGAAGGAGATTTTCACTCTCATTTTCGAAATTTTAATGGAACTTGACTATGTTGATGTTTAGATCATGATGCTGCAACAACGATTAGTGTTTTAAATGAAAAACAACTCACCAGTGGTTACATGAACACTTTGCAACTCTCTTCACATTCCGCTGGAACAAAGTCCACTGCAAGATCTACCGCAGGTAAACAATACACTGTTTCTTAAATTATTTACAGTAATTGAGTGCCGATACGATATACGAAAATATGTCTATAAAGAGCTCAGATATATTTTTATCCACTTATCCTCATGGTATTATATTTAAAAACCCTCTAAATTAGTTAAAATTGCAAATCATTTAAGAAAAAATTATACAAATTATTTTTTTCATTTTTGCAGTATTGGTTAGAAATTTTGAGAATTGGTATCAATTGGACATACACGATTTCCAGTTTCTTTAGCATTTCAAAACTTGCTCGTGCTACGTATTTTACCATACTGCTTATCGCGTCTCTCTCTCTCTATATATATATATATATATATGCATGCAGTTGGTTCAAATCACGCTTTGAATAGCTAGTGTTTTTTACATTTCGCATAATAGCGCATCAACTGGTTATTGAACTGTGATATTTGTCATCCACCTGCGAATAACAATTTTTGCACTTTCATTGTTAAACGTTTTCTGCTCATTTCTCAATGCCGAATATATTTTTGAAATCAGAACTGTGCAACATCTTTGTCTGTACAGTAGACCGATTTGATGCAATTATTTAATATATATTGTTATTTTCATCGATGGCCATATTTATATTGAACGACTTTTAAGATTCTCTAGTAAATTTTTAGTTCTTTTCTTTATGTATTTTTTCAAAAACATTGGCTTTTGCTTAATTCAGTTTCATGCCTAGTTTTAACGATGGCCACACATATCCGCTAAAACTTTCATTGTGTTTAGGAACTGTCTCAAGTGGTGCAGGGACTAATTTCACATCTAAGAAACCCGAACTCAAGTCTGACAAGAAAGATTACGCTAAAAAGCACAATTTGCTTCTTATACTTCTGGTTTGCACTTTTATTGTAAATTTTATAAAATTTATAAGAAGGAAAATTCATGTTTTGTCTCTAATGATTACTGCAAATATCTGAGGTACTTCAAAATTCACATTCAGGCCTTTTTTACTTCAAAGGTGTACATATACATAGAGTAGTAATCTAGAAATATTTCATAAAAGTCTTATTACAAGTTTGCATTGCATTTATATTTATAAAATTAAGTTATTTACATAAAGCAGTGCCGTTGGTAAACTTTCCGAATTTTTCAAAATTGTTGTATTTTTAACAAATTTCAAAGTTGTCCTGAAGTGGCAATGGAATGATTGAAGATATTTAAATTGATTTTTCGTTGAATTCTTTATTTGTGTAATTGCGTTCGATTCGTGTAGAGCGTTTGTTTCATCTGTATTTTATATGATTTAGTCAACTGAAATTGAACGACTGATTACCTGGTACAATCCTCTCTCTTCTCAAGATCTTACAATATCCGGTGAAGAAAAGATTGCTGTGTACCGTTCGCAACAACCATCTACTGAGAAAGCTTGGAAAGAATTTGCACGAGTCGCCTGGTCTATCTCCCCTGATTTGGTTTTGTGTCTACCATTGAGGTATTCATTCAACCTTATTGAAATCGCTTTACGCAAATTATTGTGTGGTATTATATTTATCTCGAAATCTAAATGCAATTTTCAAATAGAATTCGCAGAATAAATGTTTAACCATTTGCATTCTAATAAGTTAACTATGGCATAATTGCATTAATATTGTAGTTTGAACTTTTTCTATGGCATTTAGTGGCATATTACTAAGTTTTCTATTATTTAGAGAGACTCTTTTTAGCTTTCTTTGTAACTTTTGACCCTATATAGTTTAATGACTTTTTGGAATTTAGGATTAAGGGTAGTACTGTTTTACAAAAAGAAGTTACACGATTAGTACGAGTAAATCCTGCTGCTGTCAGTCATATTCCCTTTGCAGTAGAGTATGTAGCCGATTCTAATTCACTGGAAAATGATTCTATTGAGGTACCTTTATTTTTATTTATTGAAGTTTTATTGTATCGAGTTTATGCTCGGATTATTTTTTGGGCATTACTGTAAAGTATTTGGTAGATATCTTAGATATTCACTCAATTTTCCTAGCTAAGTGAATTTCATATTTTATTCACGTTTTCTTTTAGCTAAGTCATTTGTTAACTTGGGCATCTTGCTCTCCTTCCCGCGCTTTGCATTTCCTTTCTCGAAATGCTATTCCTAATCCCTTCTCCGTGCAATATGCAATTAAAGTTCTCCGCAGTTATCCTCAAGAAGCTCTCATCATGTATGTTCCTCAACTTGTGCAGGCTCTGCGCTACGATGAGGTATTGAAATTATTTTTTACTCTTTTTAATTTGCTATTTTTGAAGTTCTTGAAATTGAAATCTTTGTAAATCGACAAATATTCGAAAAGCGGTTCTTTATATTCCAAGTCATTGAAATTTCCCGAATTTTCCCACCAATTTTCTTAATTGTGTAATGATGAAAGAACATTTTTAGAAATAGATATTACTATCTAGTGCGCAATTATTAAAAACCTCATCAAACCAATTCAACATAAAAATATGCTTTAATCATGCTTGTAACCCTTGAAAAACGCGTTAAAGAACTTATTGGATTTTGCTAATGGGTTAAATTCGGTGTGCTTTTGATAATGAATTTTAGAATGTTTCTATTCACATCAATGAAAAACTCTTTAAAAACTACTTATCAATGATGATAACTTGATTTATTTCTCTTGCTCATTTTGTGTTTTGGATATAATGTACGTATTTAGTTGGGGTTTGTTCGTGAATTTCTTCTGTGGGCTGCCAAACAGTCGGTTCTGTTTGCTCATCAATTGATTTGGAATCTCAAGACTAATGTTTTTCAAATTTGTAGTTCAAAGGAAGAGGAAGTTGGTGTTAGAGATGGTATCTGAATAGATTTAGTTAAAATTGCGTATTTAATAAAACAAATTTCAATTAAGCTTTTTTCAAAGAATGGCATTATTAGTTGTCCAAGCTCTTTTTATTAGTAAAACCCAAGATCTTTTAGAATTAGGGAATGACTGTTTGCATCCACTGAAAGTAAAAATGAGACCTAAGTGAAAACTTGAAGATAATATATTTTTCATAAGTACAAATTATTGTAAACACATTTTTAAAAATAATACATCAAATGATATTTTATTTTATATTTGCAAATATTCTGATTCAAGAGGCTTTAACCAAATTGGTGGGTGTGTTATGTTATCATTCGCCTTTTTAGTTTTTTGCTTAACATGGTTTCTTGTCTAAATTTTTAAATTTCTAACACTATGTTTTAGCAATTATTCTTGAAGTTTAACATCTGTCCTTTAGAACAAGTGGGAGAGAAATTTGAGAAGCTTATCGCTCAAATATGTGAAGCATTTTCCAAGAATGCAAAGGAATTTTATCACCGAGAGTTTGATTTCTTTGACAAAATCACAGCGATTTCTGGTGAATTAATGTACGTTTAAATATTCTATTCCAATTGCAACTCTAAGATTCCAATGTTCATTATAAATCTTAAAAATGATTGTAAAGAAATTGTAGTTGCAGTACTTCCATTTCCGTGAAGCCAAATTTTAATATTTAATTCTATAGTTTCTTTAAAAATCGCGTTATTGCTGTAACTAAGATTCCAGTTACATATGTACCTTCCTACTTTTGCAATCAATCCTAGATTTGTAGCCGTTAAAAAAGTGATTTTTTGTTACATATTTATTCACTTTCTAGAGGAGGTTTCGTTCCCTTAAGCTTAGCACGATTCAAGTTTGTCCCCTTTTCTAAAAACTTCAATAATAATGATTTATGGTATTGAGTTGCTAATTTGGTTTCAATTACCACCAGAATATATAGGAATATGACTTTGATATATTCAAATCTTAAGTTTTATAACAAATATGCCTTAAAATTTTCAAATATGAATAGAAAATATAACCCTAATCACTATCAAAATTTCAAAAATATTTCTAGACCTTACTCGGATGAAAAAATCCTGTCTGCTGCTAAATGTTTCATTTAAATTTAAGAGATTTTTAGCATCTCATGATGTTGGCTGGCCTTTTATAAGTTTGTTGTATAGTAATGAAGATTATGTCCTTGCAGCTTTTGTTTTTAATTTCCAACAAATCATTAGATTTGGATGATTGTCATACTAATCGATTGGTGCATGTCTAGTTATACATGGCAATGAAATCATGGAGACCTGATTACTAATAAAATACACTGATACATTAATGGGTGATTAAGCACACCATGCTAACACACTTTGTAAATTTATTTACTGAATGCCCTTAACAGTAAAAATAGTGGTTACCTGAAATATATTGTTGAAGAAAAGCCTACATAAAGGCAGCATGCAACATTTTGCTGAGCTCTACATCAACATCAAATTCAATTTTGCTAATGTTCAGTTGACAGAAAATTCATTGAAAATTGCAAAATATTACTTAAGCGTAGAATTTTGAACAATATGACCATTCCTACTAAAAAAAAATATGACCCTAATGATTTTGGATGCCCTGGTTATCACTTAAAATCGACACCTACCGAGACGTGCCAAATTGCCTGCGCCTTGCTTTCATGCAGGTATTGACAAATATGCAACAAGCTTTGTTTGTCTGCCTTCTGGTTGTTTTCAACTCCTACCTATTTGTCATGCAATTGTACAACAATGTTTGATAATTTCACCGTAAAACTAATTTTTCCTTTTCAAAACTTAAAACTGAAAATTTGATTTATATACTGTAAGTCGTATAAATCATATTTTCTTCCTCAAATTTGAGAAGCGTGTTAATGATTGATACTCAAATAGTTATCGGTAAATATGTTTGCGAACAGTTCATTATGAGACTCGGCATTTCAGGATTTTTCCTTACACTATGTAACATTATTATAGAACGGGAGCAATGTGGCCGTGGGATGCATGAGATTTCAACACTCCTCTGTTTCGAAATTTTTTATCACACAAATGGGTTTTTCTTTTTGATTTTTGCAAAGATGGTTAGGTAGCCACAGAATTGGAAGTAAACATTTTGTAAGAGGCTGTGATTTTTTTGCTTTTGTACACAAAGTATTGTATTCCTTTTTAACTGACAATTCTAAGTAGTATTTTTTTAAATTAGAACAGTGAGTTAAAATACGGCATTGTGTTATACTGAATTACATATATATGTTAGAATACTAAATATCTGCAACTTCTTTTAGAAAATATGAAAAGGGACCAAGAAGAAAAATGGCGTGCAAAAGTGCACTTGAAAAAATTAAGCTTACCCCTGGTTGTTACCTGCCATCAAATCCAGAGGCAATGGTCATCGGTATTGACTACAATTCTGGAATTCCAATGCAAAGGTACAGCATGTATTAAATTTTTTTGGGAAAAGAGTTGGTTTACCTAAGTATAGGTGCTAAAACTACTATAAAAACTATAAAAAAATTCCCAAAAAATATTTGCACAATTTTCAGATTTTTTTGTCGATTGTGTCCCTAAAATAGTAAAATATTCAATAAAATATATGTATAAAAATATTAACAAAACAGCTAATTAGAAGTCCCTCCTATTTTCGAATACCTGCTTCCACTTTGCAGGCAATTTTCGAATACTCACCTTATAAAATACTGTAGTTTTTTATTTGAAGAATTTGACTAACCACTTTTTTAACTAATCGTAATCAGCAAATGATGATGGTGCGCGCATTCGATAGAGATTGGAATAGGGGATAATCACCAGGGGCTGTATGGTAGGTAAGGAAAAGCATCCAAACCCTGCTGCGAAAATTTCTTTCTCGTCATTATTGCTGTATGTGGCCTTGCATTTTCGCGGAGAAAACGAAAATATCACGTTGGGGACTCTGGCATTCTGGGTGGCTAAGTGATCTAGTTGTTGACAGTAAAACGGTGTAGTTACGGTGATGTTACGTGGAAGCAGTTCGTATCGTAATAAAGAAGGCCTTGTGAGTCCCATCATATGGAAAGCGTAACCTTTCAGGGGTTGGAATTCGGCCTTTGGCTGTGACTTTTCTTCAATCGATTTCCTTAAGAGCGTTGCAATCAATCCCATTTGGGCGGCTTAAATGTGGGCGGTCTTCCATCTCTGAAGCGTAAAGACCATGTATGGTCGTGGCAAAAAGTTTATGAAATTAGCATTATTTGGAGTTTTTTGCCTACTGTATTATTATTGATTAATATTATTGATTATTTTGCCTAGTATACATACATCAGGATAACAGCTTATATCGTAACTTGGCACGTAAGTTTGATTGAGGGTTTTTATAATCAAATCAATAGAACAGAAGTGGTGACTGACTACATACGAGCAATATCTGATTTATCAAAGAAATGCCAGAAACACAAACATATAATATAGGATATACAATGTAGCATAGACAAAGCCTGATATAGCATCACAAAGTTCAATACTGGATAGGATGTCCATTATTTTTGAGCACTTGCTTGATTCGCTTTGACATTGACATGACCAGTTTATTGCAGACCTTTTTGGTGTGAGATCAAGACTCCATGCGGACGTTATCACCACTGTGAGATCCGAAAAGCGTTCGTATGTGTCGGTGAGTTGATGTCTTTGGCTGCAAACCACTTTGTCACTTTACACGCTGTGTGGCACGCTATAAACGTATTAATAGCGCTCTGAACAGACTCAATAGCATTGGCATATTTCGATTTAGGAGCAATACAAAATGAAGGTAATACTTCATTGGAAGGTCGCTAAGGAAAATTGCACCAACATTAAGAAGGAATAAACGAAACTCTGATGCCTTCCAATGTTTAAGTTCAGATAAAGAACGTGTTTTCCGTGTAAAATCAGTTGGGAATTGGGAATTTCTACATAATTCGTCAGATTGTGATGTTGATTTGAAAACAGAGCATTTTTTAAACTACTAAGCAAACTTCGTATTACACTCAATAATACTTGGTGCATATAGTCAATGGGCATTTTATCTGGTATTTTAATTAAAGACCGAATTACTGATCCACCTTTAACACCACAGACAGGACTCCCAGTCTCTTCAGCTTGGGTCACAAAAGAATCATGTTGTGAAAAACATCGCTTGTCAGAAATTTCGTTTGCAGAATCTATGTGCCGATGATATCTGTGTTCGCCACGAATTAAGCATAGAGGACACCCATAATATCCATTAAATTGTATAATATTCGTGATACTTGCACGTGTAATAATATCGACAATTAAAGAAAGTGGTTGACAGTTAATTGTGCATCAAATGATGTACCTTTTTCCAACAAAAGCATTTCTCCAATAAATAATTTTAAAAAATATCGCCAATAAGGTTTGCTTTTTCCAAACCGTATTGCTGCTAATATTAGATTGGGGACAGCAGATCTTACTTTAGCTGGTAAATTGGCAATGCTAAGCCACAGTGGTCATATAGATCCATTGCTTGAAGAAGAAATACGAACACCATCAGTGTTCATATTTAGAAAAATTGTCGAAATCCACTTGAAACATCAGGTAAAAAACTGTCTGTGTCACAAGAAAATATTACGTTAGAATGTCGCTTCACAATTTTTTCAATTGGTGGTTCAACTTGAAGGGTGTAGAATTCATTACTGCTGCCGCTATGATAAGTTGCTATTTTAATTCACTTGCCCAGGACGATTTAAGTTCCGAAAATGTAGGGCAGTTGTGTCCTTGAGGTAAAATATCAGAGACGAATTTCAATATATCAGAAACACATTTATCTGACAAACGATGCTTTGCTGCAATTCCATTTAAGCGATTAGTAAAGTTTGCAACACTTATACTACTTTGAGCATACAGAGAAGGTTCATAATAATAAGAAGAAGAACTATTAAAGAGGTCGTTACGTGTACTGCTCTGATTCATATCAATAAATGGAATTGGTGTTCACGTTCGAACAGGTTGTATTGTTTCTAAAATTTCGAAATTTTCTTCACTGTTCATATTAAAGTCTTCCATATTGCATTGGGATGCAATACTTGATGATGACGTCCGGAGTACAATTTTCGTTTTTTAATAGAATGCCTTTGTTCAGGCATTGAGTAAGCACTAAATTATTAATTCATGTAAACGTGTACTTTATAAATCCATTACACAATAAATTTATTTTCACGTAATTCAAAAATTATAATGTTAATGTTAAACATTTCTACTATTATAAGGAAATTACTTAAAAGATTGAAGTACTGAAATTGCTAAAATAATGTTTAATCATTGCGTAGCAATGTCATGCTAAAATTGGCAAATAAGGAATACTAATATTAAAAGTGGCATTCAAGCGGATAGCAATGTCAAATATGTCAAAAGAGTACAACGAATCAATACAATATATCTGTACTTTGTGTTCTAAACGATCAATATTAAGTTTTATTTTCAATAAAAGTAGCTTCCGGAATATGTAAATGATAGAATGATGAAAAGCAAACAATGGGCGATACAAGGAATATCTGAATGATAATATCCGAGGCATAAACGCCAAATTTCGATCAATGAGAGTTGTTTGTTCGTAGTGTTTGGTCCCACGACCTTCCTTTAATCATAGGAATAGATATACAGAACCATAGATCTCTGCGATGTTTACATTTGTTATAACCTGGATGCGAAGCTTGTGGTTTCTAGTAACAGCTGTTGCCCAGATTAGGCCATTGCGTGCGCTAGCAATTCTTCACTCAGTTAATGCTATGCCTTTTAAATGTTGTGTTCCGAAATGTCGCACTGGATATGCTTCAATTAAAACATGTCGGACAGAGGAAAGTAAACCTACCTTGCATAGATTTCCAAAGGATGCTTCAATTGCTTTAGCATGGAAATCACGAATTCCAAGAAAAGATTGGGAAATATCCAAATTTACTTCTGTTTGCTCCTTGCACTTTAAAGCATTCGATTTTATCACAATCTCAACAGATAAGCCACAACGAAAATCAAACTTAATTAAACGCCGACTGAAGCCAAGTGCAATTCCTTCAGTTTTTCCAAACTTGCCAGAATACTTCAGGTGATATATAGAGCTTAATTTCCAAACACCATTTATTGAAATATTCATGCTTCCTATTTTTT